>CM056567.1:2263006-2653006 GCA_029721515.1 Synanceia verrucosa | reverse complement strand
GTGGTTGTAATTCTTTTTTTTTTTCTTTCTTTGGATTAATAATTGACGTTAATCACAAAGCGTTGTTCACTATGGATCCTTGCTTGTACATAGTTGTATAAAGAATTTCTAAACCTGTTGAATATTTTTTTTTACCTACTTTTTTTTTAATTTATGTTCAATAAAACTTTGAAATGTTCACAATTTCCCTTTGCCAATGTTTTTACCAATGAGTAAAATATTAAATGAATTTAATTAAAACGTTACTTGTGATTCTTAAGTGCACCTTTATAGAAAAAAATGTCTGTACATTTTTGATGTGTGATATTATTTCAGATCTGCAAATAATTATTTTCATTATTTACTTGATTATTATTTATTTTTTATCAGAAAAACAGATTTTTTTCTGATTTAAAACACCTAAATAATTCATGAAAATAATTACTACTTAATTGTATTTAGAGCTCACATTTGTTTTCATTTTTGATTAATCTGTTGATTATTTTCTCAATTAATTGATTAGTTGTGAGTCTTTTTCCTAAATCTCTAATTTCTTAAATGGGAATATTTTCTGATTTCAGTCAACTCGACAATCAGTGTATCAAACGTGTTAAATATCTTCGGTTTACTGTCAGAGGAAATATTCTCATTTCAGAAGCTAAAATCAGAGAAATAATTCAAAACAGTCGGCCGTTAATTTAATAGTTGACAACTAATCGATTAATCGTTTGCTTTGTATGGTTCGTGCCTGAATATATATGAAACAGTTTTTTTCCTGCTGAAGTTCTGGAAAAGTCTTATCAGTGTTTTCTATGGATTCCAGGTAAACCTGCTGAATGTTCCAGGTGTTCCAGGTGAGACCAGCGACACCTGCGAGCCGCGGGGCCACAGTCAGATTAAACGAGCTGCTGCACGTCTGGACAAACATTTAAGTTCCACGTCAGCGTCTGCTGCGCTGGTTCTCAAGCAGGGGTAGATATGTTTTATTTTTTATTCCTTATTATTTTTATTATTGTCATTGATGTATTTACTTTCCCTCTTTTTATACCTAAAAAAATGTCCTTTCACTTTATTTTTTTCTAATTATTTATTTACTTTTTGGACATGCTAAACTAGGATGTTTTTGGTTTACTTGTCCAACATACTTTGTTGACTCTGAGTGTTGAATCCGGTCAGGTTTCACTTCCTCTCTGTGTACCTGTTCAGGTGTAGTTAACAATGACAGAACTCTGGTCTTAAAGGGACAGTAGGGGTGCTTCTCAGTGGGTTCATATGACATATTTGTCCATACCTATCTCTTCGGGGAAGTTATAGTTAAACAGTTGTTTAACTATAACAGTTTAGAAAACACTTCTAGGCTGTAGCTATAATATTTTCTGACAGCAAATTCAATTTTCTGTTGAATATAGAAGGAAATGAGGGTCAGATATAGTCGTGGAAATAATCCAGATATAGTGAACACTTAAATGGAAACTGACTGATAAGTTTCTCATTCAGTTGGTGGAAATCTGCTTTTCCACTTCTTCTACTGTTCGTAATAAACCTTCTATGCAGAAATCTGCACTTCAAAACCCCCGAACTGTCCCTTTAAAGCCTGGCGCTGCCTCACACAATAAAGTACCATCTCACTCACTTCCGGTTCATTAAGTAAACGCTGGTTTTGGGCCAGCTGATACCCAAAGATCCCTCAGGTATCAGGGCTGAAACAGTGCATCCCTAAATCAAAGGTTCCCTTGGAGTCTGACATCACTCAAGGCCTTCTGGCCCCCAGCCATGTGGCTCTTTTCCCACAACAGTTTATTTTTGAGAAATGTGGGGAACGTGAAGGGCAGGACGGAGTATTTAAAGAGTTAGAGGGTGAACTTTTCTCTCACATCCAGAGAGGAAAGTCACCATGAAGGCCCTGATATTCCTGGCTTTGCTTGGAGCGGCATGTAAGAGTCCAAACATGTTTTTAAATCTCAGACTCTTCAGAGTAAAACGCATGTTTTCAGGACTGCTTTAACCACCGGAACACCTTTTGAATTTTCAGTCGCTGCAGCCGTGGACGATAAGGTCGTCGGTGGGTACGAGTGTCCCAGGAACTCTGTCCCCTACCAGGTGTCTCTGAACGCCGGCTACCACTTCTGCGGTGGATCCCTGATCTCCAGTCAGTGGGTGGTGTCCGCCGCTCACTGCTACAAGTCGTAAGTGCAGGAATTTAAATGCTTTTAATGTGAACGCTGCAGTGAAGGAAGTGGCGCAGGCGGTCCCATTTAACCGTCGTACCTCCTGCAGTCGTATCCAGGTCCGTCTCGGCGAGCACGACATCACCGTGAACGAGGGGACGGAGCAGTGGATCGATGGTGCCAAGATGATCAAACACCCTCAGTACAACAGCTACAACCTGGACAATGATATCATGCTGATCAAGCTGAGCCGCCCCGCCGCCCTGAACAGCTTCGTCCAGACGGTGGCGCTGCCGTCTCGCTGCCCCGTGGCCGACGAGAACTGCCTGGTGTCCGGCTGGGGAAACACCTCCGCCAACGGAAGTGAGTCTGGAGGCTAGCGGCCTGTTAGCGGTAGCCACTTAGCTGCTAGGTTAGCACTATATTAGCAGTGTGCTCAACAAATAACCATCTTTAACATTTATGAGTGGTGACGGTTAGAGGAAGTCCTGATCCTGTGATGCCATGACACCTTTTGACTTTTTTTTTTTTTTTTAGTTTATTATTTAGTTTTTATGTTTGTTTTTTCATAACTTTTTCATAATATTGTACTGTAACTTTATTTTACTTTTTGGGACATACTGGGATATTTTGTTGACTTTTATATTTATTATTTATTTTATTATTTACTTTATTTTTTTTTTGACTTTTTTTCATAATAATGTACTATAACTTTATGTTACTTTTTGGGACATGCTAGGATATTTTCTGTTGACTTTTATATTTATTATTTATTTTATTATTTACTTTTTTTTAAAAAACTTTTTTCATAATAATGTACTATAACTTTATTTTACTTTTTTGGACATATGGGATTTTTTTTTCTGTTGACTTGACATACTGTATGACTTTATTATTACTTTTTTTTTTTAGACAGCTTTATCATGCCTTTTGACAAAGTAGAGGACTTTAATCCTTTTAAACATATTTTATTTTGAGTTATAATTTGACTTACTGTTTTATGACTTCTTATGACATTTTTCAATATACCGTACTAGAGTATATGACTTTTTTGATATACTATGATTTCTTTTCACGTTATAATATTCTAGACTTTATACTCAACATACTATACAGTTTTTTATCTATATATTATTACTTTGTGTGTAATAAGAACTACCCAAAATGACAGACACCTTTGTCTCGTTAAACATTAATTTTTAGTTCAGCTCGTCTGCTGACATGGAGTTAGTTAGCTGCAGCTGTTTCTTTTCAGTCTATGGGGTGAAAGCTGAATATTTGCAAACATATATTTTATTAGTGGTTTGAATGATTGCAGTTTCTTTCCCTCTGGGTGAATATTATGGGCTACAGGCTCCATTTTAAGGTATTTATGGAAGTGCTCTGCTGCACAGACAACTTCCCCGACAGGCTGCAGTGTCTGAGGCAGCCCATCATCGATGACAGGATCTGCAGGAACGCCTACCCTCACCTGTTCACCAACAACATGCTCTGCTCTGGCTTCATGCACGGAGGCGCCAGCAGCTGCCAGGTGAGCCGCCAACACAGGAAGTCAGAAACTAAACACTATGGCACAGTTTTCACTTAAACTGAGTTTATTTAGCCCTTCAGATGATTCATGTATCCCTCAACTCCTTTAAACCTTTTATCTTTTTTAGGGGGTCAGAGGTGAAAGCCAGGAACCTAAAGATTAATTTGCTCAGTGTGTCAGGTTGTAAATATGAATTAATTCATTCAAGAAGTGTGTAAGTTCATAAAGACTCAGGACTATAAGGGCTCTTCTATTTTAAATCTGGTTGCAGCAGTTTTTTGGGTTTGTTACACATAATTTTTTCCACTCAAAAATTGATGAATATGATCAATAATCCCTCTTAAATAAAACATTAAGACACCCAGACCTTGATGAACACCACAGTAAAAGAAGAAATTGGAATTTAGGAAATTTCTGCATTTTTTCTGCTATTAGAGGATGAACCCTTCTGTTCAGGAACCTGCTCAGAATGATTAAATTATTGTGTATTCAGGAAATCCATCCGTCCTCTGAACACTCCAGGTCTCTACTTTGCGGCTGTTAAGTTTCATGAGGCTGTGATTATCCTGGAGGTCACAGCAGCTCCTTTTATATACTGATATGAAGCTTTAAAACCTGGTCTCACTGGATGAAATGGTTACTATGGAGACTAACATGATCACACGTTAAACACAAGTGGACTCAATGGATCCATAAGAGTCTCAGCTTTCCAGTCAGACCCAGTTTATGTGATTCAGAGACTGATTATGGAGCCTAGTGTGAAGAAATAATGCAGAAAACAACATCTTAGAACATTTACATTCACATCTGTTGAGGTCAAAGGTCAAAGTTTGTTTCCTCACCCAGAATCTACATTGTCAGTTGATTTTTTTTTTTTTTTCTAACTTTATAGAGACATATTTTCACTTTTTATATTGTTGGCATCACTGACTGCAGGAAGATGATGTAACAGAAGTGCAAGAGCCTCCTCTAGTTATTTAACTCGCAGCTGATGTCAGTGTATGTTGTAAAGACACTTTACAGCAGACAGTAGATAGGTAGTGACGAATAGACTATTGTTACATAAACATAAGTTATAAGTAAGAAAAAACAACAATAAGAATAAATACTAATAGCAATAAATATTTGCTGTATGTCCTAAAATATAGATTTTTTAAATGGCAAAACAAAAATATTTTGAATATTCTGTATGTATAAAGTTTATTACACTAAAGAAGCACAAACTGTGGCTGTTAGCTACTGTTCTGCAGTCACAGCGCTCACTGTAACCACTCCAACTTATTATTTGTTAAATATAATAACATATTCTCGTGGTGCTCGTGTCGCAGGGAGACTCCGGCGGTCCTCTGGTGTGTAACGGCCAGCTGCAGGGCGTCGTTTCCTGGGGTTACGACTGCGCCATGAAGGGTCACCCCAGCGTCTACGCCCGGGTGTGTCGCTACAACAGCTGGATCAGCGCCACCATGCGCAGCAACTAAACATCCACTGACTTCACCACAATGAAATATGTTCATACTCAGTTTATTACCGGTATCATTCATACACATCTCATGTTGTTTAGGTGTAACATGCTGAAGACAAATAAAAATATACATCAGCATCCACTGGATTTGTTTTGTTTCTCTGCATTTCACAGTTTTTTTATAATAATCATTATTAAATAATAATAACAATAATGATATCATGCACTTGATGGTACTTCAGTGTTTGCAGTGGTTCTGCGTGTTTATGTGCACATGTACATCTATGAAATGCTGCTTCTAGACTCGGTTACTGTGGGCACTTAAGTGATACAAACAAACAAACAAACTCAAGTAAACAAGCAGGACGGCGGCACTCATCTGGATTCTTCGCATGCAATCCTCAGACAGCGCTTTGTAAACTTCGCTGCTTCTTGTTTGCTGAGGCGACCTGAACATACAAAAGAAGAAATGTGTTAAACAGAAGCATGTGCACTGGTCAAAAATATCATTTAAGGATGCCATAATAATAATAATAATAATAATAACAACAATAAAATGCATGTGTATGTGTACAGCACCTTTCACACAAGAAATGGAGCACACAGCTTTAAAATAAAGGGTAAAAACAGACAAAATGCCCTTAAAAAGAAATAAGATAAGACTCAACGGAGCAGTGTTGCTAGGCAACAGATTGAGTCAGTGTTTACTTCCTGTCAGCTGCTAACAGGAAATAAACTGGGAACATTTCGAGCGTTTTTTCTAAACATTATATTTTATTATATATCCTATAATAAAGTGTCTTTGTGACGTGTTGTTGTTGTGTTTGAATGCATTAAAGGTCAACAACCCACCTGCCCAGCGATCCTGTCCAGATCTCTCTGACCCTGAGAGGTGAGTCTCCGTCCTCTGGGCACAATAAAACATCCCATCACTCATTCAAAAAAAAAAAAAAAGACCTGATCACTGTGTTGATAAACAGGAAAATAAAACATTTTCCAGAGTAACTCGAACACTGTTTACATTCCCACCAAAATTCTTTTATTATTTTATTCTTATCGTTTACTGTTGATTACGAACCTTGTGGCTTGGAGCAAAGGATCAAAAGATGTGAGAAAAATAGTATTTAGTAGTTGAATTCCTCATTGGACAGTTAATAAGAATATATCACAGTTGTTTCCCTTAAGTAAAATTCTTAGACTATGCAAGTACTATCTGTTTCTAAAAAAAATAATAGAATAGAGTTTACTTGTTATAGCAGCATGAACAAGTTATAAATAACAGAAACAAGAAAATGCCAACAATGAAATAATAGAAGTAATAATAATTCTAAATATGTACAGTTTGTACTAAAAAAGAAAAAAATTGATGAATGACTGTAATTTTTTTTAAACTTTGAGTGCTGATTAGTACTTAGATTAGTAATTATTTTGACCTTTAGCAAAAATTAAATGCAGCGTTTCTCTAGACATTCACAGAGATTTTGGGTTATAATTTCTTCATTTTAGGATTAGTGGGTCATTTTTTACCGTTAGAACAGGCACAGGGGGTGTTAAGACGATACGAGGGTTAAACACTGCTCTGCTCTCTCACCCATTCGGGTCCTTCTCCACCATCTTGAGGCCCTCCAGGGCCTGCAGGACCTTCCTCGCCACATTCCTGGAGCCCACGCTGAAGTGGGCGGGGCACACGCCGTTCCTCTGCCGCCCCCCGTAGATCTTGATCATGGAGCCAACGCCGACGCCTCCCCGCAGGTACAGGTGACGAGCCGTGGACGCTGGTGAGACACAGAGCAAACAGTGGATGTTGCAACGAATCTGCCACTTGTTCACCCGAAAGACATGAAATCAAACATTCCAACTTATCAGATGTGTGACATTTTTAACCTCAGACACAACAGCTGAGAGAGGAATGTGTGCTTATGCTTTTATTCTATATATTGTACCAGCTAAGCATCCATTCATGATACGGCTGACAAATATTACACAGGTGTTCATGGGTGTTAATCATATATCACATGGAGAGCAGAGAACATATTTCAGATTAACTGATGCATGGGGGACACTTCCAGCGTCACCAACCTGCTCTGGTGTAAAACCAGTTGTCGTCGCAGGGAGCCAGCTCCTTGTGCCTGGCAAGCTTCACAGTGTCAACCCATTCTGGGACCTTCAGTTTGCCAGACCTGAAAAATCAATTAGCAGTAAACGTGATGAATCAACTGCCTGGACCGTTTTCTCAAACAACATATGGTGCAGGAAAATGAGAGCCATTTAACACATATATGCATTATGTTATGCTGTATTTATGACCGTGTGGGTGCTTGTGTTGTAGCGGCTCTCTCGGTGTTTGTCAGTGGGCTAAGGAATTTGCTCTAAACATCTCAATTTACTCTGAATATTTATTATTAATAATAATAATAATAAACAGATTTCCATGTTTCTCCCATTTCTTTTTCCCTGCTAAAATGTCTTTATTGGGGAGTTTTTCCTCAGTCGATGTGAGGGTCGTTGTAAAGGACAGAGGGAGTCACATCCTGTACAGATTGTGAAGCCAAATGAGGCAAATTTGTAATTTGTGATATTGGGCTATACAAAAGAAACTGACTTGACTTATCAATATGTTTTGTTTTCTGCCACTGAAGACGAATTAGTCTTGTTTACGTAAGGTTATAATTGTGTTGAACTTATTATTTTTTATTTAAATTTGGACTTTTCTTATTTCCTTTCTATTTAACTTTTCACTAAGGTTTATTTATATCTATAATGTCTCAGAAATATGAAGCTACTTCTTATGAGGTGTAGATCATCAAAGTTTCATCACAATATGATATTATATTAATTCTTTTGACAACAATACAATATTTACGATATATCAATATGATATTGTAAGTCATACCCATAGTCTATATACTCTAATTCATTTAATTTCTTATTAAAAACTATTTTTAGTACGTAGTGTCAATATTTATTATTATTTTTATCTGATTTAATTCAGGGACATACATATGGGAGAATATCATATTTCATATATTTAACACAACATCTGTTGTGTGTATATGATAAAAAAAATATTCTTTTGAAATAGTGACTTTAGACTTATCAAATAACGGCGTTTCTTAAAGCCAAATGTCATCAACAGCACCTTCAAGGTCAACAGCCATGTTTGAGGCACCTGCCTACAGGTGTGACTAATAAGTGACTATCCACCAATCGTGTCGCTTGGCCTGGTTCTTCTGGGCTTTTACTTACTTTTTGAGGAAAGCCGACAGAGCTCTCACAAACTCCTGCTGGTTCACATCTTTCACCGTGACACCGGGCATCTACAAGGCAAACAGGAGACTCGGGTGAGCTCAAAATTAAACTTTAAATTGGCTTTAAGAGGCAAACTGCACCAACTGTAGCCGTTAGCTGGCTAGCTAAATTAGCAAACAAGCTAGCTATACTGCAGAGGTAGCAAAAAGCTAGCGAGATAAAGTAGCAAATAAGCTAGTTAGTTAAGGTAGCTATAGTAGCAAGCTAGCTGAAGTAGCATATAAGCTATCTAGCTAAAGAAGCATATAAGCTAGCTTAAGCTAGGTAGCTAAACTGAAAAAATGTGTTATCTAGCTAGCTAACTGCCATGACAGCTACCCACACATAAAATTCTCTTATAATATCGAGTAGCAACAAATATCTTACTTTTCATATAATGCTACCGGACACAGCCGTCAGCCAGGTGGTTGGGGGATTGTTCGGGTGGAGTTTCGACACAGATGAGCCGGCAGCAGCTAGCTAAATGTGTGCTGAGGGATGCTGAGGACACAGACAGACAGGGAGGGAGGGAGGGAGGCTGCCATTCGTCAACCTGAATTAACCTCCAATAATTTCCTGCTTCAATCAAAGTAACTCGAAACAGCAACGGTATTATTATCCGTGAATATTTTAATCATAGAATATGCCTCGTGTTGGTGTCATATTGATGGTTAGCTAATGTCAAAATAAGCCTTTTCTCGCTGTGATGATGCTGGAAGCTGTTCGCGTTGAGTCCCAGCAGAGGGAGGTGTTGTGGCATCCCTTTCACAGTGCTGAAAACACCACCAGCCTCCTGTCTTTTTACCATCTACTGCCTGCAAAGACAACCCTGCAGCTCCTGTTTGACTTGGAGATGCTGCATAGAGTGCAGGTGAGGTATAATCTGTGCCAGAAATTCAGAAGTTAATGCAAATTATCATACATTTTACATGAGATAGCTGTTTTCATGTAGGTAGCGGCACACCACCTTTTTAGATTCAGACTTTTGGGAACTGTAATTCAACATCATTTAACATCATTTTGATCAGCTGCCTTTATCTTTTTTTTTACATGACAATTAACTCTTTGAATCTTGAATCTATAACACAAACTATTTCATTGTTAACAAAAAGAACTATGAGCTAAGTTTAATTAACTGTCAATTTATCGTTTACAAATGATGGTTATTATAAAGCATTAAGTGTAGTTTGACACTGTTGACTGCTGAAAATGCAGAAAACCCTGCCATTTTTAATTTTAATTTCTTTTCCTGACCCCAAAATGTCATGTCTTTTTTTTCCCCCTGGTATACAGATTAATGTGATGTATGTGGATTACCACCAGTGTGAAATTTTGCATCTAAACCCTATGTGAGTATAAAAATATGCACACACACAGACGTATACATAGGTATACACATGTATACACACACACAGGTGTATATGTAATATAATATTATATTACATATATTTGATACAACATATTATATTGTATTATATTATATTTTTTGAAATATTTTAAATAATAAAACTATCCCAAAAATAATTGAAATTATCGCCAATCAATTATAATGCAATAATAAGATATCCATTGTCCTTTTTGAAAGCATATTTGGATGCTAATACCTTTGTACTCATGTAAGATTTGGGATGCAAGACTTGTGACAGAGCACTCCTACAATGTGGTACTTGAACTGAAGTACAAGACAGTAGTTTCTCCACTGCTATTCAAAGTAATATCGGTAAAATTTTGTGAGTAGATACGTGAGTAGAATATCAGTAAAATATCCAAAAAAACCTAAGTACAAAAGTATTATATGTATATATTCATGTGAGAGTGCAAGTATGTCTTGTACTGAAGTACTTCCTCCACCACTGCACACACACACACACACACACACACACACACACAGAGCAGCCCTGTCTGAGCCTCTTCCCCTCCCCCCCTCAACATCTCCCCTTTTTTGTCCCCCTCGTCCTTTTCCCTCCCTCTCTGCTGCCGGCGAGCACTATTTCAAACCCCTGCCTCTCTCTGAGGGCGAGCGAGGTAGAGACACACAGATGCAGCAGCTAGAGAGAGAGAGAAAGGGGAGGGGAAAGCAAACAGGATTTAGAGTTCAAGTGCACGTGAGGAAAACAGGCTGAGTAGGGGAGAGTCGCAGCAGAAAGGAAACCAGGAAAACGAACAGACAAAGCCCTCTTCCTCTGTCTCCTTCGAGCTGGAACAGAGGAGTGAAAGATGAAGAATATTCCTACCCCTTCCTCCTCCTCCTCTCCCCACCGCCTCACTCCTCCTCCATCCCTCCCTCTTCGTCTCCTCGTCGGCTCTCCTTTCTCTCTCCTCCCACCTCCTCCTTCCCACTCCTTCCCCTTCACCCGCGCTCACTATCCACTTTCACTGGCGGTGGAAGATCAACCACAAAAACCAGCTCACTTTTACCCCCTTTTTCCTTTCTCTTTTTTGGGTGCCGACGCACTCAGCTATGCGCCCACCCCACCATGACAAAAAAAAAACACAGGCCGTGGATTGTGACACACAACGCCACAAACCCACTTTCCTGTTAACGTTTTTTCCCCCATCCGTTTTCTTTTTGTCAGAACTCGAGAAAATCTGATAAGCCGAGTGTCCGATGAAGAGGCGAAGACTGAGGGGGGAAAATGGAGAGCGTGGATGAAGGAAAGAGAAAGAAAAAAGAGGTAGGAGAAGGAGTACCGGCACTGGGCAAGAAAAAACAGGAGGGGGAAGAGAGGAGCAGGGGCACCCGGAGGGGATAGACTTGTAGGAAGGAGGGACGGCTGGGTAGGTATTGGCAAAATCGCGGGAAAGGGAGAAAAAACTGAATGAGAAGAAACTCGTCAAAGTCATGTTTTTTATTTTTCATCACTTCCCCTCCTGGTCACCTTCTCTTTCATGTGTGAGTATGTCCTTTTCCTTCATGCATCCTTCTTCTTGCCACTTCCTTTTTCTACTCTTTATTTTAAATTTTTCATGTGTTGCCTTGGTTGCTAATCCACCACCACCATCCTGTTAGTCTATCTCCCTCGTTCACTATCTTTCCCTCCCTCGGCTCCTATTTTATCTTTAGCTGTTCCCTTTGCCTCTCCTTGAAGGATTACCTCTGCTCACATTTAGATGAGGGCTTTGCAAAGGGATCACCGAGTGCACCCGTTTTTTTTTTTTTGTTTTTTTTTTTTTCCTCGGGGGGCCCATGCATGGGAGGCCAGCACATGAAGGAGGCAGGGTGTGTGTGCTTTTCTGTGTGTGTGTCTGTCATGTGTGTTGTCGGGGTGTGATTTAGAGTTAACGGGAGCCGGCGGCAGCGGACGGTCACTCCTGCTTACGCATGCGTACAATCCCATCTCATGTGAAATGATTGAGCGATGGTGTTTGTTATAAAACACTCAGAGATTAAAGGTGATGTGTTGAGAATTGACTGTGAGTACTGCAGGATTTCTTTCTTTTTCACATTGTATATTTCACTCCTTCCCCTCCATCTTCCATCCGGGTATCCTGTCTGTAAAGGCAAAACCCATGGTCCAAGACATGGTTCGGTATCAACAAAAGACCAGGGTGGATTTCTTACAGGCTGGGCAACACTCTACTTCTTGTGGGCGTGTTTTTTTTCATTAATACGCTGCACATTTGGGTGAGATTACTTTCGTTTGACAAGGGAAGTTGCAGATAAAGAGGGAGACTTTTGGTGCAAATGACTGCATGGCTCTGCTGTGTAAAGGTGTCGACAGTAGTGGATTACAAGGACGCGTTATTACGCTTTCAGTACAGCGGGCTTGTGATATATCTGGTATCGCCCATTTGCAGTCTATCTGCTGTAACCTCCATTGCCGTGTCGGACTCAGATATCTCTTTCCTTTCCCTTTTTCCCCCTATCCTGAGTTATATATCTGCCTCTGCTCTGTGTTTTATTTACACAGCCTCTTGTTATCTCTGCCCACATTTTCTCTATTTCTTGCCACAGTTGTTATCTGAATCCAAGATTGTCCGCTGGTGTTGTTGCGACGGGAGTGTGTGTCTTTTTTACATTATTAGTCATCTTACTTTAAACGATTTCAAGTGCTGCAACACCTTTTAGTAGTTTCTGCCATTATTGCCTGGTTCAAAATCTGTTTGTGAATGAAGCGAGAGGACATGGCTATCGAAAAAGTACTGAATAAAACCGGCGCAGTCATTTTCAGAAATGCATACTGCAGATAAAGGAAGCTAATTGTATATCCGAGGCTGTTAGATAACAGCTACTGGCCTAGTTTCCTGATAGTATTCTAATTCATATGCTAAATATGATTTGATTAATATGCAGCAATATGACGTTTATGGGCAGACTGCATTCTGTGATAAGCCAAAAGGGGGGTGGGAGGATGCTTTTGTTCAGTGGCGTCCCAGACTCGACCTTTCCCTGACCTCCGCTGTAGCACTGAGGAAAATTAAGGGAGAAGATGTCAAAAATTTGTCAAGTTTGGGACCCACAAAGAGCCATCAACTTGATCTTATTTGTTTATCAAATTTGACTTGCTCAAACTGCCTAGCAGCGTTAGTGGGACCCCCAGGTTATGAAATATTACTCAGACAGACCTGGTGTTATGTAATCTTACATAACTGAGGCGGCAGCTCAGCGGGGTCGTGATCAGAGGCTCTGGAGGAGAAGCTATATGGGTCTGCTTATGGTATGAACTCACTGGCAGGGTCAACACACTCTGGGCCTTAAAGGGGAAGAGGCCCCGGCTGCATGGAGACACTGCAGCGTTCACACATATGGATTTAAGTGCCTGACACCTAAAGGCAGAGGAAATAGAATAACCTCACCTATAGTAGGAGTGCTTTGCTGCAAGCCGTGCGCCTCGTTCACAAACGTTGCGCACATCGAGGGTTGTCGCTCTGGAGGAATTTCCCCTGCAGTGATGGAGCACGATATGCTGCATCACTGCCTTCCTTTAGTCGTGCAAATTTTAAATGACATAAATGAAGCTGAAACAATGATAAGATAAAACTGAATTTATTCTCAAGAATCTAGCGATGTGATGCATATCGTGATACATTCAGTGTACTGCCATACATTGCACTACTGGTGATATTTTACAATTTTCTTAATGAAATGAAAAAAACTGAGGGCACCTATATTTGTAAATGAAATAAAGTATTGAGCGCATGGAAACTATTAATTAAAAATCAATGAAGTGTTTTAGGGTAACCAATTTCACAAAACATACGCTAATGAAAACATTTGAATGCTCAAGCGATACCATACAGTGCAATGAAGAAATGTTACATATCGTTAGCGTCTTAGCATAATCGCCTTATTTCAATGTTTTCAGAAAAGACAATAAAAAACACATTTCAAACACGCAAGAATTTTTTTTATTTATACTGTATTAGTAAGGTAATTGCATAACAAATAAAAAGTATAGATAGGCAGATATCACAGTTTGACTGAGGCAATTATGCTGTGAGGCTAACAATATTATACCTTTAATATGAGGAAAATATTATATCTGTCGTCATTTGTCATTATTTGTTGCACTTCATTTTATCCAAAAAAAGTGCATTTTTTTCAACTCTTAGCAACCAGAAAAACATTAAATGTGCAGCAGAATACATTGTAAATAGTTGTTTGTAAATATGCAGAATTAAATTAGGATTAAAAATGTGAACATATCTGCGGTAGCTTGTATTGCAGTTATTGCGACAATACTGCGTACATCACTGTTGCTTTAAAGCAGTCTCTCATCTGATTGAATTTAACCTCTAAATTGGTAATTACTTTGCTTAAAAATATGCGTAAACATTCAAATATCCCAAAACTACCAGTAGTTTATGTGACGACATAATATTTCTAACAAATATTCGGGGTAGTTCAGCCCACAGCCGTGACCCACAATTCTCCAGCAGCTCTCATGTGTTCCTCATTCATAATTGATGACATTCAACCGCAGCATACATTAATGGATCGAACAGACCTCAGGAATTCCCATGCAAGCTGTCATCGTGTGTAGCAGGTTTGGATTTATGCTGCTGAATCTGTTTTCCCAGCACAACAGCGCTAGTGTGAAAATACGAACGCTACAAAGAAATGCCTGCAACGATCAAAAGTGTTGAACAAAGTGGAGGATTAAAAAGAAATGTAAATATGGTTAAATATATACAGTGTGTAAGCTGGGATCAATCTAGCGAACCGACAAATATTCAGTTATTACAATGCAAATAATGTGCCTGTATGTCTGTTTTTTTCAGGTTTGAGACATCCTGAACCTTTCCATTGAAGATTTTTTTTATCAGGTAAGGAAAGTACATTTCCTCCTTCACTGCACAGTAGATGCATTTAATTAAAAATAGGCTCAACAGATGCTGCACTTTACGCTCTTGTAGGTTTGTTTAAAGTGCTTCGCCGACCAGAGTTTTGCTTAATGGCGCTCAGCCATCAGGAGCACTTGGTCAGCCATTTTAGTCCGCGGTCCGGTCGAAACGTCGATGCACCATCGGAATAATTGAATTACTCCTCCCTGAGTCATTCGGTTGTGATTAACCTCGCAGATATGTCCTCTAACCGTGGGTCTGCGTGAAAGCCGCTGATGAACGGACAAACCTCTCATCGCGCCTGTTTGGTGCAACGGCGTCGGCTGTGACTTATCTCAGTTAGCAACAAGTGGAAGGGTCATCTGTTGGTCACGTCCCCGATTATCAGATGTTGCTGAAAAGTGAGAGAGTGTGGGTATAAAGAGCAGCCTGTGGTCTAGCCTGGAAGCTAGCTTTAGCGATGCCTCACATTACATTTTTGTCTTTGTGCTGATGTCACCCCGATGCCCCCGGTCCAGCAGCAGCAGAATAAGAGCCACATTCTGCCTCTGCGACACAATAGAGTCCTTCTTGCCCTGATATTTTCACAATGTGTTTTTGCAAAGGCCTGCACACACACACACACACACACACACACACACACACACACACACACAGCGTCGATTCAGAGCCTCACCTGATATTTCCATTCTTTTCCAAGGTGTTTGCTCAGGGATTTCTTCCACCCTTCACTGCAGGTCATTTTGTTTTTTCGATTTCTGGATTCATTCCCACTCTTGTGTTTATTTGTTTGTCGGTATTGGAGATGTTTTGTGATGGAAGCTGGTGGTGGTGTGGCATGGGTTAACATCTGAGGACCGGAGGAATGTGTCCGGGTCGATGGGGAGAATTCCTCAGTCTTATGCGACTAGGTCAGTGCACTGACGAGAGCCTGCCACCTATTTCAACATGCGCATTGCCCTCCTCTGGCTTTGTCTAATTCCCTTCTTCCTCTGTCTCAGTTTTCTGTCCTCTTTCTCCTCTTCCTCTGCTCTGGTTTTCATCACTTCATCTTTTTGTTCTTGCTGCTCGCTCTTTGTTTATGCCTTTGAGTTAATCTGTCATGTCGTCTTGTTTGCTGTCCTACTTTGCTGTATGTTGTTCCTTCTGTCCTTTAGTTGTCCCCATGCACTTTTAGCTTTGAGTTTTTTCTCTTCTGCCTATGAGTATGTATACTCCAAACATCATTATTCTGTCGTTATGATTCATCCATTCTGTACCTTTTTGGTATCAAGCAGTGTAACTGAATACCTTTACTCAAGTGCTGTATTTTGATTTTACTTGAGTCTTTCCATTTCCTGCTACTTTCTACTTTTACTCCACTGCATCTCACAGTGAAATATTTGCACTAGCTTTAGTTACTTTGCCAGGTTGATACTACAAAATATAACCTATTACTATTAAATGATGTTGTAATCTCAGATTAAGCTACAACTTTATTGATCCCTGGGCAGGGATAAATTAGCCAGCAGTATATACTGTAGTATAAAGTCGTTAAAATAAGATCCGCCTTCACCAGCTGTAACATTAAAGTGAAAATATTCCCCAAATCTTATAAAATATTCATAGACTGAGACAAATTTTAATAGAAAATATTCCAAAAATATTAGTCAAATAACAAAAAATGTTATGTTAAGGTAAGATAATCAGACATAAATGTATAAAATACGAAAAATAAAATAAAATATGAGAAAAATATTAATATATTATCAGATAAAAAATCGTTCAAATATATATATATATATATATATATATATATATATATATATATATATATATATATATTTTACCAGCTGTAACAGTGAAGTATTGAGCACATCAATTATTATGCAATAATATAATTTTTGATACATTTACATATAATTTTTGATTTTGATATGAATTATTTTGTACATTAAGTTGGATGAGATTTTGAATGCAGGACTTTTTTTTTGTAACAGAGTATTTCTACGCTGAGGTATCACTACTTACTACTACCTATGTAAGACAGAAAGGCGTATGCTTGTTAATTATGCAGCGCTGTAGCATAGCGCAGGATGGTGCCTGGTGGTGCTGGTCATGTATGATTTATACGGTGCGTTCCCATGTTCAGGCTTTCATACCAGCGAATGTGAAGGTGGAGTCTCACCTCTTTGTTGGCTGACAGGCACAGGAGTGTTTAGGGATACCAGCAGCCACATCTGGAGATCCTCCTGTTCATCTGTACATCCATATAGGTGTGAAATATTTGTGGCTCAACTGTTTCATGATTCATTGTTCAGCTGAGGTGAGAGGTGCTTGTGGTTTGCCACATTAGCACATTATAACAACAAGACATTTAACAATCCAGAATTAAAGATGATTTTAGTACACTTTTCCTTGATAGACAACACGCCACACAATCTGAACGATGAATAAAACTGGTAAACACAGAATGAAGCAGTTTCATGTTGACGATCAGCTTGTTTCTCTGATAACTTCAGATCCAGAGGTCCAATGACTGAAATCTGGTTAAAATAAGAGTTAAAAACCACCAAGTTTTGTCAAGTGAACTGTAGAAACGTGGCTTGAAACAGTTCAAAAAGTAAATATATGACAGCTTCTGACAAAGCTCACTCATGTTAAAAAACAATATGACACCACTGATCAGCAACCACTTAAAATTAAGGATATATAGTTTGAACATTGTTAGAAACATTTGGGATAATATAAGTACACTAGAAAATATGTTTAAAAAAATATAGCATTTTAGACATTTTAATGTAGAAATGTTCCAATTATACCTTTAATATGTGGAAAACTTCATTTTTTTCCTGTCAAATCCAGTATGTGCCCATTGTTGTAATTGTCAGGTGATGATTTCCTTCCCCAACTGAATCTAATATTTAGTTTAACTCTTGACAACTTAGCTGTTATCAGTGTTATTTTTACTTTACCTTTTTCTTGCCACAGCCAACATGTCAATGCTGATTCCTTCCCCCGACGGAAGCTAATGTTTATTTTAGTGTTATATTTAGACATTCTGATGCTGAAACATCACATATATTACCTTTAAAAGACAAGTTTGAGTCCAGAAAAGATATCCAACATTTCAGAAACTATGACACTAGTGACACTAAAATGATTTTGTTCATTCATCAACTGTGTGCGAGCTATTTTAGGCAACAAATTGGATTCACTGATAATTCTGCGATGAAGCTCTTCAGATGCCATTTTATTTATCTCGACCATGCGCCTGAAGCCCAGACAGTGAGGGGAGGTGAGACGTGAGTAATGGCAGCGACTGATGATGTCACAGACAGCATTGCGCCGCTTCAGCTGCAACAACCCCCCCTTCACCACCACCATCACCACCACCACCCTGACCCGGCTTTAGGACAGCGGCGGCGTGCAAGCACCCGTGGGTAACACACGCCAAAGCACATTAGAGGCCGGGAGATAGAGAGAGGCAGGGATGGAGAGAGGCGAACACAGCTCAGGGCGACAGAGAGAGAGAGGAGGGAGGCTGTCAGATTAAAGAGGAGAGACAGGAAGAGAAGCTGAGAGACAGGCCATGTTCGCCTCTCCTTTCAGCAGACTGTCTGGTCGGAGTTGATGCTCTACATCGTTGCCTCAGGTATATCTTTCCCTCTCTCTGTCAGTTTCACTTCTGCTATCAAACTGAATGAGTCTCTGCATGAGAGGAAAACAACAAAACAACGTTGATATGCAGTTAAACTATTAATCGATCAAGTCGCTTATCAAGGAAAAAATGCCAAACGTTTGCTGCTTTCAGCTTATCGGACGTGAGGAATTCTGGCTTTTCTCTTTTTGATATCATTGACATTTCAATCTCTTTAGATTTGTACAGCTGGTCGGACAAAACTAGGCATTCGCAGACGTCATCTGGTTACACCTGGGCTGTGGGAAACCAAGCACCGATCACAGACCAGATGCCAGCAATTTAATCAGTAAGCTGCCTCACCGTCGCTAGATCTAACACTGTATTATAACATCATAGCATCTCTCGCTGTGTCCTCCCTTGTCTGGTTTCTATCTGCAGTTGCTGTCTGTCAGCTTGCAAAAGGTGAAAATTCAAGTGTGAGTTCAACAAGAGTGAAAGGTGTGACAGTGTCTGTAGCGGAAGGACTGCTGGACTCCAGACATTATCCCCAACGTACGTCTGAGATTTGACTCTGCTCCTTCAGGTGCTGCAAAATATGCAATTCATAATGCATAGACAAACAAATCCAGAGACAATATGATATATGATCTAAAACCTGCAGCCAAAGTCACAGTTTATATGGCTCATATAGAAGGTAACATCTGATTTAAAGCTCAAACAACTAGTCGATTAGTCAACTCAGAGAACAAAAATTATAATGGATTGTATCAGACATAAATGTTTTAATATATCTGAAAATTCTGAGTTGAAATATAAATTATTAGGCAAAAAATATTAAGCTGTAGCAGTAGTGTTTGTGCTCAAACAGTAGTACTAGTAAAATCTGATAATTGTGTCAGACATAAATGTAGGCTATAAAATATCCAAAATAATAGATAAATAAAGTAAAATAGCAATCATATTTGATAATTGTTTGTTAAAAATGTGAAAAATTATCTTCCGTTTTAGCAACAATAATAATAATAATATAAATTTAGTAACTTCTTTGTCAGACAAATAAAAATTCTGACATTTCAGAGACCAAAGGACTAATTGATAATGAAAATAATCATTAGTTGCGGCCCTACTGTAGTGTAATTAATCACCGTTAAAGCCTTGATGATTATAATCATGAGCGCTGCATCATGTGTCAGCGTTCATGCATATTTAATAACAGGAGAGCACAGGCTCAATGTGAATAAAGTAAAATGTTCTCAGTGCCATAATATTAATAAAGCGAAGAGTTTTTAATTGTCACGTTTCCAGCATAATGTTTTAATAGTCACTCATACTTATAGATTATTAGCAGCCAGATTTTTCACCAGAATAATAAAAACTGTGCCCTCAGCCAGTCATACTGTAAACAAAGTAAAATTAAATGTTGTATTCAACCTGATTCTTTCTAAATATATATGCCAACTATAATAAGTGTCAGTTAAATAAATATGTATATATTGTTACTACAATATCTTGGAACGTATTTAGTCCCCGAGTCACAGATACAGCACTTAAAGAGGCGTTCGTTCATTGAAAGCCATCTCAAGAGCAGAGGAACCTTGCGCTGGAAGTGGAGAGTGCCCGTTTACAGGCACTCAGCATCCACTTGTTTGTTTTTTCGCCGCCATCACTTCAAAGTCTTATTCAGCGCCAACTCTCAAATGGCTCTTGATTCTTTGATCTTATTGCCGAGAGATGAGCAGGAGCTGAGCATTCCTGTTTGCGATTTCAAGGTGAAACTGCGAAGAGATGGGGAAAAAAAAAAAAAAAACTCAGACATTTTTTTTTTTCCCTCAAGTAAACACATGATGATTGCAGCTGAAATAATGAATGACAGAATACTCAGTTTAGCACAGATACATAATTGGTACGAATACTATACAAATACTACTAAAATTACATATAAATGAATATTCTCTACATGCAAGACCTTGCCAGATGAGCTCACACATTGCTCGGTAAAGCTATCGACAGCGAGGTCAAACGTGGCGGAGGAGAATGTGGCGGGCTCATCTGCAGGCGTACGTCTCAAATGAAGGTAACTGTTGTTAACTAATCACATTACTGTTACTAATAAAAAGAAAAATGTTACTCAACAACTACCAGCATAACGGAAGGACAGAAAAACAAATCGATCAAACTTTCTGATCAACATTCATCGTGACTTTGACATTAGGAACAAAGATGGAGGAGCCGTTAAGATGTCTTTAGAGAGTGGAAATACAAGGATTACTAAGATTTGTTGAACTAAATGAAGCAGAATGTGACAGTAAAGTGTACAGAAAGTGGCGTCCGGACGACTTGTCGCAGTTGTTCACAATGTGGAAAAATAAACAAACTGAGATCCGTGCATTACTTAGAAAATTACTGATGAAATTCTAATAGGTACTATACTCCTAAATCCTAATGCATACAGTACACAGACATAAATGGACCCTTCTGTATACATGCACAATGTTTTTAGTATTTATTTTTAGGATTTAGTATTTTTAGTCTGTATGCATTTTTTGATTAATTGCGTCTGGACTTTCTGTCTCTCCTCTGTGTGCTCTGTTGCTCTTATTTCTGTATTTATAACATATGGTTACTGAATTTCCCTCTGGATTAAGAAAGCATCTGGTAATGTGTAATCCATTACTTTTTCTGAGAAAGTACCCCGACGCTGATGGTGAGGTTGCAGATTAGACAATCTGAACGACAGCGGCTGACGTGAAAACGAGTAGAGTAGGTCGCAAAGGTAAAAATCCAAGAAGATGATATCGATACTACTGCAATCCATCGTTGATGTATTGCTCAGCTCAAAATAATCCTCTCAACAATAGAGATATGATATGCGATCAAATCTCAGGCGATTTCTTCAACACAGTCTAGACAAATCTAGTCGACCTGTTTATCGTATTTCAGCAGAGGACCTTAAATATGCTTTTAGATAGAAAACAGCTTCAATCAGGCATTTTTGACCAGAAGTGAACAATTTAAACCATCAGTAAAAATAATAATAATGATAATAAAACCTATTTTATATTTATTTTTCTACATACTTATTGGCTATGTTGAAGAAGTACTTAAGTAAAAGTAGAAATACCATGGTCTAAAAATACTTCATTACAAGTAATAATCCTGACTTTAAAAAGTACAGAAGTTTTATCAGCAAAATATCGAAAGTGAAAGTACTCAGCATATTATTATATAGAATATTATATTACTTTGTTTTTATTACTAATATTAGAAATTTAACTTTTAAATTTTGGTGGGTCAAAAATATGCTATTCGAAGATGTCATCTTGAATTCACAGAAATTATAATGAAAATTGTATTCAGTTTAATCAAAATAATAATATAATAATTCTAAGTTATAAAATTATTTTACATTTATAATTATCACAATTTTACTATTCGCTCAAATTTTGTGAACAAACAAAAGTTGATTAACAGAATATTCCAGAGATTACTAGAAAATACCTTATTTTAGCTCTGCTAACGTTGATTATGATTGATTAACCGTCTTGGTGTTTTTTTTTTTGTTTTTTGTTTTTGTAGAGAACTCCTCACAGGTTTGGCTGTAAATGCCAAACTCCATCTAGGATTTTAACTGGAAAGGTCAGAATTAAATCCTCTCCAGCCTGAGGTTTTTAATCGTATCATGATTGGTGAGAAGGAAACGTTTTAGTAGAAATAAAACGGTCAAAGTTGACAACCACTCTGTGACAGATGTTGCTGAGATGTTGATGAGTATTTTTTTGTCATAAATACAGATAAATGACAGTTTTTGTTCCTGTTTGTAAATCACAATCTTGTCCTTTTACTTTGTTGTAATCACCTTTTGTGGTTATTTGCATAAAACACAATTCAAATAACTAGGAATTAAAAGATAGTATTTTTTTGTTGATAGATAAATCCAGCATTATTTGTTCTAAGCTGCTTAGCACTGCTGTAGTTTCCACTACAGGAATTACTCATTTTTACCAATACTAATATTTACTGAATATTAGTATTGGTAACCCCTGTTGACTGATCCTCTTATTGATCATTTCCATCAGTTCATCAGATCATATCATCAATGATTGTCTGATCAATGATGTCAGGTGACAACCAGCCAATCAGAGTTGGTCTCTTAGACCAGAGTCTTCATGGTGTTGACTGGTCTGCAGTCAGCTGACATCATTTAACCAGAGCTGGAGTTAACTTCTTCATTTAGTTTCATCCTCAGGTCTGTGGACACTTGATCACTGATAAACAGTAGCTTTAGCCTGTTAGCATTAGCATCCCTCTGATTAGCTACCCTAGCATTAGCTTAGCTCGTAGCTGCTACCTCAAACTGTAAGCACTACGCTGATATTTTAACTCTGCAAGGTTTGTGTTTTTTTTATAGTTTGATGTATTCACTGTTTAAACTGGACTCTTTCTTCCTCACTGAGTTCACTACTCTTCATCATTTTGAACAGGAGTGAGGAATTTAAACTGAATTCACCTTTTTAGACCCAAATTTGATCCAGAACACTGGAATTCACTGAGAAGTCAGAAATGAATCCAGAATAACAAACAACCACTAAAACATATTTTTCTGTTCAGGAATGACAGGAAATAGCTGAAGAATGTAACATCTCAGTCAATAAAAATGTGAAACAGCACATTTTAAAATACACCAAAAACATTAATAATGATATGTTATCATTATATATAATTTTGATTACACGTACTGGTGGATTAACCATTACAGAGACATTAAAAATATCTTGGTAATAAGCAATACTGTTAATTTAGGGCAGTGGTAGCACTTCATGTATATGCGCATAGTCTGTGTGCTTTAAATGTATATATTTGTTTTGTGCTGTATAAACTACTGTTCATCAGTCACCAGCAGTGATGCAGGAAAATCTCTCTCGCTCTCTGTTCTCTCTCTACCTCACTTAACCATCCATTTTAACCATCAGTGACCTCAGATCAGTGAGGGTTTGGGTCGTAGGGATGACTCTTTCCCAAGTGTGCAGTTAGTCACTGTGCTGCTGGTAACACATCACCACCTCCTCCTCCTCCTCTGTGGTGCATCACCCCACTCACTCGCTCTCATGCTCTCCTTCTCTCTCCTTCACTCCCCGGCTTAATATTGATCTGAATTCATTTGTTTCCTATTGATCTGCCACTCCACCCTCTGCCGCATTGAGCAAACACAAGGACACACACCGTGCAGTTGCAGCGCATGCATACAAGTCTCACACAGGGATAAAAAAAAGGCTAAAAAAAATGCCTATTTACGACGTTAAACGTGAGATGATTTGAAGGTTAACGTGCACACTGCAGACAGACCCACATTCAAGACAGATCTGGAGAGGTCTGAGCATCAGACCAGCTAATGATAAAGAAACCTGGATTCCATATTGATCCAACGCCTCAGGAGTGAGATGAAAACACAGGCAGGCAGCAGCATTACAGCCGCAGTTCATTCCTCAGGTTTTCTGAAATGTCCTGGGAGTCATTAGTGCAACAAACAAGATGAAGTCAGTCTGGTGGCGGGGAAGGCTTCGTGAGCCGACGTGTCATCCACGGCAGTAATCGTGTGTTTCTTAAAAACAGTCTTCGGAATGAAAAAAAACAGCCAAATTAAGTCAGTCAGGTTGAAGGCCATACAGATTTCATTGATGGGTTTTTCTAAAAACCAAAAAAAACTGTATCATTAGGAGCACAGAGGAGATAAAAAATGAGATTCTGTATTAAAAGCTGCAAAAACAACCTTAAAAAAAAAACACAATTACACAGAAATGAATATATGGACATAAAGGATAATTGGTATTTTTTTCAAAGTGTATTTTCCCATATTTTGGTGTCTAATGAGGATGACTTTTAGTGGAAGTGGTCCAGTACTGATGGAGAAGCTGCAGCTGCTTAACAGGCTGTAATGAGATCATTTGGGTCAACCTGCAGCATCAGTTTACGTCACTAAAAGTTCTGGTTTCTGCAGCTGACAGGCTTAGCTTGTTATTAGAAGAGTCTGACAACATGATGGAAAGAAGCCTACAGAGAAATAAAAGCTTTTCCTCTCCTTCCTCTTGCTCCGGTCTGGTTCTTATTGAGCGTCTCGCTCTGAGAAATCTCCTTGTGAAACCTGGCATCTCGTCCACATCGTGAAAATCCTCAAAATATTCAGCTTTTAAGCTACACTTCCTGTTCTCGACACAACAACGTCTTGCACATCCATTCACATTTCTACTCTAAAGAGGTTCTTTCCATCATGTTGTCAGAGCCTGTCAACGGCAGAAACCAGAACTTTTAGTGGACGTAAAGTGACACTGCAGGTTGACCCAAATGACTGTTACATAGAGCTGTTGTTGGTCCATATTTGTCTTACTGTTGATTATACAAATCAACAACACAACATAACAATGAGTCAGACGTTTGCCAGGTTAAACTTTTTTTGCCCAAGGACTCTTCTTACTACCGGCGTTAGCGTCTCTCTCAGCACTTCGAGCAGGAACTTCCTGCCCTGTTGTTCTGTGGTTTATTATTCTCACAGAGGCGTAAATATTATATTTGTTGCAGAATAACACGTGCTAGCGTATGAAACTGCACTGCTCATTGCACTGTTCATGTCAATGAAGGAGCAAGTCACTCAGTCCAGCAGTGTGGGTCATCGATTTGTTTTAATAGGAAATCAAATCTGTCAGGATTTGGCCACAAGGGGAAAGGGAAGGGAAACTGTTCATGGGGATTTATCGATAACACCCCAAAAATATTAGCTTTATCCTTCAAGGCCTAAGTACTTAATTCAGCGACAGGTTGACCAACCATTTTCAGTCGGTGGCATCAAGTCGCCATGACACCAGACTGTTATTCGTGACCTTTGACCTCCTCTCAGGATGCTGCGTGCTCAGCCAGGCAGCATCTCCAGCGGTGGCTTGAGTTCAAAGGGCCGGGGAGGGGGAAGAGGCTGTTTCCTCTGGATAATATTAGATAAGATGCACTGCAGGCAGACAGGAACAGTGAGCCCCGTGTGTGTGTATATATATACATTTGTGTGTATATATATATATATATATATATATATATATATATATTCGAAACAGAAATTAATGAGCTTACAGCAACACAAAAGCCATAGTCTTGTTGTCTTTCGTTGTGTTCGTGGCGTCATAATTATTGCATTTGTTTGGCTTCACTGCTGCTTAATTTATGATGTTGTGTTATTAATGTATTATTCATCGCCCGTTGACTTTAAACCGTCTGCGCCGCTCTTGTATTTCTGTACCAGCCTCTCATTTGCGCTTTGTTGACGGCACGGTGTTCGTTCTTCTCCATTATCCCCCACTTTGTTAATCCGTTTCATATGTTTGATGCTTCCTTCGCCATTAAACGCTCGGCGCCTTCTATTCATTTCTTTGTGCCACGGAGTGCTTCATCTCAAATCAGGGTTTGGTTCATTATGGTTTAATTACCTTGTAATTTTTTTTTCTTCCTGAAAACGGCGCGACTAGACTATGTGGACTAGATTAAATCCCAGATAAGGTTGTGTCTGCGTGGCTGACTTTACTTATTTACTTATCCCAACCTCATGGCTCATTGTGTTTATTGATGTTCCCTTTCCTATCCTCTGGTATGCTAATAATCTGCACGACGCTCTGCTGATTTCAGGAATGCCGTGGTCGACCCTAGAAGCTCCCCAGCGAGAAGCGAGCCATGGGAACAATCCTCAAACCAGATCCCGGTTGTGAGGTAAACGCTTCGGCAACATCTGTTCCTTCCACCAACAAAGACTCTTTGAGTCTGACTGAAATGAAAGAGAGCGAACTGCTCGAGAGATCACAGCTGTAGTGATGGAAGAACGGCAGAGAGACGCTAACATCTCCATCCCTCTCAACATAAAACACAAGTTTGTTCTTACTGACAATACGTGCTGAGGCAGCACTGTTAATATCCCCGCCGCTATAAACAGAACAGACTAGCTATCACACAATCAAACCTGCTCAAAGAACACTAAATCGGAGAGCCATTATGTATATTATTCAACATAATCGCATATGGGACTCGCAAAACTGCTTGCCTGAATAGCGGTGCTCTCTCTTTATTTTCTCTTTGAGAACCAACATGAAAATATATATAGTCTACAGTTATATTCAGTATATATAGTAGAGAGCACATAAGCAACAAAAGCTTCCACTCTTTCCATCGCTTGTGACCCACCGAGTCACATTATTGAGAATAATTCCGTATTGTGCGCGTATAAAAGCTCCCACTGTGGAATTATAATAATAAACTGTGTGTACGAACACGTTTTCTGCTGCTCACACACCAACATGCACGACATCATGCGCACACATGCTGGCCAACACCATCGCCCAATAGCCATTGACGACGGTGCCCTAGCAACCATCGGGCATCATGCCAAGCCACCAAGGTTGCCTGGCAGTGTGTTCCCATGGCAACATTTTCTGCCTTTGTAAATAAGGTACGGGGAGAGTGAAATGGGGGGTTGCGCCGCCGAATCTCATTTTGTCTTGGTCGGGCTGATAATTTACGGCATCCTCCTCCTCCTCCTCCTCCTCGTGCACCAAGCTGCTGCAGCTTCGACATGGATCTGAGATCTGAGTCCTCGCCGAATAGGGTCAGATCCAGGTTTTAGAGTCTTTCAGTGAAGTCTCATGAAAGTTTTGGGCATTTTTATCTGACAATTTCTAACAAAAAATGTGTATTTGTGTCTATTGTATTATTCCACTACCCAGTTAAAAAAAAAAAAAAAAAAGAAATTTTCTAATTTTCTGCTTCATTCATTCACTGCACACAGGACTGACAGGTAGCAGACCATGAGTAGGTCATGAGTTGATATTTAAGTTGTTTTGGCAACATATCTTATGGGTCACACAATAACAGGCTCTTTTATATACTACTGATTTATTTATTTGGCATATTTTTCATCAGACAGCCTGCTCAGTGGTAAAGGTAAATAAATTATGTGAGAAATATTCAGACTTTTGCACTATAAAACGGCCAATATGTCAGAATGTGACTAGATTTCCTTTCATGTAATTTTACAGTGGTTAACAGATTTATTATTCCAGATGTTTACCACCGCTGCCTTAAATTAACAGTATTGATGGTTACCAGAATATTTTTAATGATTTTTTAATAGACGGGCAACAGAGGAGGGATCCCAGTATGTTCAGAGTAACAGTAAGAGTTAGACAAGGACAAAAAAACAGCTCTGTATATATTTGTTTTTCTCATCACCCCAGTTTGTTTTAGATTTTTATTATTTTTTTTATTTAGCGTTGCTTGACCCAGACTTTGTGCACTACTGTCTGCATTCCTGCTGAGCGGCGTTTGCCAGGCTATTCACGGTTAACAGTTTATTCACTGTCTCTGGGCAGATTTCAGTGCCCCTAAATTGTTTGGGCGGTGGCGTAGCCTCCATGCGTCACTTCTAAAGTCTTTGCTTTGCCTTTGAGACGTTTTAAAGAGAATCTTTTTTTCTCTTTTAATAACAGGAATGTCTTGTTGCCAGACGGATGTGTAATCAGAAATATCTCATTAATTTTCTCTCCATTCCTGGAAAATATCATGAGGTCCTTGGCTTTCCTCTCAGAGGTCATTGATGACAAATTTATTTAAAATTAAATTTAACATTTAGATTGGGTGAAAACAAGCGACACAATTTCATGTTTTTCTTTTTCTAATGTGTGGTATTTCTTTAGAATTAATAGAGTTTTAAACTACAGATTAAAAACTGTAGCTTTCCAATAATAAAATAACAGTTATTCCCTGAATTTGTTATATATATATATAATTATATAAGTAGATAAATTCAAAGAACCTGAACATTTACAGAGATTTTGTTGACATCTTAATGGAAAAAAGCCTCAGCCTTTAGTTTTCATCCAAAACAAATATTGAGACAGTGTGTTGTTCAGTGTTTTCTCAGCTGTTGTTCGGCAAGATTAAAACATGATGATCGTGTGTGATAATCCATATCCCCAAAGTCATTATTGGAAGTCATAACACTTGAATTAAATTAATAAACCGAATTACCGATAAATTTAATTTGGGAATATTGTCTCAATATTCTGTTGCAATCCTTCTCCTCTTCTTTGGTATTTTTCAGTTCGTTCAGTCTTTATTTTTGTGGCCAAATTTTCATGTTCTGAGAATTTTGGATTTTAATACAGTGTCATTTTTTGTGTCTAAAATACTTAAGTAAAATTTTCAGAACTTTTTTTTTTTTAATTTTCCTAATGAAATAGAGGGTTATTTGACCACTCAGAGCCACAAACATCATCATCCAAAATGGCATCTGCTAAACATTAACTTTACGTTTGTCACCCAGCACAAAAACACTTTACGAAAAGAAGCAGCTAAAGGATATCTTCTCCTTAATGTCACTTTAACTGCAACGGTTAATGTCTTTTATTCCCTCATGGCGGAGATGTGCAGCTCTGGATTGGCGGTTACATTATCGGCAACCACACTGTGACTTTGGTTGCATTTCCAAGAGTCTTTTTCTACGTAAACTGCTGCAGCCTCTGCTGTGAATGCCTAATGTCTACGTCCTTATTTTGGTAAAGTAACGTGCAGATATCGAGGTTAATGTAATGCACTGGGACAACCTGATAATATATTGGTGATTTATTGGTGATATAGGTGTAGTTAATAACACACTTTGGATCAACATGAATCATTATTTTTTTTGTGCCTCAAAAAGGCCCAGCCATGGGTTTGGGTTAATGCGCCAGGCCGGGCCTTCCCACCACCACACTCACCAACACACCCAGGCAGATTGGCAAAGAGCTGGCATTGGCACAACCATGCCGCATTCATGCGTGATCGGACTGCGAATGAGGTTTTAAAAGGGGAGGAGCAGAATCAAGGGGATCAAGTGGAGGTAGTCGGGGGGGGCTTAGATGGTATGAACAGAGAGGAAAAAAAACTTGTAAAAGATTTTGAGGCCTGAAATGTTCAGAGATAGAGGACAAATAAGAGGCACTTAGTGAGCCAGGAGGACGTCCAAAGAAAGAGAGCGAAGGGTAGACGGAGGGTGGGCTTTTAGCATGGCAGAGGGCAGCGGCTTCGTGTTTGGAGGCTGGCCAGACATAAGAAAAAAAGAAAATCCACGTCTCTATTAAGCATATGGTGCTGCTGCACTGTTTGAAGTTTTGACATTTAATAATGGTTAAATGTTGAGTCTTATTATTAACGTAATAAAAAAACCAAGATGCAACCCAGACATTCAGCGCACACTGACCTGCTACACTACGTGTTAAAATGCTGTTAAGGTTGTGGCAGGTGATAAAGGAAGAGTTGAGGAATCAGCATGGTCCTCTCCAGTCGTCCACAACTTCAAGGTTATATTTTTTTGGTGCAAGCTGAATAGGAGGCCAAGCGACTCCACCGCACAGCAGCAGCTATCAAACAATCAATGAGTCATTGAGGCACGAGGGAGGAGTGTCAAAACAGCCATTGACTGCTAACAACAGCCAATTTGCTGCTCTTGCAGGAGATCACCTCAGCTAGACGTTGAATGTTTGGGTGCGCCTCATTATTCAGAGTATGAGAGAGATTGACTGGATAACGCCGTTAGTCCAAGTTGTCATCCAATTACCGACCCATTAGATCCTGTTTGTTGTGTTGAAGTCTGCTTCAGCACACCTTATTAAACAGCACAAATCAGCTGATAACGTGTTGAGATATGACACCAACAGACCTTCAGGAGAGGGGAAATGTGAGGGCAACTTGGTGACATTTACTAAGGAAATTTTGAACGTCAGATGATTTGATTTTCCTGCGTTCTAGTGGACCAACTTATGCCTTTTCTGCATCAAGTTAAGGAAGAAATGTCTTTATTTATGCAAAGGGAAGCACAAAAAACAGGCAGCAGAGGACAATTTCAAATTATTGGCATCTCAGCTCTTCACTTAAATCTAATTTCTGCATTTCCACAGTTTTTAGAATAGGTGACAGTAGCACTTTTATGCTGTATGTGATTATCAGACAGTTTATAATTTGCATGTCTATAAAGGGTAGACCCATTGAAACTATTTACATTCACATGTCTGCAGGTCAGAGGTCAAGGGACCCCTGTCAAAAAGGGCAAAAAGGGCTTTCCCTCACCAAAATTTACCCTAAACTTGGAGCATTATTAGTTAATTTCCTTCCCGTCAAGCTATCATTGTACAGTTTGATTGGGACCATAATATACCAACATTTACACTTGAAGAGCCCTGCACAGCCTCTTAAAGACAGGATCGAAGGTTTAGTGATTATTTTTTAATAGGTTCTGTGATGAAAGATGATGTTGACGTTAACTGCACACAACATGGATGAAATCTCACATTTACAGTCAGAAAATGCATCGTTTGGAGCAGAGAAATCGAGCCATTCCTCCGTCCATTCATGCTCTCGCTCACATTTGGCCTCTCTGGGGCTGAAAGGAGGTCATCGTTCGCTGGCCTCTCCGCTGAACTCGGCTGGGTGCTTCACATCTGTGACACTGTTTGCCCTTGTTAATGTGAAGACCTGAGGGCAGCGACGTGACGCTCACTGCCGCCGCTGATCTGTTAGCTAACACTCCATGATTATCCCTCTCCCACAAAGGTGTTTTTTCCTTTTTGAGCATCATCGCTTTACAGAGAGTATTTCCATCTTTGTGTCACAATCGAGAGAGGACATGAAGGAGTTACGGGTGAAGGTCTCAGAATACTCCAGGTGAACCATTATTTCATATTCAGGCTGCAGATTGTACGTTTTAAACCTAAAGTACAACAGGAAAAAGTGTTTATACCCGCCGCCTGCTGCAGGGATGGGGTGCGATAATCGTTCAAATGGGGATAATGGAGCACAGTTTGGTCGGTTAATAATAAAAAACAGCTTCAGAGAGAAGTTCAAACCCTTCCCACATCTGGCCACATTGCTGGATTGTTTTGGAAAATTACAAACATTTTAGATTGACCATCCCCTTGATACCGCCGCCGGAGAGGCTGTTTCAGACAATCACTTCATTTGAAGCATAGGCAAGGGAAGGCCAATTTATTTTAATAGCACCTTTCAACAACAAGGCAGCTCAGGATCAGACATAAAAAGCCATTAAGACAAGATATTAAACAACACAAGGCGATGTAGACACACCTAGAAATATGATAGGATACGTAGAAGATAGAAAACATGCAAAGTATAGATTTAAAACGAGTTATGAGTAATTCCCAAATAAAATTAACCAACAACCAAAAGAAAACAGAACTGAAGCGATTAGTCACCAGAAAATTAATCAACTATCTTGATTATCAGTTGATCGTGTGATCAGTTAAATATTTCATGTTACAATCCTCCTCAAAGTGATGGTTTGCTACTATTCTTTGTTTTAAATGAGAGAAAATCAAACATATAATATTTAATCATGTAATAATATGAACAAAAGATGATCATAAATATCCGTTTGCCACAGAGATTATTTTCTGCAATGTTCAAATCATGTTGGGTTTTTTTAATTGAGGAAACTTCCTGTTAGGCCTAAAATGATGTGTCATTACCTGACATTTAGAATAGAATAGTTTTTATTTATCCCCCAAATTTTCTGTGCAAAAGATGCAATGTGCAAATGATGAGCGAAACAGTTTATAGATAATGAAAAACCGTCGATGTGTTTCGTTAGATCTTTAGCATATTTGTGGTCACACGTCCTGCGTTAAGAGACAACCACAGACAAGTGAAACAAAAAATTTAACCGGCTGAAGGTGTGGTGTCTAATATCTTGATATCTTGAGATAAAACAGAAGAGGATCATTTGGAGACTTAAACCACAGAATGACAACAAGTCTTTGAGGATGAGGAAGTTTCTCCACGAGCAGAAGTAGATCAGGCAAACGCCTACAGGAAGCGACTGCAGGTTAAGTGCTCGTCTTTGTATTCAGAGACAGTGAAGGTCTGCCTCGGCCTCTAGATGGGTGGAGGAGGAGGAGGAGGTGGAGGTGGAGGAGGACGTCTGTGTGCTGCATCCACCCACAAGAGGGAGACAAGTCTACAAAGATGGCTCTAGTGCAGACAGTTAGCCCGTTATAACACATATACTGAGCTTAACAAATTTATCGTGTGAGGTATTTACCTCCACTGCCCTCAATTAACAGTATTACTGAATAACAGAATATTTTTTAATGTTCCTGTAATTGTTAATCAAGAAAATATCAAAGCACGTTATTATTATTTTTTTGACTGTTTGTTATTCTGGATTCATGGTGAAGAGTAGAGAACTCAGGAGGAAGAAAGAGTCCAGTTAAAGTGAAGGACATGATGCTGGAGGTGATGCTTTGTAGATATAATAGTAAAAGCCAGTGTAGCCAGAGACCACGTTTTTAATAACACCTTAATCATAAACATATGAGATTATAAAAGAGACGAGACGTCAGGGAGGGACAGATGACAGAAGGAGAAGACAAAGAAGACGAAGAGGAGACGGTGCTCTGCAGTGTGAGGTAGTTGGTTGTATGGTTTCGCATCATAAACAGCCTGGAGATAACTGTACAACCTTCTAGCTTTCCCTGCGGTGTCACACTTCACACCAAGGACTTCACTCTTTATGTGGCGGTGAGTACGAAGACCGGCCTGACGAAGGACGCGAAGTTGTAAAGACCTTAATTGGCTGCAGGCAAACAAAATATGAATCTTTTTGTACGAGTCGTATTAAACATGACAAACATATTTTATGTGTTTAGGTGTAACACAGTATATATATCTTTACAAGCATTTTTACTAAAGTTCTAATTTCTCCCTCCAACGAATTTCAAGCCTCTAATAACTGCATGAAAACAAGCTCCTGCACTTTAATCGGGTATTTTCTGTCCAGGTCGAGCTAATCCAGATGTCGATATGCCTACCTTGCTCTGCAGCGCTCTTTGATTTGTTATTTGGTGCAGTCCGGCTGGGTTTAGAGCCAAACATCAATAGCTGTTCTTAGCACTAAATCACAGAATATCTCTGGAATCGTCATCGGGAACCGATATTTTAATTGATTTCCTCATAGATCTCTGGGCATTTCCGCTGTCTTTAACGTAAAAAAAAAGTGTTGCAACCATGGGTTTTTATTGAGCTCTTATTGCACATGACAAACGGTTTCATTTTATTTTGGAAGTGGTGTTCCTTCGTTCAGTTAAAAAAATAATCCCCCAAGTGAACTGTCTGTACTCGCTGCTACCCTGCAGTCATGGTAGATAATGACAGGGAGGCCAGGCGTCCTGAAGCACGAGGCTGCATGTGAACTTGCTTACCTCCTCCTCCTCCTCGCTCCCCACCTCCCCCTCTGTCCCCCAGTGTGTCTGGCTAGTGGCTCAGACACTCAGTATCCGCATTGCGTTGCAGCGCTCTGGTGAGGAGGGGGAAAAAAGAGCATATATCAGCAATCTCTGCCAAGCGCTGCTCTTTTCTGTACGCACACAAAGGAACGACTCCCCAGCTTGTTTCAGACTCAAGTGGAAACACAACAGTAGAGCCGCTCGCTGTGCTATAAAGCCTGCGTCTGTCTTTATATTTAATACCATTTCATGCACAGTGTTGTTTTAATGCCATGCACACCACGCTTTGCAGGTGCAAAAGTTCAGCATTCACGTCAGCGATTTCTGACGTTTGGCTGTGTGACGGAGGAGGGTATTTGGGGTTGAGTGCAGAAAGGCAGAGCGTGGATGAAATGTGGAGGAAGAGCTGTGGTCAGAACGGCTGGGAGGTTAATCACCTTTGGGCTGGCTGTAGCTTTGATCATCACGGTGTGTAAAAACCCTGCGAGCTCGCCGCCGCCACCTCCCCCTCCCTCTGTTTCCTCCCAGATGTGCACAAGGACACGCACACACCTCTCTCTCCTCCAGATGCAGCGACACACTAACAAACAAACACATCTTGCGCGACGATGTCCCGTCACGCCTGGAACAAAAAAAAATGTAAGGGGGTTAGAGTCGAGGATGAAAATGAGGGGAAGAGCTGAGACGGAGCGATGATGGGGAGGGTACGATGTAGAGGCAAGAGGCGAAGAAAGAGCTGGAGATGCTGCATGCTTGCATAAGTGTCTGAGAGTGTGTGATGTATGTAGGTGACACAGATTTATGAGAGGAGGGGGTCATAGATGGTGGCTGCTGGGGGAAGTGTTGGTTCAGCACCAGATAATGGATCAATGCTGCTGTCTGCGCAGCGTACCTGCGTCGTAGACGGCTCGGACTCTAAACGCTGGGAGAATTAGTGATGTGACTTGGCAGAGGGGGGAAACAGGCACGAAACAGAGCCAGGGATAGAGACAAAAAGAGGAGAGCGAGACGAGATGGAGGGGTAGCGAGAGGGGGAATAGCTTTTTTTTTTTTTTTCCCTGTTCGCCGCTACGCTCAGAGAGGAAGGAAGGCTGTGAAGATGAGGCAGGATAGGTTTTATCAAGCGCTATTTTCTTTACCACTGGATTAATTATTGCTCTTTTTCCCCCCTCTCTGAAGGGGGATCAATAACTCATCATGATTGCGTTTTATGTGCTGTTGAGTACAAACATGTTGCTTGTTCAGGAACAACAGGCAATGAATTATCCGTTAAACGGGCCGAGACCAGCGACTTCGACCGACCAGGACCAGCCGCCATCTTTCCTTCAGTCGTGTCCACATGTTCGCTGTTTTTGACGTGGGTCATTTTATTTTTTATTTTTTTTCATTTGAAAATAATTTTTCCTCTTTCGTCCTCCCCTCTAGCTTCTGGTTTTCATCCTCTGGTCTTTTGTCTCGGGTGCTTTTTTAGAGCAGCAGAGGAGCTTGTGAAACTGGGACAGAGGGAAACATCTCAGAGACAAAGAGGAAACAGAGAGGCAGTCGAATCGGGCAGAGGCTTGATGTGTGCTGTGCCTTTTGTGGAGTCGCATGTTTGTCTGCATGTGTGCGCACCTGACCACATATTCACTAAGTTAGGGATTGTTCTGGCGGTGGAGCTGTCGTCTGGTCGCGCAGACTAACGTAGATTTGTCCGGACGCCAGTTCGTCCTCTGCAGTGTCGGGCTTGTGACATTTGTTTTGTCTGGTCGACGAGTAAATCAGGGATGTTCCCTGAAGGCTGAGCATCTTTGTCATGGGGGAGCGATTGCATAATCCTCCTGTGAGACCACAAGGCCTGTAGGAAATATAAGACAACAGTGTCGTCTGCGGCTCCAGGCACAGCTGTCTGTGGATGTTTCATGCATGTGCACAAGCAAAAGAGTGGCGAGTGCATGTGAACCATATGACTGCTCTGCTGCAGCTTAACGTTCACAGGCCGTGTGCTCATCCCACGATCAAATCCTGATTTAAATTTGAGGATTTTCCTCTGCGTGTCTTTGTCTCTCTGTCTGCCAGCAGGGGGCATTTTGTTTGAGCGTATTACTGCACAGAGCTGCACTGAATTAAAGGCGCTGGCTACGTCGGGAGGACAGACGGTGATAAAAGGGCCGACGAAACAAATGAGACAAGACAAATAACGAAGAATTGATTTTGTTTTGCAGTGTGGTCTGACTAAATCTTTGTTTTTCTGCAGGACGGGATCCGGAGAGGTTTGTGCAGACGTGTCAAGATAAAACCTTTCATGCCGAGCTGCAGCGTCATCGATAAAAAACTACGGTAACCATCGCATATGAACTGTTTCCCATTTTATTTCTTTCTAAGATGCTATGCGTCTATGAGTACTTAAACATAATATACGCATCTTTACTGTCTAAAGATAACATCATTGAATTACATACGTGGCACATATCAACATTTTTCATGGAAATCTATTTTTTCGTACTGAAATTTCACAGCTCAAAGAAATGCTGAAGGTGCTGTGTTGGGTTTTACCTGCAGACGATGACTGACTGAACTACGTGTTGTGTGCTTCGTTGTCCCTGAGACCCTTAACCTGTGATGATGTGAAAGGTCACAGGTGAGGTCCTTGGGAACAAAGAGTCATGCAGCTGCAACTGGGAGCCGCAAAATAAGTTAATGTGCTGGATTTAAAATCACGAGATCACAGAGCTAAGTAAATCTGCAGAGCAGCTTTGACTGCATGAACTCATCTGGAGAGAATTCCCCAAACTTTCCTGGCGTTGTGGAAAACCAGGAAGAGACAATGTGGTTCTCCGGAGGGGGCCGTACCTTTTGGCCAGCTTTGTGTATGGTTCAATAAAAAGACAGCCAAGGTTCGTGACCCCGATGTGTGATTTACATGGAAATTTAAATCCATTCACAGGTGACGACAATGTCAACATCCATGACCTGAAGAGATGGTTAGATTCATGAGTCATCAACTGTAGAACTTTAAAACAACCGCTTTTATGCATGAATGATTTGCACCTTGTTGTGGATGTTTTTCTGTTTAACTGAAAATATAAGAATAAAATTCAATGAAATGGTGAAAACGTGTGTTGTTTTTACAGAGAACTGACCTTGCCAAAATGAAAAAAAAATGTTTTAAATAAATGTAGTCATTCCTTAATTCTAAGAATGTGACATAAATTAGTATTTCTCTTTTAATTTGCTTCTTTAGTTATTTAGCCTTTGAATTAATTCCTTTATTTAATCACTCCTCTGTTTTTCATTTGAATCACTTTTAAATGTAATATTGCAAAATACATTTGTGTATTCTATTTTAAATGTGTTACTTATTCATTTTTATATTTATTTAATATACATTAAACATACATTATTAATTTTATTCATTTTTAAAAATAATTCCTTCCACCAGCAGTTGGTCCTTTTTCTTAATTCATTTTATTTGCTTAGTTTCCATCTGGTTTGCTGCTTATTTAGACATTTACACACTATATATTTCTTGTTCTTTGATATTACAGTACCACACATATTCTACTCTGTTCACTGCTTCTTATTTTTTATATCGGTCATTATTGTCTACTTTGCTGTTGTAACACTGGAAATGTCCCCAGTTTGTTTGTGGGACAAATGAAGGATCTATCTTGTCTTATCATTAGCCTCATAGCATAATTTAAGCCATATTTCAGAGATCTGCCTAACTCCAGAACCAGATGACACATCTGGTCTGAACTTGCTGTTACAGTTTGAATAAAAAGGGTGTTTCCTCTTTTCTGAAGACCTTGAAATATGATTAAGGCAATTATGCTATGCGGCTAACGTTCTCTACCCTTCTCAACTCTTCTCCTTTATTCTTCTGTCCTCTTCTCGTCAGGTGAGTAGACAGCAGTGGAGGGTAGTGACAGTCCTGGCCTGACTCCAGGGTGGCTCAGTGTTCCCTGGCTCTCGGCCCTTCCATGTGTTTGTGCATCCCAGGACAGTTCACATTGATTGTGCAGGAGACAGACACATTAGTACCCAGCTCGCTCCTGGCCGCTGAAAAACACATTAAGCGGCTGCATTGGGAGCCCTGTCTGGTAACCATGGCAAATCAACCGGGGAGGAGGAGGAGGGGGAGGGTTGAGACGGGGCAGCGGGTTCAGCTCGTCGTCTCTCTCGGGTTTGTCTTTCCTCCGGCCACGTCTGTCATTTTCTCTCTCCTTCTCTCAGACTGACAGCATCTCTCCTCCCTCACACATATAAATTCTATTATTTCTTTCTCTTGTCTTCTTGTTGACCTCATCAATCTGCCTTTACCTCATAGTCCCCGCCCCCCACCATCGCCATCTCTTATACAACAAACTACCGCACATAATTTGTTTTTTTTCCCAGCCTTTTTTTTGTCTTTGTCAATAAGGTTCCCCACTGTGGAGAGACACAGAAAAGACAAGAAACTGCTGAAATACAAAACAGTATCGCGCGCATATATATATATATATATATATAATATATATATATTCCTACTTTGTATTCCAATGGTTGCATAATTAATAATTACCTTTGGGATCAATAAAGTTTTCTCATCTTAGTTTCTTTGCATCGTCTGGTTATTGTCATTATTGCTAGTTATGAACACATCAATGCATCACTAATTATAATGAGTACATTATTCTAAAATGGACCATTCTGCATGATAAGCACTTTTACTAAAATATGTATGTAAGTATAGTCTGTAATCCTGTTCAGAAGTACTTTTTTGTTCTACTGGGTGAAATGGTCCTTCCACAATACATGATGTGTTCAGAAAAAGGAAGGGAAAGAATCAGACCTCCTTGGCAGCTACAGGACTGTAAAAACTCTGACCAATCCCTGCCATTCGGGTCGAATGGAAAGAACCAATCAGATGCCTTCATGTCTCGTCCTGACCACGCCTTCTCTGTCCCTCCCTCATCTGTTCTGTAGGGAACATTGTTAGAGAAAATGCAGCCAAAAATACCACTTCCAGCATTACTTCTGACAGCTCACCCTGCTAAACAGACAAAGAGAAGAAAGAAGGAGGAAGAAAAGACTGAAAGACAAAACTCTGGATAAAACTAAGAGGACAAACCAGAGTGGACATCAGTGGAGACACTGAGACATCTGAAGGGACTGAAAAGTGATGCAGAAGTTTCTGTTTTCTTTCTGTTGGACAGGTAATTATTTGTTCAGCTTCAGGAGGAGTTATTATTTTCATGAAATGTTTGCTAACTTTCCTACTGTTGTAGCGCATATTAGCCTGATGCTAACATTAGCTTCTCTGTGGGTGTAAGCTGGTCGTAGGTGTGGCTTGTATTGAAGAGGTTATAGGGTGTGACATTTTGATCATATTGCACACAGCCATAGTCTCCAGTGTCTGCATTATAAAGGTGATAAAATGACGTTGATATATTGGCTTTGAATGGGATGTTTGTGGTGATTGTGGTCTCCCTTCTGAATCCTACTGGCAGATGGTCAAGTTTGAGGGGCGTGGCTTTGGAGAAGGAGGTGGAGCTTAGAGGAGGTGCCACTTTCAAATCTTGCTAGCTGTCCCAGATTGCTAACTATAGCTTTGGTAAGATTTTGAAAGCAGGATTTTTACTTGTAACAAAGTATTTTTACACTTTAGTGTTGCTATTTGTTTACTTAAAGTAAAATGCATTCTTGCTTCCTTTTGTGTACTTCTGCTGCCGTGACACTTAGCTTTTATACATCTTCAGTTTGATCAGTTAATCAGTTTGTCTTTATGCTCTATTTTAATGTTCTTATCAAAGACACAAGGCTGAATATACCCAGTGTTGATTACAGTTTTAACGTTTATTTTTTATTTTGTTTATTTATACATAATTCTACTTTGAGGGTATCAGTTTGAGAATACTTTAAAACTGACAACCATTCACTTAATTTGGTATTGGTAATAATAAATTTGGTAATAATAATAAAACAAATGTTAAACTTAAGACAAATAAAGTGTAAAGTGTCCTTCAAAAGTTAAAGTTTTATGGACACCTAAACAGAAACATTTTCTTGTGTATTTGAATAGAATAGAATATTTATATATTTGATTTTATTTGTCCCCCACTGGGGGAAATTCACTCGCCACGGCAGCATAGACAATTTACAGTAATGAAAAACAATAAACATCAGCAAAGACATAACAGAATTAGTCATAATAATGGAATATTGTGTATTCTGTGCAAATTGTATATATATATATATATATATATATATATATATATATATATATATATATATTTATTTATTTATTCATATTTTTTGTGTGTTTGGCTACTATAACTATTTAACTTAATCTAACTCGATTAACTGTGTCTATCTATCCATCCATCGTGTTGAGGCGGAACTAAATATCGCTGCTGTTTCCTTCAGGGTGTTCTAAACGTCACGGACGGCCGGAAGTGGTCGCAAATTTAAACCGCCATAACAGCAACAATAAGCACAGACATCCACTGGTCGTGCTGCTCCAGGAGTTTCTATTTTATGAAGAACTGAGCTGAAGTCTGACTGGCGATTTCTTTTAGGTGATGTTTTCTCCGTTTTTTGCTCTATTTTTATATATTTACCGTTTTTTGCTCTATTTTCCCTCCTCCCGCGTCTGGTTTGAAAACGACTATTTCCTGGAAAACAATCTGGTCCATACTCACCGCGGTTGATTAAGGCCTTAAATTTATTTACACATATTTTGCTTCGGTTACGGTGCAGAATGAAGTACGAGGCTTTTATGACTTTGAGTAATGAGTAAAAATAATTCCTGTGTGTTTTAATCTATAAATGATCATTTAAGAGTTTAAATTAATGTAATCATTTTCAAGTTATTGTCAGCCTCGGCGCGCCTTCTCGTTTCTGCAAGACGTTTATCCAGGAAATTGGTCCCCGACGAGCGAAAAAAGTCCTTTAAGTAAACACTGATAAATTTACCTAAACGTGTTTATTACTTACTATATATTTTTTAAACATATATTTATATGTATTTTATGTTTTTCTCTGCAGACTAGGTTGTTTGTGTTTGCGCTCTGTCAAAGAATAATAAGTTGAATGAATGAATCAGTAAAGTCTGTAAAATTACATCATCATATTTGTTTCTATAAATCAATTTGTAGTTTGGGAGGTAAAATTGTGAGAAATCTGTTTCTGTCTTGAAATATCTTGAATATTGAAAAAGCTGCACAGAATGTACACTTTTTTTTCTTCTTTAAAATCAAAGCGTACTGATTAATCGATTCATCAAGCTAATTGACAATTAATCGAATCAAATTCAGTTCCAGTTTAACATACATGTTTTACCATTTTAATCTGGTCTGTACTTTTACATCGTTCAACTATTCTATTTTTTTTACTTGGGCTTCATATTTTTAAATAGCAGTACATCATATCTGGAAGTAGACAGATATGATGATGTAGCATGAATATACAATATATACATCAAATATTTTATTTTTGAAAGCAAAAATGACAAAGATTTTGCAGAAAGCGATTTGTTTGCTTGTTTTCATGTTTACTTGTTTACAAATGTTTCTGCGTCTTATTTTTTGTAATGTTGCTCTATCCATTTTACTGCTGGAATGCTGAAAGTTTCCCTGTTTATGAGACAAGTAAAAGGTGGTCTCATCCTGTTAGGAAAAAAGGGATTTATTAATCATTGTGTCATTTACAGGTGGAAACTTAATTGAAGTTGACGTCAACAACATGGAGGAGGAAATAAGGACAGCTGAGACAGAGCAAGAAGACAAGGCTAGCAAAGAAGAAAAGTCCAGTGTTGAAGCGTCCAATAAGAGCTCAACTAAAAGAGGAAGAGGAAGGCCACAAGGTTCAAAGAAGATGGCGGTTTGTGTTACAGATGTTAACCAGACGCAGCTGGGTTCGGGAATTTCCAATGGAGAGTCAGCACAGAATCTGAGTGAAAAAGAGGGAGCAGCCAGTAATGAAGACAATGCTGGCGGCTTGCCGAACGGTGAATCTGCTACACCTAAAGGGAAAAGGGGTCGTCCAAAAGGGTCCACAAAGCGCAAGTCAGAAAGTGCAGAGAACGAAGGCAGTTCTGTAACACTCCGGGGATCAAGAAGCTCTAAGAAACCCAGACTGGAGAAGGGAGCAGAGACGCCTCGACGAGGGAGGGGACGTCCGAGAAAAGTTGCACAGGAGAGCGGGGATGGAGCCCAGCCAGTTAAGAAGGGAAGAGGTCGACCTAAAGGCTCCTTAAACAAGAAACCCCCGACATATAAGGTGCGTGGTAAAGTAGGCAGGCCCAGCAAAAGCTCACCTGCAAAAAATAAGCGTGGTCGACCAAAAAAACAACCAGCTAAAATTGGAAGGCCGAGGAAGAACCCTCTGCCGTCACCTGAGGAGCTGAAAAAGCCCCGAGTATGGAAGCCACTGGGAAGGCCCAGGAAATACCCCCGTGTTGATCCTCCAGAGGGGCTCTGCCTGCCCCTCGCAGAAGTCAGCGGCCGGCCGACCAAGTCCAAGAAAGGTGCTCACCTGCGCAAGAGTGTGCCAGCCTCTTCAACCTCACCGCAAACCCCCAACACCGAACCCCAGAGGAAAAGAGGCCGTCCAAAAGCTCAGGAAAGTGAAGCCGTCACCCCAGTGAAAAGAGGCCGCCCTAAAGGTTCAGCCAAGAAGAACACAGCCAGCAGTGAAGCACAGCTCGACTCACCTGTCCAGGTGGAACATGGAGAGCAGGTGGAGAACGACACAGCGGCGACCAGCGTTCAGGAAGCAGCAGAGGAAGTTAGTAACCAGGCTTGATGAACCATCCCAGTCTGACCAAAAAGTTTCTGTAGTAGTCGCTGCTGCTTAGAATACGATCTCAATGAAATCCTGTTTTTAACATGTTGTCAGTCGGGTAGGCTAGATATTCAGCAGCTCTTCTGTTTCTCTAACTAACTCGTCCATCTGGTTTTTATTGTCCGGATTTGTTTTAAATTTTTTATTCCAGTCATCTTAGTTTTCAGTCGTACTAATAATCTTTTGCTGGAACTGAAATGTCGAGTTTGTTATTGTAGACTGACTCTTCCAGTTTTCATTTATCATTCAGATAAAGTGTTTTTTAACTGTCAAATAAACTTCCTCTTTGATCTGAAATAAATCAAGTCTTGTCGTTGTTTTGTTCGGTCAGAACACAAAGAACATCACTGCAGAAGTGAGAAACAGACGCAAAGAAAAACTGATGAGAAATCACCTGAAAACAAAGCCTTTAAAAGTTTCTTCACATGTTTATAAACTGAAGTTATCTTTTATAAGATTAATTTGGTGGTTTAAGTATGCTTCTGTTTGATACTTGGATTTTCTTTCTATGTAATCTATCATGTTTGTCTGGGTATAATTAAGTGTGCAGAGTTTATCAAAGTAGAGTATTTCTAGAATTGCTGTCCAACATTTACTTACACTAAACAAGTTAGTCTGTAGGTGGCGCTGCTGAGCTACAGCCCAGGGTTGAATGAGGCACAACAGAAATACTACGATAAGACAATTAATTAATTAAAGCTAAATAACATGCATAGATTGTAATTAGTTCACTTCATGATGCAGTTTATTCCATCAATGTACATTTCAGGACAAATGTTAACAATCTTTCAGAGTGCAGTGATACAGGAAAGTGAATAAAGGAGGAGAGGACTGAGAGGGGGGCACACCACAGGTAGCTTCTGTACCTGAAGAATCCAGTGTGGTGAATGAAGTGGATTTCCTTGCCTTCATTGTTTAAGTGTTGAAGCACTTCATTGCAAACAGCCAGTAAACTGAAAGAGGCTGTTCATCAGCTGATCAAAAGTTTAAATCCCTTCTCTCGCAGATGCCGTCTAATGGTTATGGGACTGCAGTTGGCACCAGTGACAAGCTTTATTTGGGCCAAGGATCGTCCCGTGTCTTGACGGACAGCCAATTGGATCCTCCGGCTCAGGGCCGGTGAAATGATTTTGGGTCTACCACTTGACTTTTTTGTTGCATAACCCTCAGGATCTTTTCAGAAGTTTAAAATCACTGTCTTACTGTGTCCAACCTCAGCAGCAATGACACGGTGACTGCATTCAAAGAGAGAAAGCTTTTTTGCCTTTTCCATCAGAAGGTCATGACAACATGGATACCTGACAGAAAATAACACTGAATCCACATTTTTGTGAAGCTTTAAGCTTTTAAAGGCTGTGGTCTTAAACTTTTAATCAGCTGATGAACAGCCTATTTCACTTTAATGGTTGTTTGCAATAAATTGCTTACTCAATTTTTTTTTTTTATCTCATTCCCATTTCTTCTTTTTGCATTTTGAACCACTACTTAGAACCTCTTTAAGATCCAACAGTGCAAAATGTACACTCTTGCAATTTTTCAGCTGGTCTTAAAATTTTGATCAGGAGTGTACTCCCACACTGAGGCTGTGGCATTCAGCTTTAAATAATCTCTTTTATTATTCCTACTAGCTCATGTCATTGTGATGGTTGCTGAATTTATGATGCACAGGAGGTAGTGACCCTCAGTGGTGAAGGAGTATTATTTGGGATTCCTGGGAACTCCAGGCCCGTGCAGCAAAATACTGTATAAGCATAAAGGGTGAAGCTGCAATAGCGCAAAGTGACCTGTGGGTGGCAGCAATGCGCCAAGCTGTGTCTAGTCTGCCGAAAATTAAAGACGAAGAAGACGAAGAAGAAGAACAATAAGGGCAGACTTTCACTGTTCGGGCTGCTCCCAGATTCTGACTTTTATGAAAAATTGAGCTGAAGTCTGACAGAAGGTTTCTTTAAGGTGATGTTTTCTCTGCTTTTTACGCTATTTTATCTATTTAGTGCTGCGAGTTTCCCTCCATCTGCGTCTGTTTTGTAGATGACTATTTCCTGAAAAACAATCTGGTCCATAGTCACCGCGGTTGATTAAGGCCTTAAATTTATCTACACGTATTTTACTTCGGTTACGGTCCAGAATGAAGTGCGAGGCTTTTACGAGTTTTAAAAATAATTCCCACGTGCTTCAACCCGTAAATGGTCATTTTAAGGGCTTAAATTTATGTAATAGTTTGCATGTTATTGTCAGCCTCGGCACGCCTTCCCGTCTCTGCCAGACGGTAATCCAGGAAATAGACACAGCCAAGCGAAACCTTTCCTTGAAGTACACATCAATAAAGTTATGTAAACATGCGTTAATTGCTTTTTAAGTAATTTAAAAAAATATATATGTACATGCATTTTTTGTGGGTTGGATTGTTTGTGTTGTGTTCTTCCCGCTTTTGTCAGATAAAGACCAATAAATATTTTGGAGGCAAAATTAAATTTTTCCTGAAAGGAGGGTTTGAATGTAATGTGAGTGCGTTCAGTACAACATTTGATGGATAGGAGTAAATTAGAAAGTTAGACTTTTGGTAGCTGTTTGTAACAAGCTATTTTAAGACAATTATATTCTGAATAAATTATATTTATTGCTTTATTGAAAGTATCACGAAAACGTCCCAAATTACACCATCTATTTTATTTTTAAATCACAGATTGTTTTTGAACATTGTTTTTATTGAAATTTCACATCACTAGTACAATTCAGCGCTGTTTGTAAAGTACAAACATGTTGCAGCAGTACAACAATCCAGTTCAGCACTTAACAAGTTTCAGGATTGTCTGGTAGATGCATAAGTAACAGGGTTTTTTTTATTATTATTACTTAAAATCAGTTCTTGACCTATCAATTATTTTCTTTTCACACGATTAATCTGATGATGAATTTATTTTTGTCATTATTTTACCAACCCCTTCATCTGTAAAACAAGCAGAAAATAGTGAAAAATGCTGTGCAAAAACTATTTGCTGTCCATGTTTTTTTTTTTCTTTTATCTGACCCACTGCACATTTAGACATTTCTGATTGTTTACTGATCAGTATTACTTATTAGTCCCGTTCATATAGTATTAAGGTACATTTTTCTACTTCCTTACCTTTGTTTTCTTCTTATTTTGACATTTCTCCACTAATTCTAATTATTTTTTGTAATGTTGCTCTATCCATTTTACTGCTGGAACGCTGGAAGTTTCCCTGTTTATGAGACAAGTAAAAGATGATCTCATCCTGTTAGGAAAAAAGGGATTTATTAATCATTAATTGTGTCATTTACAGGTGGAAATTTAATTGAAGTTGACTTCAACAACATGGAGGAGGAAATAAGGACAGTTGAGACAGAACAAGAAGACAAGGCTAGCAAAGAAGAAGAGTCCAGTGTTGAAGCGTCCAATAAGAGCTCAACTAAAAGAGGAAGAGGAAGGCCACAAGGTTCAAAGAAGATGGCGGTTTGTGTTACAGATGTTAACCAGACGGAGCTGGGTTCGGGAATTTCCAATGGAGAGTCAGCACAGAATCTGAGTGAAAAAGAGGGAGCAGCCAGTAATGAAGACAATGCTGGCGGCTTGCCGAACGGTGAATCTGCTACACCTAAAGGGAAAAGGGGTCGTCCAAAAGGGTCCACAAAGCGCAAGTCAGAAAGTGCAGAGAACGAAGGCAGTTCTGTAACACTCCGGGGATCAAGAAGCTCTAAGAAACCCAGACTGGAGAAGGGAGCAGAGACGCCTCGACGAGGGAGGGGACGTCCGAGAAAAGTTGTACAGGAGAGCGGGGATGGAGCCCAGCCAGTTAAGAAGGGAAGAGGTCGACCTAAAGGCTCCTTAAACAAGAAACCCCCGACATATAAGGTGCGTGGTAAAGTAGGCAGGCCCAGCAAAAGCTCACCTGCAAAAAATAAGCGTGGTCGACCAAAAAAACAACCAGCTAAAATTGGAAGGCCGAGGAAGAACCCTCTGCCGTCACCTGAGGAGCTGAAAAAGCCCCGAGTATGGAAGCCACTGGGAAGGCCCAGGAAATACCCCCGTGTTGATCCTCCAGAGGGGGCTCTGCCTGCCCCTCGCAGAGGCCGCGGCCGGCCGACCAAGTCCAAGAAAGGTGCTCACCTGCGCAAGAGTGTGCCAGCCTCTTCAACCTCACCGCAAACCCCCAACACCGAACCCCAGAGGAAAAGAGGCCGTCCAAAAGCTCAGGAAAGTGAAGCCGTCACCCCAGTGAAAAGAGGCCGCCCTAAAGGTTCAGCCAAGAAGAACACAGCCAGCAGTGAAGCACAGCTCGACTCACCTGTCCAGGTGGAACATGGAGAGCAGGTGGAGAACGACACAGCGGCGACCAGCGTTCAGGAAGCAGCAGAGGAAGTTAGTAACCAGGCTTGATGAACCATCCCAGTCTGACCAAAAAGTTTCTGTAGTAGTCGCTGCTGCTTAGAATACGATCTCAATGAAATCCTGTTTTTAACATGTTGTCAGTCGGGTAGGCTAGATATTCAGCAGCTCTTCTGTTTCTCTGACTAACTCGTCCATCTGGTTTTTATTGTCCGGATTTGTTTTAAATTTTTTATTCCAGTCATCTTAGTTTTCAGTCGTACTAATAATCTTTTGCTGGAACTGAAATGTCGAGTTTGTTATTGTAGACTGACTCTTCCAGTTTTCATTTATCATTCAGATAAAGTGTTTTTTAACTGTCAAATAAACTTCCTCTTTGATCTGAAATAAATCAAGTCTTGTTGTTTTGTTCGGTCAGAACACAAAGAACATCACTGCAGAAGTGAGAAACAGACGCAAAGAAAAACTGATGAGAAATCACCTGAAAACAAAGCCTTTAAAAGTTTCTTCACATCTTTATATGCTGAAGTTATGATCAAAGCCCAAATTACAAAAAAATATGATCATGATTAAAGGGCAAATTACACAAAATAACTTGTTGATTTGAAATCATAAAATAATATTAAATATTGAAGCCCAAATTACACAAAATTAACTTATAACACCCAGATGGACAATGTGAGTGTGGAGAGCCAGAAACTGACACGTGTAATTTTGCAAGGCAGGAGATACTCATCTCAAAGGAGCAAACTCTTCAGATAGACCTGTCTGCTTTTGCTTTGTTCTAATCATTTACTGAGCCATACTCCAGTCCGGTAGGTGGCGGTATTGCTCCTTAAGTTGTCTGCCCGCCGCCGATCAAACCAGAAGAAGACGAAGAAAATCAGCGGCGGTGTTGAGGCGGAACCAAAGTCGCCGCTGCTGTTTCCTCCAGGGTGCCTTAAACGTCACGGACGAGCGGAAGTGGTCGCAAATTTAAACCGCCATCACAGCAACAACAAACACTGTTCGGACTGCTCGGAAGTCTGCATTTTATGAAGAATTGAGCTTAAATTTGACAGAACATTTCTTCAAGGTGATGTTTGCTCTGCCTTTTTGAATTATTTTATCTATTCAATGCTGCGAGCTTCCCTCAATTGGAGCCGACTATTTCCTGGAAAACAATCTGGTCCATAGTCACCGCGGTTGATTAGGGCCTTAAATTTATCTACCTGTATTTTGCTTCGGTTACGGTCCAGAATGAAGTGCGAGGCTTTCACGAGTTTTAAAAATAATTCATACGTGTTTTGAACTGTAAACGATCATTTTAAGAAGTTACATTTGTTTAAATTTGTTCGTGTTGCTGTTAGTGTCGGGGTGCCAGCCCGCTTCGGCAAGGCGTTAATCCAGGAAATAGACACAGCCGAGCGATTTTTATCCTTCAATTAAACATTAATAAAGTATTGTCAACATGTGGTTACTGCTAGGGTTGTTTGCAGACCTATGAATAAATAGAATTGTGTTACACTAGCCGATCCTTTGTGCTCACATACGTTGTATATTTGCTGTCTAAGTTGTTTTGTAAAAGACCTGTTGCATGTTCAGATATTTATACTTTGTTTACTGATCTTTATTAGTTATTAGTCTTGTTCATATATTCTCAAAGTATATTTGTTTACTTCCTTACCCGTTTTTCCTTCATATTTTGACATTTCTCCACTAATTCTACTTGTTTACAAATGTTTCTGCTTCTTATTTTTTGTAATGTTGTTCTATCCACTTTACTGCTGGAACGCTGGAAGTTTCCCTGTTTATGAGACAAGTAAAAGATGATCTCATCCTGTTAGGAAAAAAAAGGGATTTATTAATCATTAATTGTGTCATTTACAGGTGGAAACCTAATTGAAGTTGACGTCAGCAACATGGAGGAGGAAATAAGGACAGTTGAGCTGGAACAAGGAGACAAGGTGAGCAAAGAAGGACGGTCCAGTGTTGAAGCGTCCAACAAGAGATCAACTAAAAGAGGAAGAGGGAGGTCACAAGGTTCAAAGAAACTGGCGGTTTGTGTTACAGATGTTAACCAGACGGAGCTGGGTTCAGGTATTTCCAAAAGACAGTCTGCACAGAATCTGAGTGAAAAAGAGGGAGCAGTCAGTAATGAAGACAATGCTGGCGGCTTGCCGAACGGTGAATCTGCTACACCTAAAGGGAAAAGGGGTCGTCCAAAAGGGTCCACAAAGCGCAAGTCAGAAAATGCAGAGAACGAAGGCAGTTCTGTAACACTCCGGGGATCAAGAAGCTCTAAGAAACCCAGACTGGAGAAGGGAGCAGAGACGCCTCGACGAGGGAGGGGACGTCCGAGAAAAGTTGTACAGGAGAGCGGGGATGGAGCCCAGCCGGTTAAGAAGGGAAGAGGTCGACCAAAAAAACAACCAGCCAAAATCGGAAGGCCGAGGAAGAACCCTCTGCCGTCACCTGAGGAGCTGAAAAAGCCCCGAGTATGGAAGCCACTGGGAAGGCCCAGGAAATACCCCCGTGTTGATCCTCCAGAGGGGGCTCTGCCTGCCCCTCGCAGAGGCCGTGGCCGGCCGAGAAAGGCTGAGTCCAAGAAAGGAGCTCACCTGCGCAAGAGTGTGCCAGCCTCTTCAACCTCACCGCAAACCCCTAACACCGAACCCCAGAGGAAAAGAGGCCGTCCAAAAGCTCAGGAAAGTGAAGCCTTCACCCCAGTGAAAAGAGGCCGTCCTAAAGGTTCAGCCAAGAAGAACACAGCCAGTAGTGAAGCACAGCTCGACTCACCTGTCTAGGTGGAACATGGAGAGCAGGTGGCGAACGACACAGCGGCGACCAGCGTTCAGGAAGCAGCAGAGGAAGTTAGTAACCAGGCTTGATGAACCATCCCAGTCTGACCAAAAAGTTTCTGTAGTAGCTGCTGCTGCTTAGAATACGTTTTTACCTGTTTTTAACATGTTGTCAGTGGGGTAGGCTAGATATTCAACAGCTCTTCTGTTTCTCTGAATCGTCCATCTGGTCCTGTTGTTCCTTATTTCTCTTGCAGCAGTAGACTAGTAATCATAATCTTTTACTGCAACTGACATGTTGAGTTTATTATCAGACTGACTCATTTTTCTTTACCTTTCAACTGTAGAGTTTTTTTTTTTTTAACTTTTGAATGACCAAGAGTAATAAGTGGGGATGCACCAATCCCCTTTTTTCACTTCTGATACGATATCTGAGGTTTAGTATTGTCTGATACCAGTGAGCAGCGCTGAATCACTGAACAAACTGTCTCATTGTGTGGAAAAGACTGGGATTATTCTTTTGTGTAAGGTAACATCAGACTTCCACTTAAGCATTTCTTTCTTGTTTTTAAACAGATATAAATGAATCGAATGACTTATTTACTGCTTATATAGTTGGACAAACGGCCTGACGTGTTGCCAGAGACATGCTAAGGTGAGGAACAGAACGCCACAGGAAGTTCTTCCTTCTTGTGTAAGTCATTCACCTGAATATCTCATATTCATTACAACATGTCACTTTATCAGCACATGTCACTTAGCAGCTCACTGTGTTCTTCTAGTGTTTTTGAATAGTGTTGCTCATGTTGTTGGTCTTGCACTAAATTGCATTTTTTGCACCATATATTTTTTTAAATCTCCTTTAAATGTTTTTTTTTTTTTAATCTCATAACTTTTACTACTGTGTATGTCAACTGTTATGAAAGAATTTCCTTAATAAACAAAGTTTTATCATATATAAGCTGCTAAGTCAGAGCGACACCACATTAGCTCTAATAAGCGCTCTTTGAAAACATCTCTTTCGCTTTTCTTTCTTTTTTTTTGGGAATATCTTGTGGATTATGTTTACGGCAACGCATATCAGGCAGTTTGTCCCAGTAGAGTTGCCGTCGCGTTGACTCGCAAATTTTTACAGCCCTATAAAAAAAAAAAATATATAACAAAACTTTGATCGCTCTAGCCTGGGTATCGCGAGTTGTAAACAAATGCGAGCCTCCGCACAGTGCGTCGCCAACACATGATGTCACCTCACAGAGCACAGCATAGAATTTCACTAAATAGATGTACACTTATGGATCATTATGGCCATTGTCACCGGTACCGACTCTGGAATTCAGTATAAGGTCCAGACAAATAAAGAGCCTTGAAACTATGGTGCTGAACGAGGCTCAATTGTAATTTTTGGCAACTGCTCTCCAAACTCTAAAATCTGTTATGATAATGATTTGCTGTTATTTGTCACAACTTCTCTCAAAGCCATGGGGTTATAAATTTTCAGTATAATTTATTAAATTAATAACAATGTATACTTATTTATTTTTTAATGTTTTCTGTTAACGTGAATTCCCTGAATTTGCAGCTTTAGATTGAGCTGAGTGTTAAAATCTTGGGTCACAACTTTTACTGTTTTTGTTCTGTCATGGCATCATTTAAAAAAAAAAAAAAAAAAATGACATCTAAAAAGTAGGGATGCACAATATATTGCCATTAACTCATTGAGTACCAAAGATGTCTATATACATCGCTTGAGTGCCATAAACGCTATATACGTCTTTCCTTTCCTGTGAGTAATGTTGGGGCTTCTGGGAGATGTAGTCAGAGCATAAAGAGACGGTATACACCACAGAGATCAAAACAGGAAGTGGAGACGATCGAGATTAGAGAGTAAAACAAACAGAATCTGGAGAAAAAGTGGTGATTTTGGTGAAAGTGTCCTCTACTCTACCTCTGATAAAACAAGAATGGAACAAGGTAAAAACAAACATTTTTTTCATGATGAAATAGAGAGTCTCTTCTTTCATTTGAGCTATTCAGTGTTTTCAGAGTCATACAAAATATTCTGTGGGTCTAGAAATATGACTCAAAATGGGTAAAAATGCTGGAACAAGACACTTTCTGTTTTATAAAATGTGTGGCAAGAGTTAAAATGAACGAGATTCATTAATTCAGTTTAAAAGCATTCAACAGAAACTAACATTCAACGTAAGTATTGTTATTTGATGACGCAGCAGGTGAGAAAATATCAGCCGTGTGGTCGTTTTTCGCTTTGTTGTAGTTTCTGATAAAGTGACCAGACGTCCCTGTTTTGGATGACCAGACCCTGGTTAAAGCTGGAACAACGGTTAACATGTCAGTGAACTTGTTTAACTGAACTTGAATTTAGCTCCATGCTTGCCTCAAGTGGTAAAGGTTACATTTGTCACATCCACATAAATAGTAAAAATCTGTTTTTATTATCTAATAATTGTCTTTAATTCACATTTCACTTGTCATTGTTGTAATTTTAAACTTGTCTGCTGTGAGTGTGAGCCATCCATGTTTTATGAGGAATTGTTGAAAGTCTGCTTATCACATAAATGCTGGATAAGCGGCGCTGGAACCACGTAGTCTGGATGATTGAAAGGTTAATCCAAATGTTTTTCTTACTTCTGGAACAAAAGCTTTCACTTCGGTTCTGAAGCTGTGAGGAGAGTTTAAAGGCTTGTCAGATAAAATAATGTCATGATTTTTCGTTTATTTTTGCCTTATTTTCCAAAACTTTGACTGTATCATCAGTTTCAGATAAATGGGTTCACTTTTACTCTTCATGTGTTCCTCAGCTGAACAGAAACGACTTCTTGTCGCTCTCCGTCACTTTGTTTTAGTTTCAGCTGTTGTTGATGTTGTTGATGAAGACTTTTTTTGTTTTTAAAACTTGGGACTGTTCCTAAACTTTTTTTTTATCACCGCCTCTGATTTTAGTTTTACCAAATTATGCATCAAGTTTTTCTTAAATTTCAAAATTTGATCTGGGTTTGTGAGAAATAATTTTACAGTCAACTATTTGGATTTTGGGTGTTTTGAACAATAAGTCAATGATTTGTGACGTTATACTCTTGAAGTAAAATGTTGATCTTGCTGTTTTATTTCCTGCAGTGTGGAGTGATGTTTGGATGTTCCATTGCTTATGTCTAGTTTACATATTATGTGCTTTAGGTCAAGTATGTTACAGAAAATTTGTTTTTGTTATGACTAACCCAAATCACCGTATCATAAGGTTGTATCATTAGCCAATCAGAAGTCTGCATTATGTCATCATCTAAACATGTGTCTGTGAGGATACCTCCACCTGACTTTAAGTGACACTTACCTGGGTTGAATGGTTAGGGTCGCCACAAAGGTCAGAGGTCAAATCACATTTCTACCTATGACATCACAAGCTAAGCTCGAAGTGCATCCCAAACTTAAACAGTATCTGTGGCAAAAGCACTGAAGATCTCAACAAGCCGTCTTAACTTTTGAAGAGAAGAAGTGCGTCAACGTTTTGATTTTTTTTTTTCTGTGTAAAGGTATCGTGACGGGGTGAGGCCTCAAAGTTACACTAGAAAATTTCTGTGCTTTTTGGCACCTGCCGTCACCAAAGAAACACTTTTGTCCAAGAAAAATACTGATGGTTCGATGTCTGGGTGAATGTCTACAGTTAAAATAAAACCCTTCCAAGGATACCAATAGACACCTTGGTCTCCTATACTCATGCATTAGTACGTTTTTTTTTTGTTTTTTTTTTCTCTCCTCTATTTCAGGACTGGCTACACGGCATGTTGTAAACTGACCCTCTGAGGAGAATAGCAATATGTGCACGAATAAACAGATGTTACAGCTATAATTTTGCTGAATAGTTGTATAATAATAACTGCTGAATCAGATAAAGCATAAATTACTAAATTTAGTCTATGATTTATTAAATTAATAACAATAGAATAGTTTTTATTCATCCTCCTTTGGAGGAAATGCACTTGCTACAGCAGTGTAAACAAGTCATAGTAAGAAACAAATGATAAACAACACTAATGAAATCATAAAAAGTAATAAAAATATCAATAAATTTTTATAGAATGTACTAAACAAAATATGTAAATGGAAAATGAAATTAAAAAATAAATAAAATGTTTTATTAGGATTATGGATATGAAGTATAAAAATAAAATAAAAACCTTGAATAAGTTTATAGTAATAAACATTAAAACCAGATTAAAATGATGATAAAAGTGCTAGAAATGTTCTCTTCACCAGGACGCCTGGCCTCCCGGAAAGAGCCTCAGGTGACCGTTGGGACTACAATAGGCAGTGACGTCAAACGCGACAAAAAAAGGGGCGGTTTATTCGGTGCGTGGAAATCACAGCGGAGTGGCACCTCCTCCTCCTCCTGACTGCGAAGCACCTAGTCACACCTGACAGGTAACTTCTTACTTGTGGCAAACAACTAAAAGAAAAGTGAGCAACGTTTAGCCAAAGTCACGGATAGTTTCGATGATGTGACCGGAGACCAAACAGGTAATGTCAAAGGCTTGAGCTCTTTGAATCAGTGCCGTAGGGAGTCGTTTCGTAAATCAAAAAAGTGGCAAAACTAGTTTTAGCTTTAGCCTGAAGCTACAGTCCTCTGGTTTAGCTAACATTAGCCTCAGTCTGTGTACGAGAAGCTGAAAAACCTGTTAGAACTGAGCATGACGACAACTTCTGGACCTTAAAGTCGACCAATAGAATAAATATAAAGCGGAAATCCAATGTTAGATGCTAATAGTTAGCTTATTGCTGTCGGTTTGGACTGTGTTAACAAGCTAGCCTCGGCTAACTTCAGCTCTCACTGGAGAGCTTCAGTGTCTGTGTTGTTATGATTGTCATGCAAAAAGGTAATTTAAGTGAACAAAAGCAGGTATTTCCCGCAGGTTAGTTTAGACTGTGATATTTATTAAGGTATGTTATTAAAAATGAACAAATCTGTCCTGAAACTAGACACAAATCTCCCTGTAAAGACTCCAAATCCAGATTAATTGAATAAACAGCATGATTTTCTCTTGTTACATTTAAGTAATATGATAGTCTCTTTTGTTTCCTTTTATCAGAATAGTGGAAATAAAACCTAAAATTTAAAGTACACATTTAGGTGTTTTATTTTACTCCTTTGTCTATTTGTGCCTGTAGTTTTTGCCTAAATTCACTAAAAGCTACCAGATAGATAGATAATACCCCATTTTACACAGTTAAACAAAAATGTGTCTTAAAATCAACTGAGGGACTTTCGTGTAATATTTAGTAGTTTATATTTTACTCCAGTCACCTGTAATGTCTTTAAAATGTGTGAAATTTAACAATCCAAAGGTAGTTTTATCCAGAAATCTCTAACATCTACCCAACAACACCTTTTTCCTAAAAATACAGGTGGTTGTTATTTTCAGTGTTTTACTGATTTATGGAGTGAGTTAAAAAAGAGATATCCATAAATTCTTTGATTCTAACGTGTCAACAAACAGAAACAAGAATTTTGAACCTGGATTTATCCAATGTTCACATTTTTCACATTTAATAACACACCGCCTCATTTGCGTATTTAAAAGTAGAATTCAGAAAAGGTGTTGTACAAACATAATTGCCTTAAAGTCAGTAATCAACCAACAAAGTTTAATCACAATAGCTTTTAGTGAAATGTATTATTTTTTAGATATTGCAGCTGCTGTTGTTCTATGTAGTTTTACCTACAAACAGGCAAAGTCCAGGAATGCAGCCATGTTTATATAGCTGGTTACTCACATTATGGTGGAAATGAATCAGTGTTTTCTGTTAATAATTTGCCAGTCAGAATAATCTGACAGGGTCGGACACACTGTATTCTCGTTTTACATCCTTTTTAAAATCAGGGATAGGTGAGTTTTTCCTCTGTATTATTCATTAAACATCAATGTGTTGCCAAGTCTGGATGGTAAAAATATTCCACCTTACATATTGGCAAAGACAAAGGGGCAGCAACAGGAAGTGGGTTAAATTCTGGCAACAGATTTGTTGTTTATTATTAGAAATATTTAAGTGCTGCTTGAGTTTATTAGACAAATGAGACATGACACAAACCTGCTGTATCTACTGAGTTTACCTGTGCAGGAGCAGCTACAGAGCAGCACACCCATGATAAACAGTGAACTTTGATTCTTTTTTTTTTTTTTTTTTGCTGAAAGTGGAGCAGGATGTTGTTTTTAAATATCAAATCAGTGAATACAACAAAACTTAGGAGTGTTGCACCAACTAGGTGGTTTGCAAATTCGCAGACAAAATGAAGTTGTATAAAAATATGAAACTAACAATAAATAAAAAAATAACTATTAATAAATCTCAATTATTACAATGAAGATTCACATCTATTGCACAGTTCATAAAGTTAAATCTGAGTTATTGCATGGATATTGATTTACAGTTGTTGATATTGTGATTGTGACTTTTTTCCCCACAGAGAAATCAACCAGAAATGACTTTCAGCAGCTGGAAGAAGCTTTGCTAACAGCCAGACTGTTGACAGTGAAAGAAAGAGAAAAATAAATTAAGAAATGTCTGGTGAAGGCGTTGTGAAGGACGAGGCGGTGCTTTCACTTGCAGAGGTAGAGATAGCAGGAAGTAAAGAGCCAGAGGAAGTGATGGGCTCTGCTCATCTGGAGGCAGCCACTCTGCCGTGGCCGGGGGACAAAGACCATAGGCCTCAGGATGATGGAGGCTCTTCAGAAAACAGCGTTTCTGTGCCTGAAGAAAGATGGGTGAGTGGGATGAGCACAGGAAGTCAGGATCTGTCTGACAGGAAAAGCAAGTGGAGGGAAAGCATGCCCGAGGGTGAGAGGTGGCGGGATGATGAGGTGGAAATACAGAAGGACAGGAAAGGAGACGGATCTCTGGCAGATGATGAAGAGGAGGAGGAGGAGGAGGAGACAAACTGGATCTCAGAGAAAGACGCTCTGGGTTTGACTCCTCGGGTCACGATTGTGCGTCCGTCCAGTAAAGAGCTTCCTGAGGAGAGCCGGCTGTTCGTGGAGAAGGAGGTGCCGCCGCCAGAGCCTGAGTCAGCGCCGCCACTTTACCCAGAGTACACTGAGCAGCACGACAAGTTCTGTGAGTACAAACACACACTGTACTGCGTCCAGGAAGGTGCTTATTCAGTTTGACATGAAGAGAAAACTATGTCACATTTAGTTATTGATCACACTTTTGCCCCGATCAGGAGCAGCCAATCAGAGGCATTTGGCTCAGTGATGATGTTCTGGAAAAACATACAGAGGTGAAGAGTAGTGAACTCAACCAAGAAAATTTCAATTAGTCCATCTGTATTTAGAACAGACACATTAATCTGATTCCAGACCAGTTAAAATAGATGAAACTCTGGCTGTTTTGGGGTTTAGTGGGATTAAAGATGGCTGGATTCTCATCATTTATGTGTTTAAGTGTTTTTTCTCAGCCTCAGAGGTTTTTGCACCCTCTGTCCTCTACATCGAGTGAAGAAAACACCCCAAAAAGCCTTTTAACAGGGAAAATAAATGAGAGAGTTCAGGAAGAGCAGCAGAGGACGGACAGATACTTTGAAGACGTCATACTGAAATTGTCCGTCTCTGTCATCAGATCTGTGTGAGCGTCTCTGCAGTGAAAAGCTGAAGCTGGCTCTGGCGATGGTGGCGGCCGGCCTTCTCTTCCCTCTGCTGCTGTGGGGAGGGTACGCCCTCCTTCCCTTTGACCCGCCCCGGCTGGAGAGCGCCCCCCTCAGGGTGGTGTACACACTTCGCTGCTCCTTCTTTGCCATCGTCCCCATCCTGCTTGGTAAGTGCCCGGGTAGTGACTCCAAAAAGTAATGCATTACACATTACCAGTTACTTAAAAAACTAGTTCTGTCACTCTCAGATTACTCTGTAGCATCATCACCTGAGATGACAAATCAAAGTAAAGCTCCTTATTGTAATAAAAGGAAGACAGACACCAGATCATTTCAAAATAAACAGGACAGGAAGTAGTGATCATCAGTCCAAACAGCCCTTCACAGTAAAAGTCTTCTCACTTCTTTCCCGTCTCGTTTTGGTTCCTTTAGAGCAACAAATTCACAGTAATGTTTGTATTTCTTTACCAGCTCCTCCACCTTTGTTCGTCTCCTCGTCCTGGAGCTCTAAAGTCAAAGTCATGATGAAAGTTGATCAAACAGGAAAAGAGACGTTTGGTTTTTGATCAGTAACTGTAATGTGATTGCTTAAGTTAACAGCAGTAACTGCTCTCATGTGATCTCACCTCTCTGCAGGTGTGGTGGTGCAGGGCGTGGCCCGGCTGCGATACGGCGCCCTGCAGCCCCTCTACCAGTCCAAGCTGGTGAACAGGGAGGTGGCGGTGCACTGGCACTACGTCAACGAGTCGCTGTCCCTCTTCCTCTTCTACTTCCTGCAGTTGGCCGTCATGGCAACCTACATCAGCCAGGATCTGGTAAAACTGGTGCCGCTGCTCAGCATCGTGTTCGTCTTTGGCAGGTTTGTGTGTCACTCTTAGGCGCTGTTTGTCTCTTTATGCTGGGAGTGTGTGTGTGTGTGTGTGTGTGTGTGTATATATATATATATATATATATATATATATATATATATATATATATATATATACGTATATATATATGTATATACGTATATACAGATATATATATATATATACATATATATACGTATATATATATATATATATATATATATATATACGTATATATATATATATATATATCGATATATATATATATATATATCTGTATATATATATATATACACGTATATACGTATATACGTGCGTATATATCATATATACGTATATACAGATATATATAAACTTTAGAAGCTTTGCTTTGTGGCTCCTTTATAAATGTTACCTGGTGGAAGAGGAGGCAGTGGAGGTTTAACATGTTTATTATTCCTTTTATACCAACAAGCTCTAAAGAATCCAGTCATCTGTTGGAAGACGAGTGGGTGCTCTGAAAAAAAATACATGATTAAGGGAGATTAAAAAAAAGAAGTATCCACTGATTTATTAATCCAGATCCTGTGAGTCACAAGACACAAAAATTCTGAAAGATGTGACGGAGCTGAGCCGTCTGACGTTCCTGCTGAAAGAGGAGAGTGGGTGATGTGGGTCGTGATCACATTGCGGTGATATTTATTTAAATCAAGAGGGTTTTTCCTGAAAAAATGGTCTCTTTAACGTCTTCTTGGTGTCACTTCCTGTGCTGCAGGCTCATCTACTGGCTCTGCCTCTCTCTGGGCAGCAGCGTCAGAGGCCTCGGCTTCGGCTTCTCCTTCCTCCCCATACTGGTCATGCTGGGCGCCAACCTTTACTACGTCTGCTCCTCGACCGGACCGGACGCCGTCTTCGACGTGGAGCCGCCACCGACGCCTCCTCCCCAGCCACGCTGGTGGGGTTAAAATCCCCAAAAGAAGAGGAGACGAAGAGCTAAGAGAACAACCCTTTTTTAGATAATCATGACGCCAAAAATGAAGCAGCTCAACTCGCTCCTTTGACTGTCCTCTAGAGTTATAATCCTTTCAGATTCAAATCCTGGTTGACTTATTTTTTTCTAAATTTTTGGTGTCAAGAGTGACAACGACATTCCAGTAATTTATCAGTAAAAGCCTCTAAATTTAATTAAAATATGTGTCAAAAAAAGAGAAATGGATTTTTCTCACAGAATCTTTGCTGCTCGGTTTCTCTGCGTCAGTTTGATATTCTTGGACAGAAAAGAATGAAAAGGTAAAATAATAATCTAATCATGAACTTCATGTATTTAACCTAAACGTATTCACGGAAGAAGGAAAAGATAGCTGCCAGCTGTGATTGGTCGTTCCTTGTTACATGTGTTGAGCTCTCATTGAATCAAACTTATTTTTAAGATGAGATAAAACTTTATTAATCCTGACAGAAATTATTGTGCAACACAGAAGGAAATGTGAATGTGATTGAAAAACTTTGTCTACGTTGGCAACAACAAAAAAAATGCAGCATATGAACGTCCCGAGACCCCATCAAACCATCCATTAGCTGCTATTATTTTCATATTTTTAAATTCATGATAAGACGACTCCTAAAAATGGACACTAGTGGTCACATTAAAAGGCACGGCATTGTTCTCCAGCAGGATGCTTTTAATGTGAAAGAGCAGCAGGAAATGCTAGTTTTGTGTTTTACTGGAATTTTTAACTTTAGCACCTTAAAAAAAATATTAATATTTGATATCATTTTCAACATCACGTGAAAAATTGAAGGCCTACATTTTCACTTTATAGATGAATATGGCTTTGTGTGTGTTTGTGAGAAGAGAGAGCAGAAATATTAATGGATATTAATATATTTTAGACAGCACTACATGACCAATAAAAACATGAATAGTATAAAAAAAAGGATTTCATCTGAAGGATTATAACTTTTAGTCCTTTAATTTCTTTGGAAATCGGTGACATGAAGCAGGTTGTGGGATAATTTGTAGCTTGAATCTCTGTATAAAAAAAAAAAATAATATTCAGATGCTACTTATGAGATAAAAAAAGTTTACAAAATGCTCTTAAGTGCATGGACAAATCTGTAAACAATATGAACCTTTCTGTCTTCACACCAGTTTCATTAATATCAAAAGTGAATATTTAAAGGGCACTCTGAGATTTTTCTAAATATTAAATTGTTTATGAATTTTCCTGTTTTTATTTTGTCATCACTGGTTCTGATGGTGATCTTTAAATTTTATTTTTATACCATTAAATGTGTCTCTGTCTTACTGATCAAAGGCTTTTCTTTGACTTCTGGGTGCTCTTTTCTTTCTTTTTGAAGGAAGGTTTTTCAGTGTTTGAGTATTTAAAGCAGTATTTGGGACTGTGAGTTCAGTAAAGCAAAAACAAATAAGATGCTCAACGTTGTGCAGCAGCTGATGATTCCAGACCAGAATGAAAACTTACAGCTCACAGATGAAGTCGGAAATGTGTTTCCTTTGCAGGAAGTCAAATCCGAAAATTCAAAAGCTCATCAACTCTCTTGATGCTTTTCTTCATATTCTTTTGTCATTTAGTTTATTTTGGGAGACTTCCCCCACGACACTGTAGTCATTAAAAGTAATAATAAATATCCACTTGAATATTTAACGTCCCCCTTCCTATAAAGCACTTTTATTGTTTGAAATTTTATTTGACTTTTTATTAGTTGTGACACTTGAGAATGATACATCATTATGTTGACATCAGCGTGCCAGTGTTTGGACTACTTTGTCAGGTGAGTTGACGTGCTAAGCTACCTCAGTAGGCTAAAATAATTTTTCATTTTTCTGGTTTACTGTTTTTGTTTTTTCGGTCTCAGATTCCTGAGAAGAGATGATCCAGTTTTGCTGATCCAGGCTCTGTCCAGAGGTGCAGGACGAGCCACCAGCCAAAAACCACCTGACTTCAGGTCAGCCCAATATTCACTCACCTGAGCTGAACTGACTGACACAGTACGCCGTCTTTGCTGGAAAGTATAAATAGTGATTGAAGAAAAAACAACAATAGTTTATCTCCTCTGTTCTGAGAAGACACATGCTGTGGATTCCATATGACTTCATAGCAATAACATTAACAACATGCTATGATCTGAGTATTCATGCCACACCGTGCTCTTCTATTTCAATTTTCTAAACTACATTTTTTCATGAAAGTTTTAAAATATTGTGATTTTACTTTTTCATGATATTTTTATGTTTTTTTTTCAACAACTTGATAAAACATCCCATAATGTCTTTCCGAAGCCTCTATTTTATATTTTAGGCTGTGACTTTCCAACAAATGATACAGTATTTTTTTTTTATATATTTTTCAGCAGATATGACTTTAAAACAACTTTTCCCAACATATTATGTGACCTCATTTAACATATTATAATATTGCTTTTCGATAACATTTTCTGACTTGTAATTAATAATTTTCCAACATACTATAGTGTGACATTTATATACGAAATTTTTCAGTGTGCCATAATAGGATTTTTTCTTTTAACACCTATATCCAACATTAAATTGGGAATTCATTCAAAATATCAACATGTTATGACTTTTAAAAAACCTTTTTACAACATATCCTGTGAATTTGTTCAAAACACCATGTTTGAACTTTCTGATGACTAGTGTTTTTTTTTTTTTTGTTTTTTTTTTTTAATTCATTTTACGACGTGATTTTTTTTTTCAAACTTTTTTTCAACATACTACTACTAACTTCCAACATATTTTCCTTGAAAATAATTCAACACACTATAATAAGTCTTTCTGATGACTTTATTGACATTTTTCAAAATTCCTTTTTTTTGGGGGGGGGGACTTTTTGGACATGCTGTAGTTTGATGTTTTTTGACAATTTTCAACACATTATAAAATGGCTTATTTAAATTTTTTAACAATTTCTTTGAAAAATCATTCAACACACTAGAAATAAGTCTTTATGAGTAATTTTTCAATTTTTAAAAAAAAATTTTTTTTTTTGACTTTTTGGACATGCTACAGTATGACATTTTTTTTTTTTACAATTTTCAACACGTTATAAAATAGCTTATCTTACAGGTTTTTTCCCTTGGAAATCATTCAACACACTAATGAGCCTTTCTGATGGCAGTTTAAAAAATGTATTTTTTGACTTTTTGGACATGCTATAGTATGACCTTTTTTGACAATTTTCACCACGTTACAAAATGGCTTATCTTACCACTTTTTTCAACATTTTCTTTGAAAAATCATTCAACACACCAGAAATAAGTCTTTCTGATTAATTTGTCAACTTTTAAAAAAAAAAAAAAAAAAACAAACTTTTTTTTTACTTTTTGGACATGCTATAGTATGAATTTTTTTCAATTCTTCATTCAATACACTATAAAAAGTCTTTCTGATGACTTTTTTGACATTTTCAAAAATTTTTTTTTTTTTTAATTTTTGGACATGCTATAGTATGACATTTTTTTGACAATTTTCAACACATTACAAAATGACTTATCTTACTTTTTTTCCTTGGAAATCATTCAATACACTACAAAAAGTCTTTCTGATGACTTTTTTGACATTTTAAAAAATGTCATTTTTTTTGAATTTTTGGACATGCTATAGTATGACATTTTTTGAAAATTTTCAACATATTACAAAATGGCTTATCTTACAATTTTTTTGCTTGGAAATCCTTCCACATACTATAAAAAGTCTTTCTGATGACTTTTTTGACTTTTTAAAAAAAATATTTTTTTTGACTTTTTGGACATGCTATAGTATGACATTTTTTGACAATTTTCAACACATTATAAAATGACATATCTTACAACTTTGTTGCTTGGAAATCATTCAACACACTATAAAAAGTCCTTCCGATGACTTTTTTGACATGTTAAAAAATTTCATTTTTTTTTACTTTTTGGACATGCTATAGTATGACATTTTTTTTTACAATTTTCAACACATTATAAAATGACATATCTTACAACTTTGTTGCTTGGAAATCATTCAGCACACTATAAAAAGTCTTTCTGATGACTTTTTTGACCTTTTAAAAAAAATCATTTTTTTTTAAATTTTTGGACATGCTATAGTATGACATTTTTTTGACAATTTTCAACACATTATAAAATGACATATCTTACAACTTTGTTGCTTGGAAATCATTCAGCACACTATAAAAAGTCTTTCTGATGACTTTTTGACCTTTAAAAAAATCATTTTTTTATTTTTGGACATGCTATAGTATGACATTTTTTGACAATTTTCAACACATTATAAAATGACTTATTTTACTATTTTTTTGCTTGGAAATCATTCAACACACTATAAAAAGTCTTTCTGATGACGTTTTTGACCTTTTAAAAAATTTCATTTTTTTTTGAATGTTTGGACATGCCATAGTATGACATTTTTTGAAAATTTTCAACACATTATAAAATGACTATCTTACAATTTTTTTGCTTGGAAATCATTCCACATACCATAAAAAGTCTTTCTGGTGAATTTTTTGACATGTTAAAAAGTTTAATTTTTTTGACTTTTTGGACATGCTATAGTATGACTTTTTTGACAATTTTCAACACATTACAAAATGACTTATCTTTCTTTTTTTTTCCTTGGAAATCATTTAATACACTATAAAAAGTCTTTCTGATGACTTTTTTGTCCTTTGAAAAAATTTTTTTTTTTTTTTTTTGGACATGCATGCTATAGTATGACATTTTTTGACAATTTTCAACACATTATAAAATGACTTATCTTGCTTTTTTTTCTTGGAAATCATTCAATACACTACAAAAAGTCTTTCTGATGACTTTTTTGACATTTCAAAAAATTTAATTTTTTTTTTTAATTTTTGGACATACTATAGTATGACATTTTTTTAAAATTTTCAACACATTATAAAATGACTTATCTTGCTTTTTTTTCTTGGAAATCATTCAATACACTACAAAAAGTCTTTCTGATGACTTTTTTGACATTTCAAAAAATTTATTTTTTTTTAATTTTTGGACATGCTTTCGTATGACATTTTTTGAAAATTTTCAACACATTATAAAATGACTTATTTTACTATTTTTTTGCTTGGAAATCATTCAACACACTATAAAAAGTCTTTCTGATTACTTTCTTGACATTTAAAAAAAATATTTTTTTTTTGACTTTTTGGACATGCTATAGTATGACATTTGTTGAAAATTTTCAACACATTAAAATGACTTACAACTTTTTTGCTTGGAAATCATTCCACATAGTATAAAAAGTCTTTCTGATGACTTTTTTGACATTTTAAAAAAAATATTTTTTTTGACTTTTTGGACATGCTATAGTATGACATGTGTTGAAAATTTTCAACACATTAAAATGGCTTATCTTACAACTTTTTTGCTTGGAAATCATTCCACATACTACAAAAAGTCTTTCTGGTGACGTTCTTGACCTTTTAAAAAATTTCACTTTTTTTTTACTTTTTGGACATGCTATAGTATGACTTTTTTTGACAATTTTCAACACATTACAAAATGACTTATCTTACTTTTTTTTTTTGCTTGGAAATCATTCAACACACTATAAAAAGTTTTTCTGATGACTTTTTTGACATTTTAAAAGAAATTATTTTTTTTTTTACTTTTTGGACATGCTATAGTATGACATTTTTTTGACAATTTTCAACACATTATAAAATGACTTATTTTACTAGTTTTTTGCTTGGAAATCATTCAACACACTATAAAAAGTCTTTCTGATTACTTTCTTGACATTTTAAAAAAAAAATCTTTTTTTTGACTTTTTGGACATGCTATAGTATGACATTTGTTGAAAATTTTCAACACATTAAAATGGCTTATCTTACAACTTTTTTGCTTGGAAATCATTCCACATACCATAAAAAGTCTTTCTGGTGAGTTTTTTGACATGTTAAAAAGTTTAATTTTTTTGACTTTTTGGACACGCTATAGTATGACTTTTTTGACAATTTTCAACACATTACAAAATGACTTATCTTTCTTTTTTTTTCCTTGGAAATCATTTAATACACTATAAAAAGTCTTTCTGATGACTTTATTGACATTTAAAAAAAAATATTTTTTTTGACTTTTTGGACATGCCATAGTATGACATTTTTTGAAAATTTTCAACACATTAAAATGGCTTATCTTACAATTTTTTTGCTTGGAAATCATTCTACACATTATAAAAAGTCTTTCTGATTACTTTTTTGACATTTTAAAAAAAATATTTTTTTTTTAATTTTTGGACATGCTATAGTATGACATTTTTTGACAATTTTCAACACATTATAAAATGACATATCTTACAACTTTGTTGCTTGGAAATCATTCAACACACTATAAAAAGTCCTTCCGATGACTTTTTTGACATGTTAAAAAATTTCATTTTTTTTTACTTTTTGGACATGCTATAGTATGACATTTTTTTTTACAATTTTCAACACATTATAAAATGACATATCTTACAACTTTGTTGCTTGGAAATCATTCAGCACACTATAAAAAGTCTTTCTGATGACTGTTTTGACCTTTTAAAAAAAAACATTTTTTTTAATTTTGGACATGCTATAGTATGACATTTTTTTGACAATTTTCAACACATTATAAAATGACATATCTTACAACTTTGTTGCTTGGAAATCATTCAGCACACTATAAAAAGTCTTTCTGATGACTTTTTTGACCTTTTAAAAAAAATCATTTTTTTTTTATTTTTGGACATGCTATAGTATGACATTTTTTGACAATTTTCAACACATTATAAAATGACTTATTTTACTATTTTTTTGCTTGGAAATCATTCAACACACTATAAAAAGTCTTTCTGATGACGTTTTTGACCTTTTAAAAAATTTCATTTTTTTTTGAATTTTTGGACATGCCATAGTATGACATTTTTTGAAAATTTTCAACACATTATAAAATGACTATCTTACAATTTTTTTGCTTGGAAATCATTCCACATACCATAAAAAGTCTTTCTGGTGAATTTTTTGACATGTTAAAAAGTTTAATTTTTTTGACTTTTTGGACATGCTATAGTATGACTTTTTTGACAATTTTCAACACATTACAAAATGACTTATCTTACTTTTTTTTCCTTGGAAATCATTTAATACACTGTAAAAAGTTTTTCTGATGACTTTTTTGACATTTAAAATTTATTTTTTTTTTTTTTTGAATTTTTGGACATGCTATAGTATGACATTTTTTGACAATTTTCAACACATTAAAATGGCTTATCTTACAATTTTTTTGCTTGGAAATCATTCTACACATTATAAAAAGTCTTTCTGATTACTTTTTTGACATTTTAAAAAAAATATTTTTTTTTTAATTTTTGGACATGCTATAGTATGACATTTTTTGACAATTTTCAACACATTATAAAATGACTTATCTTGCTTTTTTTTCTTGGAAATCATTCAATACACTACAAAAAGTCTTTCTGATGACTTTTTTGACATTTTAAAAAAAATATTTTTTTTTTAATTTTTGGACATGCTATAGTATGACATTTTTTGACAATTTTCAACACATTATAAAATGACTTATCTTGCTTTTTTTCTTGGAAATCATTCCACATACTATAAAAAGTCTTTCTGATGACTTTATTGACATTTAAAAAAATATATTTTTTTTGACTTTTTGGACATGCTATAGCATGACATTTGTTGAAAATTTTCAACACATTAAAATGGCTTATCTTACAACTTTTTTGCTTGGAAATCATTCCACATACTACAAAAAGTCTTTCTGGTGACGTTCTTGACCTTTTAAAAAATTTCACTTTTTTTTGACTTTTTGGACATGCTATAGTATGACTTTTTTTGACAATTTTCAACACATTACAAAATGACTTATCTTACTTTTTTTTTTGTTTGGAAATCATTCAACACACTATAAAAAGTTTTTCTGATGACTTTTTTGACATTTAAAAAAAAATCATTTTTTTTTTTACTTTTTGGACATGCTATAGTATGACATTTTTTTGACAATTTTCAACACATTATAAAATGACTTATTTTACTATTTTTTGCTTGGAAATCATTCAACACACTATAAAAAGTCTTTCTGATTACTTTCTTGACATTTAAAAAAAATATATTTTTTTTGACTTTTTGGACATGCTATAGTATGACATTTGTTGAAAATTTTCAACACATTAAAATGGCTTATCTTACAACTTTTTTGCTTGGAAATCATTCCACATACTATAAAAAGTCTTTCTGATGACTTTTTTGACTTTTTAAAAAAAATATTTTTTTTGACTTTTTGGACATGCTATAGTATGACATTTTTTGACAATTTTCAACACATTATAAAATGACATATCTTTTTTTTCCTTGGAAATCATTTAATACACTATAAAAAGTCTTTCTGATGACTTTATTGACATTTAAAAAAAAATATTTTTTTTGACTTTTTGGACATGCCATAGTATGACATTTTTTGAAAATTTTCAACACATTAAAATGGCTTATCTTACAATTTTTTTGCTTGGAAATCATTCTACACACTATAAAAAGTCCTTCCAATGACTTTTTGACATGTTAAAAATATTTTTTGAATTTTTGGACATGCTATAGTATGACATTTTTTGACAATTTTCAACACATTATAAAATGACTTATCTTGCTTTTTTTCTTGGAAATCATTCAATACACTATAAAAAGTCTTTTTGATTACTTTCTTGACATTTTAAAAAATATATTTTTTTTACTTTTTGGACATACTATAGCATGACATTTGTTGAAAATTTTCAACACATTAAAATGGCTTATCTTACAACTTTTTTGCTTGGAAATCATTCCACATACTACAAAAAGTCTTTCTGGTGACGTTCTTGACCTTTTAAAAAATTTCACTTTTTTTTGACTTTTTGGACATGCTATAGTATGACTTTTTTTGACAATTTTCAACATATTACAAAATGGCTTATCTTACAATTTTTTTGCTTGGAAATCCTTCCACATACTATAAAAAGTCTTTCTGATGACTTTTTTGACTTTTTAAAAAAAATATTTTTTTTGACTTTTTGGACATGCTATAGTATGACATTTTTTGACAATTTTCAACACATTATAAAATGACATATCTTACAACTTTGTTGCTTGGAAATCATTCAACACACTATAAAAAGTCTTTCTGATTACTTTCTTGACATTTAAAAAAAATATATTTTTTTTGACTTTTTGGACATGCTATAGTATGACATTTGTTGAAAATTTTCAACACATTAAAATGGCTTATCTTACAACTTTTTTGCTTGGAAATCATTCCACATACTATAAAAAGTCTTTCTGATGACTTTTTTGACTTTTTAAAAAAAATATTTTTTTTGACTTTTTGGACATGCTATAGTATGACATTTTTTGACAATTTTCAACACATTATAAAATGACATATCTTACAACTTTGTTGCTTGGAAATCATTCAACACACTATAAAAAGTCCTTCCAATGACTTTTTTGACATGTTAAAAAATGTCATTTTTTTTTACTTTTTGGACATGCTATAGTATGACATTTTTTTTTACAATTTTCAACACATTATAAAATGACATATCTTACAACTTTGTTGCTTGGAAATCATTCAGCACACTATAAAAAGTCTTTCTGATGACTTTTTTGACCTTTTAAAAAAAATCATTTTTTTTTTAATTTTTGGACATGCTATAGTATGACATTTTTTTGACAATTTTCAACACATTATAAAATGACATATCTTACAACTTTGTTGCTTGGAAATCATTCAGCACACTATAAAAAGTCTTTCTGATGACTTTTTTGACCTTTTAAAAAAAATCATTTTTTTTTTATTTTTGGACATGCTATAGTATGACATTTTTTGACAATTTTCAACACATTATAAAATGACTTATTTTACTATTTTTTTGCTTGGAAATCATTCAACACACTATAAAAAGTCTTTCTGATGACGTTTTTGACCTTTTAAAAAATTTCATTTTTTTTTGAATTTTTGGACATGCCATAGTATGACATTTTTTGAAAATTTTCAACACATTATAAAATGACTATCTTACAATTTTTTTGCTTGGAAATCATTCCACATACCATAAAAAGTCTTTCTGGTGAATTTTTTGACATGTTAAAAAGTTTAATTTTTTTGACTTTTTGGACATGCTATAGTATGACTTTTTTTTGACAATTTTCAACACATTACAAAATGACTTATCTTACTTTTTTTTCCTTGGAAATCATTTAATACACTGTAAAAAGTTTTTCTGATGACTTTTTTGACATTTAAAATTTTTTTTTTTTTTTTTTTTTACTTTTTGGACATGCTATAGTATGACATTTTTTGACAATTTTCAACACATTATAAAATGACTTATTTTACTATTTTTTTGCTTGGAAATCATTCAACACACTATAAAAAGTCTTTCTGATGACGTTTTTGACCTTTTAAAAAATTTCATTTTTTTTTGAATTTTTGGACATGCCATAGTATGACATTTTTTGAAAATTTTCAACACATTATAAAATGACTATCTTACAATTTTTTTGCTTGGAAATCATTCCACATACCATAAAAAGTCTTTCTGGTGAATTTTTTGACATGTTAAAAAGTTAAATTTTTTTGACTTTTTGGACATGCTATAGTATGACTTTTTTTTGACAATTTTCAACACATTACAAAATGACTTATCTTACTTTTTTTTCCTTGGAAATCATTTAATACACTGTAAAAAGTTTTTCTGATGACTTTTTTGACATTTAAAATTTTTTTTTTTTTTTTTTTTACTTTTTGGACATGCTATAGTATGACATTTTCAACACATTATAAAATGATTTATGCTACAATTTTTTTGCTTGGAAATCATTCTACACACTATAAAAAGTCTTTCTGATTACTTTTTTGACATTTTAAAAAAAATCTTTTTTTTTTTTTACTTTTTGGACATGCTATAGTATGACATTTTTTGAAAATTTTCAACACATTAAAATGGCTTATCTTACAACTTTTTTGCTTGGAAATCATTCCACATACTATAAAAAGTCTTTCTGATGACTTTATTGACCTTTTAAAAAAAAAACAGTTTTTTGACTTTCTGGACATGCTATAGTATGACATTTGTTGAAAATGTTCAACACATTAAAATGGCTTATCTTACAACTTTTTTTGCTTGGAAATCATTCCACATACCATAAAAAGTCTTTCTGGTGAATTTTTTGACATGTTAAAAAGTTTAATTTTTTTGACTTTTTGGACATGCTATAGTATGACTTTTTTTTGACAATTTTCAACACATTACAAAATGACTTATCTTACTTTTTTTTTTCCTTGGAAATCATTTAATACACTGTAAAAAGTTTTTCTGATGACTTTTTTGACATTTTAAAAATTTTTTTTTTTTTTTTACTTTTTGGACATGCTATAGTATGACATTTTCAACACATTATAAAATGATTTATGCTACAATTTTTTTGCTTGGAAATCATTCTACACACTTGTTACGGCTGCAGTCCTGTTCTTGTATTTTGCTGTAAGTCCTGTTTTGGCTGTCCTCCCTGCCTGTTCTACCTCTGGCCACCCTGCTCTGCCATCATCCTGCCGCGATTGGTGCATCTGCTGGAACACCTGGCCACGCCCCTTCTGCCGTCTTCGCTGCCATTGGTCTGTCGTCTTCACCCTCAGTCACAACTCCATCGATCTGCTGCGCTGCTGATTGGTGTGCCCTCCTTCTGCCCGACCAATCACAATCATCACCTCCGGAACCCGCCACTTCAAAAACTGTCTGAATCCCTCAGTCGGGCGGCTTGTCAATTAGTGGCAGCTCGCCTCTCGGTCTGTTCGCCTTGTGTTCATGTTAACGATTGTTGATGGTTGTCCTTTTGTTTTGTCAGCCTTAGAGAGAGAGAGAGGCTCAGATTTGTTTTTCCTTAGCATTTGTATTTTCTTTCCACTATTATGTTCTTTAGTGATAAATTTTGGGGTGGGGGTGCTGTCCTTTTGTTCTATCTGTAGGAAGCGTGAGATTGTTTTGGTTTTTCTTATAGTTGTTTTTTTGGTTTAGCCTGCACTGGTCCCTTACAACTCTTTGAGTCCTCTTTTTGATACATTGTATGTTTTATTTATTTTTTTGGTTTGCAGCACTCCCAGACCCTCTCCCTTGGTTTGTTTGTCCCCTTTCAGTTAGCCTATATTCAGCCCTTGTTGCAAAATAAACTTACTTTACCTTTATTTCCCTCTGGGTATTTTATTTTTATGTTGCTTCCCTTCCCCCTGGAGCCGGGGTCGTAACACACTATAAAAAGTCTTTCTGATTACTTTTTTGACATTTTAAAAAAAATAATTTTTTTGACTTTTTGGACATGCTATAGTATGACATTTGTTGAAAATTTTCAACACATTAAAATGACATATCTTACAACTAGTTTTTTTGACTTTTTGGACATGCTATAGTATGACATTTTTTTGACAATTTTCAACACATTATAAAATGACATATCTTACAACTTTTTTGCTTGGAAATCATTCAACACACTATAAAAAGTCTTTCTGATTACTTTTTTGACATTTTAAAAAAAAATATTTTTTTTGACTTTTTGGACATGCTATAGTATGACATTTGGTGAAAATTTTCAACACATTAAAATGGCTTATCTTACAACTTTTTTGCTTGGAAATCATTCCACATACTACAAAAAGTCTTTCTGATGACTTTATTGACATTTAAAAAAAAATATTTTTTTTGACTTTTTGGACATGCTATAGTATGACATTTGGTGAAAATTTTCAACACATTAAAATGGCTTATCTTACAACTTTTTTGCTTGGAAATCATTCCACATACTATAAAAAATCTTTCTGGTGACGTTTTTGACCTTTTAAAAAATTTCATTTTTTTTTTGAATTTTTGGACATGCTATAGTATGACTTTTTTTTGACAATTTTCAACACATTACAAAATGACTTATCTTACTTTTTTTTTTCTTGGAAATCATTCAATACACTATAAAAAGTTTTTCTGATGACTTTTTTGACATTTTAAAAAAATTATTTTTTTTGACTTTTTGGACATGCTATAGTATGACATTTTTTTGACAATTTTCAACACATTATAAAATGACATATCTTACAACTTTTTTGCTTGGAAGTCATTCAACACACTATAAAAAGTCTTTCTGATGACTTTTTTGACCTTTTAAAAAAAATCCATTTTTTTTTTTAATTTTTGGACATGCTATTGTATGACATTTTTTGACAATTTTCAACACATTATAAAATGACTTATCTTACAACTTTTTTGCTTGGAAATCATTCAATACACTATAAAAAGTCTTTCTGATGACTTTATTGACCTTTTAAAAAAAACATTTTTTTGACTTTTTGGACATGCTATAGTATGACATTTGTTGAAAATGTTCAACACATTAAAATGGCTTATCTTACAACTTTTTTTGCTTGGAAATCATTCCACATACTATAAAAAGTCTTTCTGATGGCTTTTTTGACATTTAAAAAAAAAATAATTTTTTTGAATTTTTGGACATGCTATAGTATGACATTTTTTGACAATTTTCAACACATTACAAAATGACTTATCTTACTTTTTTTTTTCTTGGAAATCATTCAATACACTATAAAAAGTCTTTCTGATGACTTTTTTGACATTTTAAAAAATTTCATTTTTTTTGAATTTTAGGACATGCTATAGTATGACATTTTTTGAAAATTTTCAACATATTACAAAATGGCTTATCTTACAGTTTTTTTGCTTGGAAATCCTTCCACATACGATAAAAAGTATTTCTGATGACTTTTTGACCTTTTAAAAAAATCCATTTTTATTTTTGGACATGCTATAGTATCACTTTTTTTGACAATTTTCAAGACATTATAGAATGGCTTATCTTACAATTTTTTTGCTTGGAAATCATTCCACATACCATGAAAAGTCTTTCTGGTGAGTTTTTTGACCTTTTGAAAAATTTCATTTTTTTTTTACTTTTTGGACATGCTATAGCATGACATTTGTTGAAAATGTTCAACACATTAAAATGGCTTATCTTACAACTTTTTTTGCTTGGAAATCATTCCACATACTATAAAAAGTCTTTCTGATGGCTTTTTTGACATTTAAAAAAAAAATAATTTTTTTGAATTTTTGGACATGCTATAGTATGACATTTTTTGACAATTTTCAACACATTATAAAATGACTTGCTTTTTTTTCTTGGAAATCATTCAATACACTACAAAAAGTCTTTCTGATGACTTTTTTGACATTTTAAAAAATTTCATTTTTTTTGAATTTTAGGACATGCTATAGTATGACATTTTTTGAAAATTTTCAACATATTACAAAATGGCTTATCTTACAGTTTTTTTGCTTGGAAATCCTTCCACATACTATAAAAAGTCTTTCTGATGACTTTTTGACATTTTGGACATGCTATAGTATCACTTTTTTTGACAATTTTCAAGACATTATAGAATGGCTTATCTTACAATTTTTTTGCTTGGAAATCATTCCACATACCATGAAAAGTCTTTCTGGTGAGTTTTTTGACCTTTTGAAAAATTTCATTTTTTTTTTACTTTTTGGACATGCTATAGCATGACATTTGTTGAAAATGTTCAACACATTAAAATGGCTTATCTTACAACTTTTTTTGCTTGGAAATCATTCCACATACTATAAAAAGTCTTTCGGATGACTTTTTTGACATTTAAAAGAAAATATTTTTTTTGACTTTTTGGACATGCTATAGTATGACATTTTTTGACAATTTTCAACACATTATAAAATGACTTATCTTGCTTTTTTTTCTTGGAAATCATTCAATACACTATAAAAAGTCTTTCTGGTGAGTTTTTTGACCTTTTAAAAAATTTCATTTTTTTGACTTTTTGGACATGCTATAGTATGACATTTTTTTGACAATTTTCAACACATTATACAATGACATATCTTACAACTATTTTGCTTGGAAATCATTCAACACACTATAAAAAGTCTTTCTGATTACTTTTTTGACATTTTAAAATTTTTTTTTTTTTTTTACTTTTTGGACATGCTATAGTATGACATTTCTTGTATTTTGCTGTAAGTCCTGTTTTGGCTGTCCTCCCTGCCTGTTCTACCTCTGGCCACCCTGCTCTGCCATCATCCTGCCGCGATTGGTGCGTCTGCTGGGACACCTGGCCACGCCCCTTCTGCCGTCTTCGCTGCCATTGGTCTGTCGTCTTCACCCTCAGTCACAACTCCATCGATCTGCTGCGCTGCTGATTGGTGTGCCCTCCTTCTGCCCGACCAATCACAATCATCACCTCCGGAACCCGCCACTTCAAAAACTGTCTTTCTGATGACTTTTTTGACATTTTAAAAAAAATCATTTTTTTTGACTTTTTGGACATGCTATAGTATGACATTTTTTGACAATTTTCAACACATTATACAATGACATATCTTACAACTATTTTGCTTGGAAATCATTCAACACACTATAAAAAGTCTTTCTGATGACTTTTTTGACCTTTTAAAAAAAATCTTTTTTTTTAAACTTTTGGACATGATATAGTATGACATTTTTTGACAATTTTCAACACATTATAAAATGACTTATCTTACAACTTTTTTGCTTGGAAATCATTCAATACACTATAAAAAGTTTTTCTGATGACTTTTTTGACATTTTAAAAAAAATATTTTTTTTGACTTTTTGGACATACTATAGCATGAAATTTGTTGAAAATTTAAAATGGCTTATCTTACAACTTTTTTGCTTGGAAATCATTCCACATACTATAAAAAGTCTTTCTGGTGACGTTTTTGACCTTTTAAAAAATTTCATTTTTTTAAAAAAATTTTTGGACATGCTATAGTATGACTTTTTTTGACAATTTTCAACACATTACAAAATGACTTATCTTACTTTTTTTTTCTTGGAAATCATACAATATACTCATAAAAAGTTTTTCTGATGACTTTTTTGACATGTTAAAAAGTTTAATTTTTTTTGACTTTTTGGACATGCTATGTATGACATTTTTTTTGACAATTTTCAACACATTATAAAATGACATATCTTACAACTTTTTTGCTTGGAAATCATTCCACATACTATAAAAAGTCTTTCTGATGACTTTATTGACCTTTTAAAAAAAACAGTTTTTTGACTTTTTGGACATGCTATAGTATGACATTTGTTGAAAATGTTCAACACATTAAAATGGCTTATCTTACAACTTTTTTTGCTTGGAAATCATTCCACATACTATAAAAAGTCTTTCTGATGGCTTTTTTGACTTTTAAAAAAAAAATATTTTTTTTGAATTTTTGGACATGCTATAGTATGACATTTTTTGACAATTTTCAACACATTATAAAATGACTTGCTTTTTTTTCTTGGAAATCATTCAATACACTACAAAAAGTCTTTCTGATGACTTTTTTGACATTTTAAAAAATTTCATTTTTTTTGAATTTTTGGACATGCTATAGTATGACATTTTTTGAAAATTTTCAACATATTACAAAATGGCTTATCTTACAGTTTTTTTGCTTGGAAATCCTTCCACATACTATAAAAAGTCTTTCTGATGACTTTTTTTGACATTTTGGACATGCTATAGTATCACTTTTTTTGACAATTTTCAAGACATTATGGAATGGCTTATCTTACAATTTTTTTGCTTGGAAATCATTCCACATACCATGAAAAGTCTTTCTGGTGAGTTTTTTGACCTTTTGAAAAATTTCATTTTTTTTTTACTTTTTGGACATGCTATAGCATGACATTTGTTGAAAATGTTCAACACATTAAAATGGCTTATCTTACAACTTTTTTTGCTTGGAAATCATTCCACATACTATAAAAAGTCTTTCGGATGACTTTTTTGACATTTAAAAAAAAATATTTTTTTTGACTTTTTGGACATGCTATAGTATGACATTTTTTTGACAATTTTCAACACATTAAACAATGACATATCTTACAACTTTTTTGCTTGGAAATCATTCCACATACTATAAAAAGTCTTTCTGATGACTTTATTGACCTTTTAAAAAAAACAGTTTTTTTGACTTTTTGGACATGCTATAGTATGACATTTGTTGAAAATGTTCAACACATTAAAATGGCTTATCTTACAACTTTTTTTGCTTGGAAATCATTCCACATACTATAAAAAGTCTTTCTGATGGCTTTTTTGACTTTTAAAAAAAAAATATTTTTTTTGAATTTTTGGACATGCTATAGTATGACATTTTTTGACAATTTTCAACACATTATAAAATGACTTGCTTTTTTTTCTTGGAAATCATTCAATACACTACAAAAAGTCTTTCTGATGACTTTTTTGACATTTTAAAAAATTTCATTTTTTTTGAATTTTTGGACATGCTATAGTATGACATTTTTTGAAAATTTTCAACATATTACAAAATGGCTTATCTTACAGTTTTTTTGCTTGGAAATCCTTCCACATACTATAAAAAGTCTTTCTGATGACTTTTTTTGACATTTTGGACATGCTATAGTATCACTTTTTTTGACAATTTTCAAGACATTATGGAATGGCTTATCTTACAATTTTTTTGCTTGGAAATCATTCCACATACCATGAAAAGTCTTTCTGGTGAGTTTTTTGACCTTTTGAAAAATTTCATTTTTTTTTTACTTTTTGGACATGCTATAGCATGACATTTGTTGAAAATGTTCAACACATTAAAATGGCTTATCTTACAACTTTTTTTGCTTGGAAATCATTCAACACACTATAAAAAGTCTTTCTGATTACTTTTTTGACATTTTTTAAAAAAATTCATTTTTTTGACTTTTTGGACATGCTATAGTATGACATTTTTTGACAATTTTCAACACATTATAAAATGACTTATCTTGCTTTTTTTTTCTTGGAAATCATTCAATACACTATAAAAAGTCTTTCTGGTGAGTTTTTTGACCTTTTAAAAAATTTCATTTTTTTGACTTTTTGGACATGCTATAGTATGACATTTTTTTGACAATTTTCAACACATTAAACAATGACATATCTTACAACTATTTTGCTTGGAAATCATTCAACACACTATAAAAAGTCTTTCTGATTACTTTTTTGACATTTTTTAAAAAAAATCATTTTTTTGACTTTTTGGACATGCTATAGTATGACATTTTTTTGACAATTTTCAACACATTATACAATGACATATCTTACAACTATTTTGCTTGGAAATCATTCAACACACTATAAAAAGTCTTTCTGATTACTTTTTTGACATTTTTTAAAAAATTTCATTTTTTTGACTTTTTGGACATGATATAGTATGACATTTTTTGAAAATTTTCAACACATTATAAAATGACTTATCTTACAACTTTTTTGCTTGGAAATCATTCAATACACTATAAAAAGTCTTTCTGATGACTTTTTTGACCCTTTAAAAAATTTAATTTTTTTTAAATTTTTGGACATGCTTTAGTATGACATTTTTTTGACAATTTTCAACACAGTATAAAATGACTTATCTTCAATTTTTTTTGCTTGGAAATCATTCAATACACTATAAAAAGTCTTTCTGATGACTTTTCTGACATTTTAAAATTTTTTATTTTTTTGAATTTTTGGACATGCTATAGTATGACATTTTTTGAAAATGTTCAACACATTATAAAATGGCTTATCTTACAATTTTTTGCTTGGAAATCATTCCACATACTATAAAAAGTCTTTCTGGTGAGTTTTTTGACATGTTAAAAAAAATATTTGACTTTTTTTGACAATTTTCAACACATTACAAAATGACTTATCTTACATTTTTTTTCTTGGAAAGCAGTCAATAGAATATAAAAAGTCTTTCTGATGACTTTTTTGACATGTTAAAAAATTTCATTTTGTTTGAATTTTTGGACATGCTATAGTATGACTTTTTTTTGACAATTTTCAACACATTATAAAATGGCTTATCTTGCAATTTTTCAACATATTTTCCTTGGAAATCATTCAGCTTTGTTGTATGTAATAATATAAAGCTCTTTATCTACACAAAAAAAACACCTGACCAAAAAAAAATGAAGTCGAGCAAAAGGTGGCATGATATATTTTTCTGGCTCTATCCTTACATTATCATTATTGAGAGAAGCTAAATTTAGCGCATTGTGTGAAATGAATTTCAATTTTGCGTATCTCTAACCATGACGAGCAGTTGAGGTGATGACGTGAGACTTTGTTCCACAAACACCAAAATAAAACCATGAACTCAAACTCGTTTCACTCAGTTTGTCTATTTAATATATAAAATACGGTAAAACATACGCAAAAAGGGTATAAGGGTTTCAAGGGACGTGGATACTTTGGTACAACAAACACTTTTTTGTAAAAGCGGTATAGAATTTCAATTACATATCAGTGCATACTTTGTATATGAAAATATACACAAACTGTATATCATTCTCAAAAAAAAAACAACAAAAAGAAATATTTTCTTTACAACATTAACCCAAAGCAGACTAGCTCAACACAATATATTAGCTATAAATTTCATCTTTAGTATGTCATATGCTACATTATTCTGAGTTTGAAAACTCATCTGTGATGCATGTCCTTTATCGTTACTGTAACATAAGTTTTGTTGTTACCTCTATCCCATGCATTTACTTTTTTATTTTCAAATTTCATGAATTACTAATTTCAGTTGTTTCCCGTTGTTTATAAATATATTCTATATCTTAATTAAAACTGCAGCATTTAACTGGTATTTCCTTCATTGCATTTGCTAATACCACAATAACTGATCGTGCAATTTTCAGCAAGTTGTTTTTTAAAAAAGGAAACCAGCACTATGTTTGCGGAAGATAAAATAAGAGAGAAAGTAAAAGCTATCCTACACATTGCAATAAAATAAAAGCTCCATAATAATATCAATATAATAATAATAATAATAATGATAAAAGACAATGGAACTGTCACCAGCACAAATTAATTTGAAAATAGTGAGATTCTAAAAACATCGTACACAACAAATAAGAGAGGTGCAGGTTTTCATTTCTCTTGTCGATTGTCTTGTGACTAAACTGCTGGATTGGACAGAAAAGCATTTTTTTCGCACAGGAACGAACCCGATGAGGTAGGAAGCCGATCACTGTGGTGTCACGTTTCAGTCAACCTTCCACTGAAAAGAGTTTTCTTAAAGAATGGAAATGACTCACCGACTCTGGTGCTTTGTTGGACAGTTTGGAAAAACTGGTGCCGAGTCACTTCACTGCACAGAGTTAGATGAAAAGTTCACTAACAGCCACATCTGTCCGTTAAACAGGGAGTTACTAGTCATCTCACTGAAATTAATATTTGTACTGAATTTGTATATTACATCCCATAAAAAAAGCTGTCTTACATTGAGTTTCTCTCAGCACCTAAGTGATTAAAAAAAAAAAAAAAAAAAATCACTGGATGAGTTTCTCAAATTATTAACGTAAATGTTTTATAAAAGTCTGACGGGTGCATATTACACCATGAAGCACAAAGGAACACAGCTTATTGTTTCTTTTTGCTGTACTTACTTTTCCTAAACAATCTTTTTACATTTCCTAATTTGTATTCAAACTGTTGCCAACAATTTCTTTCGGGATAAATAAACTACTAAACACTGATTCACATTTTCTTTTGCAAATGTTCAGGAAAATCGTATAAAATTTGTGTGAAATTTTTGTAATTGACCATCTAAACATTGTAACATGGGCGCAGTGTTAAATTTAATATTTCAGATTTCTATCCAACGCTTTGGAACGTCTGGAAAAAGTCTGGGGTGATCCAAAGTTTTCTGGAAACAGCAGAGGTGAACTTCAGAGATGCTGGCAGGGTTTTGTAACGTTCAGACTGACTGTTTTCCGGTTTCATCAAATGGCTGTAGTTTTACGGCACAACCATGACTGAGTTTCACTCTTCTCATCTAACTCTGTAAGAAAGACAATAACCAGTTTCCCCAAATGTGGAATTACTTATTAAACAGTTTAAGAGGCAAATTTTCTCCAACATGAGTCTGTTAGAAGCACCATATGTTGAACTAATGATTGAGGCGCCGTTCACACGACAACGGCAGGATAACGCTTGTCGCAACGTTGCTGGAATTATCTCTGTCTACACGGCAAGTGACAACTAGTGACAAGGATGTAATATATATGCCACGCTGATAGGTGGCGCTGCAAAGAAACACAGAGACCCACGAGAAAGAACGAAAGAATGCAATGACCATGCGCATGAAGTCCTTGTTTACTACTACTTCTGGTCATGTGATGACGTGATGTCATTGTTAGCAACAATGCCGGGTACACACTGCAACTCTGAAATGGCGTTATCAGATGTTCTCACTCTGGAACCCGTCGTCAGAAAAAACCTTTGTGGGTATACCGACAACGCCGGAGCCGTCTGTACGCAAGGCGGAATCGGTATTAAGGTTTGTCGGATTCACAGAATTCCGTTGTCGTGTGGATGGCACCTGAAAGAAGAACTGAAATTTGCAGAGTGAAAAGCTTCCCACCAAACCATCGAATGAGGGACGGAAAACAACAACGTTGGCATGAAAATTATGTTTTCTAAACGCTGGTTTCACTGTGACTCATCTCACCAAACGGTGTCGATTCCTAAAAGCCGCCGCATCCAAAAAGCAGGTAATAAACAGTCAAACAGCTCGCCAGTCTGCACGCGGCGCGCCGTCTCGAGGCAAAACAAAAAGAAAAAAGTCCTATTTGTAGGCAATAAACAACCCGTGTACACACACGCACACACTCATACACACCAACTTGAAATGGCTGAGACTAAACAAATCTGCACTAGAAAACAATTAAACCACAAACACAGCACTTAATTTCAAAGTGAAAAAAGGCATAATGTTGTCTGCTTAACGTGGAGAAGACCCTAAGTGTTTCATGTCTAAACTACTCTACGAGTGAACGGCAGTGTGCTGATCGCGTCATGTTCGGGTGTCTATGGACTGTTTTTTCTTTACTTTGATTGTGGGTTGTTTTTTTGTTTTTTATAGTGTGTGGTAGGCGAACATGATGACACCACAACCAAGCAGGCCTCTGTGAGTGAGACAGAAAAGTGCACAAACCATCAACACGAGCAGAAAACAGGTTCACTGGAAAAAGTCCAACCGCCCGGCGCTGCACCGAAGCTCCAAACATGTCAACTTCACACTCATATATGCAAACAGATCCACTGAGAATCAACACATTGCTTGTTTTTAGGGATACCTAGCAAAGTCTATGCAAATATAGTCATATGTACATACACGTTCGCCCGAAGCCGAGAAGCTATTTTTTTTTCACTTTGTCGCCAACGGAAGCGGTAGAAATATAGAAAATGTCTGTTTTCCTTTCACTTTCTGAAACACAGCAAAGAGCTAAGGAGAGCTAGAGAGAGCTAAAGAGGACATCGAAGCTTTTGTATAAGGAGTGATTTATACACAAAGTCCTACTTCTGGACGACCGACGGACCTTCAGAACAGATTAAATACCAATAAAGAACACTTGGACTGAAAGAACCAAATACTTCCCCTACTCCCCCCAAAAAACTAAAGAGCGACTCGCCGGATTTCTGGTGGAACGATTTCCATCCTAAGTCCAGGAAGGGATGAGCGAGTGGCGGCGAGTTCAGTGCCTGAAGAGCATCAAAAGTTTATTGTTTCCGTCATAATTCGTCATCATCCATGTGAGAGGCGTTTGGCTGTTTTTTTTTTTTATGTTGATATTGGCACTCGGCTCCACCTGAGGGCGTACGAGGAAAAAGAAGCGTTCATGGTGAAGCGTCTCGACTCAGAAGACCCAGTTTGAGTCCGTTCACTTAGTGCCAGACAGACGCTCAGGCTTCTTAAACTCGTCCAGAAGTGCAGTTTGGAAGTGAATTACGGGAGGATGGAGAGCGATGCTGGATTTCACTTAAAGTCCTGTGATGTCACGTCACAATGGAACAATGCAGCGGTGTAAAAACATGAAGGTGAAACCACGTGAAGGATAAATGTTTATGTTTTTCCCCCCTACCAAAAAAAGAAAATGCTATCCAGGTCCATTCAAGCTTTAAAGACCTACCGTCCCTCTAATTCAAGGATGTACACAGGACGAGCGATCCAGCTGAGGAGTCCTCTCTATTTTTGAGTGCTTTATTTTTTCTCTCTGGGCGACACAACAGCTGTGTAGTTTTGGACAGATGTGTGATGATAGTGTCTCGTGGCAGTGGGTGGTGGTGGTTTAAAGGATAAGTGTGGGGTTTTGTGTTGCAGGCGTCACGCAAACAAAGAGTGGCTGGCGACTATGTGGCCCAGGTGTCCAACCTCATGCGCTTGATGTTTCCTCCTTCCTGCTCCGGCTCGCTGGATGCCCTGAGGAGTTCAGCTGAGGGGCTGAAGTCGGGGCGGCTGCCGGGTCCGACGCTTCCTGTAGCACTTGCTGCTGCTGCGCCGCCGCCTCCTCCTCCACTGCCTCCACCTCCACCTGATGCACCAGCATCGTCGCGATCGCTGCCTTCGAAGGAGCTAGCGTTGCTGCTGACGCTGTCTGCAGGCGAACGTCCAGTCGGCGGCTCCAGGCACAACAGGGAGCCCGGGTACTGGGGCGGCGCTGTCAAGATGGCACTGCCCGAGGTCGAGGACGGCGTAGCGGAAGAAGAAGGAGGAGGGCAAGGTGTGCTGCGATCCCGGCCAGGCGACACAGGCTCTGACTTGATGCTCACGCTGGAGTTGGTGTTGACGGTCAGCATGGCGCCCTGAGGTATGTGGGTGACGGGCCTGAGAGGACGGAGACAGGAAGACAATAAGGGACAGAGCAAAGAGAAGAGAGAAAACAAAAACAGACGATTAGCGGCATCACAGGAGGCGTGTGAAGAGTGGAAGGTGCCGTCAAGAAATAAAAAAACAAAAAAACAAAAAAACCAAAAAAAAAAAAAAAAACCCAGACATTACAAGGCACAGCACCGACAGGGAGAAGCAACGCTCGATTAATCAATAATGCTCCCATAAGATCAACACAACAGCCCAGGAAGCGTGAAATGATTGGTGTGGCAGGTGGTGAGTTAGCCGTGACGTGAAGAAACAGAAAATAATCTGGAGTTAGAGGACGGAACTGGAATTATGTCTCATTTCCTGTTTGACATGCTCAGACGGGGGAAGCCAGCCAGAAGCGCACAGACACACAGGAAATAGGAAGTGTGATACAGTACCGGCCCAACCACTCGTCTCTACCCAAAAGCAGGTTGGACGGAGAGCCAACACTGTGGGGAGGAAACAGAATGGCCGAACCGAAGGGAAGAGGTGGATTGGGAGGCATGTGTGGAGAGAAGGGCGAGACATTATTGCGAGCAAAGTTTGGTTAAAAACAGCAATAATGTCATCAGCAAAACAGAGACGCTCATCTGCTGAAGTTTGCCCACACCAAAACAACCTTGTTTTCTGAAATACAAACAGTGAACGCAGCTTTTGTACACAACAACTTTCTGCACAGTTTCTGAGTGGAAAGACATTTTAATTTTTTGATTAAGATACTTTAAATTATTATGTGCCCGAAATACTGCAAATAATAAAATTTAGGTCACGTGTAGTGGGTCATCGTGGGAAAGAAAGGATTAAAAAAAGATGAGGACCAAGCAACAAGCCAAAGTTCTCCCCTGAGAAAAAGAAAAAAAAATGTGCACCCCTGATTATAAACTACATTATGACGTTTAATATACACTAGATTATAAAGTAGATTATAAACTAGATAACGGACTACATTACAAGCTATATTACGAACTAGAACTAGATTATGAACTAGATTATAAACTAGATTATAGCAGAGCAGCTCAAAGTGCTGTGGGCAGGAACAGAACAGTGGAGGAAACAGGAAGTGATGCAACACGCTTACCATAACATGTCTGCACTGTGACAAAAATATTTACCTTACTTAACATTATTATAAAAAAAAAAAAAAATAATAGTAATAAATGTGCTTTGATATTTTTTATTTTTTTGTAAACAGTAAATTGTAAGATCCTTGGGTAACAACAATTATATTTTAGCATTAAAGATATAATTTTGATTTTGAAGAGCTTGCACATACTGGTGGATTAACCATTACAGAAACATTAAAAATATTCTGATGATCAGTGATACTGTTAATTTAGGACAGAGGTGTTAAACACCTGACACTGAGTGCAGGGATAATAAATCTGTTAAACACTGTATTTTCTCCTACTATTTGTCAATTAAAGGTTTGGAAAGTTTATGTTCAAGAGTCTTTGTTAGAATTAACGAGATAAAAACAGAGCGGCCTTTACGGCAATATTAGTCGTTTTGCTTGAGACAAAAACATAAAGGTCATGACGCTTCACCTCAGATTGGCAGCCAGACTGGACGCATGGCTAGACAGGTCGCTGCTCTGTTTGTCCACGCCCCACATGCTGTGGACAAGAGGAGACAACAAACTTCAAGGATCCGCTGGTGATGCTACCCCTCCTCCTCTAATCTGGTTCAGACGCTTCTGTCTTCTACTGCATCAAATCTGGTTATTAAATCTCAAATAATCACAGAAAAACATGAACAAATATCTGCCATGGGCGTTCCCAAACATCTTAAATTTTGCATGTTATTAATAAAACGGTGGGATAGTTTTATACTGCTGCACCAACTCCAGAAGAAGTGAATAGCAGATATTCAGATTGATGTCATGAAGATGGTGAGATGCTGGTGAGACCAATTCACGAGGAGCCAAGTGTGAATTGTTTTGCATATAAAGGTCACGGTATGGAAATCATGCAGGAGTAAAGTGTTTCATTGTTAAGAGGGCTGTCAGTAGACCGCGAGCTTCATGTCGGCCACCGCTGCCATTATCATCCTCCTCCTCGTCGCCGTGGAAACCAGGAGGAGCTTTTAGGAAACCAGACCAGCACGAGGAGAAAATGTAGGAAAAACTTACACCAAGTTGCTGAGTGATGCAAGATTAAGTTGTTGCTGTTGTTGTTGTTGCTGTGCTTGCTGCTGCTGCTGCTGTTGTTGTTGCTGCTGTTGCTGGGAAACAGCCTGCTGTTGCCATGTGGACACACTGGTTGGCAACAAGCCGCCAGGCGACGCCAGAGCGTGTAAAGCAGTGAGGTCTGCGCTGGTCAGCTGGTACTCTGAGGAGGAACAAAACAAAAAGTTTTGTTTATTTAATGTGTTTTGGCTGTAAAATAATGACTTGGATCGATATTGACCCACTGATCAGTGATCCAGTATATTGCTGCAAAGTAAAAACAATGATATAGATCTTCAGAAGAATTTTATTTTTTATCGTATTATGATGAAATACTGTCATTTATAGTCTTCCTACATCGTCTCAGGTGTGTTGGACTCACCTGTGTTGTACGCTGTTGGCATGGCAGAGAAGGGCAGCCCCTGTGCCAGGAGGCTCGGCGTTGCCACGGAGACCACTGGTGTGGTGAGGCTCTGCGCCACCTGAGCTCCGGCTGCCAGCCGCTGGGCGTTCTGCCGAAAGAGGATGGCAACATGTTAGTCCGGAGGAAACATCTCTGACATGACGCTAAAAGAGCAGTTCAGACCGATGTGGATTCTGACATGCTGGGAATGACAATGTGATGGGATCCTGATGAGGATCCAGGTCCAGTAAATCCTAAAGGTCAGTGGATTTACCATCAGAAGGTTCTCCAGGATGTCATGCATCAAAAATGTATTTTTTTACAAAATTTTTTTTAAAGTGAACAGACATATTACATTAAAGGCAATTTATTCATCCACAGTGTGGGTTCATTTAAAGTAAGAATTTATTAGACGGTGACAGATACGAACCATGCTGTAGTCCATAGCCTTAATAACTCTTATTTTATTCACAATACTTCAACTAATAACCAACTAATAATTAAAGCACAAATTGCAAAGTGGCATATCCACTACTTGTACATTTATTTTTTTACAATTTTTTAACATCTTTAAACAATTCTTCAACAATTTGATGACTAAAAGTCACCAACTGAGGCTATATTTAATTAACGAATTATTTTTTTAATAATATTTTTTTATTTTTTTTAATGTGACACATTTTTTTTACTGTCATGAAGTATTCAATTATTACAGATTTTTACTTGTTTGCATTTGTGAATGGTTTATTAAACAGAGCAGCACTTAAATGCAGTAAACGTAGTTTTGATGGATAATATTACTGTATGCAATTTAAGCAATAATTTTTTTTTTTTTTTAATCTTTGATCTAATTTTTTATTTAATGTGACTCAGTGTTTGACTTTTTTAACTGAATCTCATGTTTCTCCAGCGATGTCACTACAGGCCTAAAGTAATCAAAATGTTAATTTTTTAGAGAAAAAGGGTACAAAGTGGGCTGGCTCAATGTTTGCACATCATTTAAATGACAAGATATTGCGTGTTAGTGCTGCTAAACATGTGAAACTGCTGCCGTGAGGTTTTATTATCATACAAAGGTAAAACAGACACAAATCTCTGAAGCCTGGTTCAGCTGAGTTATAACACCCGCATACAAAAAAGCCATAGACGCAATAATTCTGGTCTGAAATGACTCTTCTGACTTGTAAAGACAGTGTGAATGCAGATCATCCTGAGAGGAAACACTGGCTTAATATACAGACAGAGGAAATAGACCAGAGAGACAGACCTGATTCAATGAGCTGCCTCTGTGAGGAGGTGAGGAAGGCAGGCAGGGTGATGAAAATTAATCTATATCCTCTGGAAAATTAGATTCTCACCCGTCAACTTTGAGTGGAAATTGTAAAAAGGACGACGACTGACAATCAGCAACAGGAAGAAACAGCCATCATCTGCCTGTCTGAGCAAATTCAGCTTAAATTAAAATGCTGTTTTACAGGATAACAGGTTTTCTCAACAAGCCGTCCTTCTGTAACTTTAAGATATCTGGTTCTCATTCTCTTTTTAATATTTTTGGACAGGTATCATCTGTAGGGGAGCAACTAGCAATTTACATGACTGATTAATTGTCCCATTATGTTAGTGATTAATCAATAGATTTTTTTAAAATAAATTTTAATATTTTTTTTAAGAAGAAAAAAAATGTCTGATACCAGATCCTTGAATGTGAACAAGTTTTCTCTTTTATTATTCTCTTTCACCATTTTAATAATTTGTCTCTTTTATGACGGTAAACGAGCAGCAACTAACAATAACTTTCAGCGTTGATTATTATCAATTCTTTCAAATGTAATGCAATTATTTTGATAATCAATTAATAGTATCAGTAATTTTAAAGCAAAAATATTAAACATTTCCTGGTTCTGCCTTTCAAATATTAAGATATTCCTTACCAAATACAGTACGAAAGTAAAAGGACAAAACAGACAATTGGAATAACTCACCTTTGCCAGTTTTCATGATTTTCTGACATATTGTAGACAAAATGATGAGAATTACTAATTAAAATAATCATTAGTTTTTGTTTTTAAATAACAGTGAATGAATTGTGCGGGCTAAAAAAGGCAAATATCTCAAAGATATTCAGTTTCCTGTCAGAGGACAAAAGTAACCAGGAAATATTCACATTTAAAAATAATAAAATGAAAAATAATTGATTTATGGATCATCAAAACAGTTGGCGATTAATTTAATAATTGAAATAACTTATTAATCGTTTAAGGATGTAATGTTGGGATTTTATAAAGCAGACAACTCATTGATTAATACAGAAATTAACTGACAATGAAATAGATCGTTAGTTGAAGCAAAAGTGACACATTTTAGTGATATGTTTTCCCGGAGCAAGTCAAAAAAAAAACCACAATGACAGAGGTCCTCGCATTAGAAAATATTTATATAGATTTTACACATAAAAGACGTGACTGAGCGAAAAAACATTTGGGTTCATGCCTTTAATGTAATGCCAGTTAGATTTTTAAATGCCTCTACTTGACAATTTTGATGGGAGGTGAAGATGAGTGTCGGTGAATGAGGAACATGCTCTGTGATGCCCAGTGAAGAGACCTCCATGCTTCAGGTTTAAATGTGATAGGATGAAGGTAATGGACCCGGTTCAGAGCTGACAGGATCACAAAAACAATCCTGCCGAAGCTCCGACGACCGTCTGTTTTTCTAGACTGCGAAGATCCGAACAACACAACTATGAACCCCGAGTGGCATGCAGTCAGGTGGGAAACCATCCCGAGAAATGTTGGCGGAGCAGAGCAATGAGAAAACCCTCGAACAGCATCGAAACCATGCTAACAATGTGCGAACAGTCGATAGCCATCGACTCATGCCAGTGACTGACGGGGGGAATAAAAATCACCTCGTTTACCAACTCCAGCTCATCCTCTGTCTGCAAAGGGTGGTAAGTGACAGATCATATTAGTAAATAAATAAAAGTATACATAATAATAAAATAAGATTTTAATGGTGCTAATGGTTACAGTCAATGTCTAGGACCTGGGCTGTCGCAATCGTCACAATATTGAAGGGTGAACTGCACAGGATGGAGAACTATGTTTGTTGTTTGTTTGCAATAAGATTGTTCTGAATTTAAAATTCTGCTGCACATTTGGTGTTTTTTTTTTTTCCTCTATGTGCTGAGAAATCATTTCTACTTTTCGCTTTTTAATCAGCTGTCCAATCTGGACAAAGGTCCAAAATAACAAATAACAGCCAGGTAATAAAGCTCATCTATAAATCAAGAATAAATTCAGTAATTTGGAAAAAAAAATAAAATAAAGGACAATAAGTGATAATGTGTCAGTCATTATTATAAAATAAACACAGCTACTTACTTGAAATCATGTCACTCTGCCTCCAATCAGCACAAATTTAACAGCTGACAAACACAAGGCACGCTTAGCATTTAGCATCCGTTCTGCAGCTTCCTCCTACATAAATAATCCATGTCAACTTTTAAGCCAATGAAGTACAGCAAGTCCTTAAACTGCAGTAACTGATGTTTTTTGGTCACACAACACTGGACACTATTCTCACTTTATTAAGCTGATGTCGAACATACAGCTAGCAGACATTAGAAACCTTAGCATTCTTTAAACGCTGTGTCTCTGGTGACTCCTTTTGGCTTTGTTTTGGTCTACACTGACTCCTGAGGGAAATATGTAGTTTTTTAGCTGCTAAATGCTCAGTAAGGTTCACCGGTTAGTCACTATGTTTATCAGCTGTTTGCCGCTAGGCAGGTGGCAGACTGAACCAAAGCAGTTAAGTTGCCATAAAAAACAAAAAACACAAGCTTAGAGGAACTAGAAGAAGTCACCTGATCCATTCTGAATATATAAACTGCAGGTTTAAAGTGAAAAATAGACATTTCTGGAGTTCAGACTGTGTGGGAAGATTTCTGTGATATCATTATAAGCACTAAATGCGCCACATCTGTTAACTTCCTGTGCATTGACGTGGGTGCATGTTTGGTTCGAAAGGTTATGAGGAATCTCATCAGTATGTCTGTGGGAGTCTTAACTGAACTTTGCAGAGTAAATAAAAAGAGGAAGAGCACAAATCAATGCTGGCATACAGGCTCTTCATTCTCCATCTAAACAATGTTAAATTGTTATAAAATAAATGTCAATTCCCAGTGTTTTTCAATGGTTTTCCATTTCATTAGCTGGTGAAATAAAATGAAAATAATTTCTACCCCCTAAACAAATCTTGTGGGTTTCAGGTGTCTTTGTTGTGACAACATAAAGCACCAATGTTTCCATTGAGTAAAAAGGTTAAAAATGTGATTTACAGTGGCACAAGTTCGGCTTGGTTAAGCTCACCATCTGCATGAGGCTCTTTCCGCCCTGTGAGGTGATGACTCGGAGGTCTGGCTTGCGGCTGGTCACCATCTGGGGGCTGGGGGGTGGCGGCGGAGACTTGGCCGGGACTACTTTCCCCAGACTGTTGCCGTTGGAAACGGTGAGGAGGCCCGGGGAGGCCCTGGCGCTGGCGTATCCATTAGCTGCGAGGAGAAAGAGGTATGAATGGACAGAAATCAATGGAAAAATCAAAACAGGTGAATGCAGACAGTGGGGTACCGAGACTGTGAGCACTCAAAGATAAAATAATTCTCCATGAATTTATTTTTATTCTGTACCGCTTTAACATAACTGCTAAAAACATGAATCCAGGATGTTTTTGTTCACCCCTTCTTCTGAAATCTAACACAATATAATTATTATGAGAACATTTATTTATTTGTACATTAAATGTCAAACAAAAAATCATTATTTTTCAGGGCAAACATTTCAAGACATGTTTTTATTCTTTGGCTTTCAATTATCTTTTACTTGATTTTTAAACTGTGTATTTATTTTAATATTAATATTATATTTAAATATATGCACACATGCATTGTATATGAAGCAAATATTTTAATCAAATACCTCAATATTGATAGTGCGGTGATGTTGCGAGACTATTGTTGCTTTTACTAAATATTTACACAATGAGAGTTATAAATAATCATCAGTAATGTAGACATGAAGAATAAATGGGTAATAGAACAGTCTGGTAAGACATCACTTTACTATAATGCATCTTTAAAAAAAAAAAACAACAGCAGTCAGTACTCACGGACTGGACTCGGACAACCTCCGTTTGAATTATTCAGCTCGCCTCCAAGAAGAGCGCCTGTTGAAAGAAAAAAAAATAGAAAAGATGTGAAATAAAAACACAGAAGTAGCAGTTTACTCTAAACTTCAATGATTTCTGCTGACGATGCAGCTCTGAAAAGATAAATACAAAATATAATAAAAAAACGGCTCTTTCTAGGGTCAACAATCTTAACTCATTAACTCAAAATATTTCTGTCAATGAAATCCATAATAATATGAATATAATAGCAAAGGCCTCCATGATACAATATTATAGCGCAGCGATAGATGATCTTATTGTGGTTTTGCAGTAAGATATATTGCAATTGATCACTGAAAATGATGCAGTTTTTCAACATTTAATATTATTTACTGAAATCCAGTTTATACATATAAGCATGGATGTATTGGAACTAAAGCTGCTAGCTGTTTTTTTTAAATGGAAAACAGTCATTTTTTGAGACCTTGAGCAGTCTTGCCCTACCTTTAATATAAGGGTGATGCAGCTTTGAATTCATCATTTCAGGTAAGATTTATTTGTCCCACAAACAGGGAAAAGGTTGTACATAAAATCCCAGCTTGAGTGCAGCAAATGTGGCAGATCAGTCCAGTGGTGATGAACTAATCAGCTCTTTACATGTACTAATAAAGGTCTATGGAGCAGCTGATTGCGACGTTACCAGTGTTTCCTTTGAGAAGAGCAGACGGTGTCGAGAAAGGAAAAAGACATTCCTTGTAGCTGGCATTTCTGACATACAGGAATACAGAGGAGGTTGGTCGATGGTCCGTTTCTGCAGCTATTCATTAAATCTACTGACGACTTCAGACTCACCTGCACTGGCCGGTCGCTGTGGCAACCCAGGAGACACTGTGTTTCTCTGAAGGGCCGGTTGCTGTGGCGACAGGAGGTGGGTGTCCGTGAGCGACGATGATGTGACATAGGAGGTAGTTACCAGCGCGTTGCCTGGGTTAGTGAATGGCAGCGTGCTCTGATTGGACGCCTGGACGGTGACGGGCATGGAGAACGTCTGGGGTGCGGCAGCAGACTGCTGCAAAGACGGAAAGTTTGAGATGTTTAGTTTAATTCGTACGGCAGATACTCACCACTCAATCTCTGCTTTTCAGCCTTCATATCTGCACATTTAGACAGGAGCTAACACAATCTTTGACAGTGTTCTACTTTAATTTCTACTTTAATCATTACTTTAATTTTGTAATTGTAAAATGCATATTGTATCGGTACTGTTGGTTAGAAAAGTGTAACAAGCTGTGATCGAGGCTGGAAAAAAAAAAACTCTGACATGTCAAGAATATCAGTGATCACATTCTCTTTAACTGCTTGAAAAGTTTTTTAAGACCTTTCTGTGTAGACATGATAATAAATAAAAGACTCACTCCATAGCGTTTGAAGAGGACATCCAGGTCCTCGGTGGTCTTACGGTACTTGTCATCATTTAGAGGACTCTGGTCGATGGAGTCTTCGCCATCCGGCTCTGGACTATCGCAACCATTGAAGCCTTTCTTTCTCAAAGTCTACAAACGCAGAAAAGAAAGAAAGTGAGTGCACTGAGATACTTCACTTTAGATGTTTGAAAATAGGGATTCTTAATGTTATCGAGTCAAATCTGGTGCTTATATTCATCTGAATGTTGATTAAATATTCGGGAAAGTTTAACTAAAAGCAAGAAAACACTAAAGATACCAGGTTTAATGAGAGTGATGTATTATTTATAACCGATAATCATGTTCAATGTTAATTTTTAGCACTTTTTCTGACTTAATTTCCAATAAAACTATTAGTAATAGTACTAAATCTCATGCACAATATTGCTTTTCTATTTTACTTGACTCATTTCAAACACAACAACAACATTTCCTGGATGACAAACCTCGATAATATCTGCGTTGGTCCGGCTCTCGTGAGGCTCGTTGTACTCGGTGTATTTGAGCAGGACCTTGTCCATGTCGGTGCTGGCGTACTGGAACAACTTGTTGGCGTGGTTGAAGATGATCAGGGCGATCTCGCAGTCGCACAACACGCTCAGCTCGTAGGCTTTCTTCATCAAGCCGAACTTTCGCTTTGTGAATGTCACCTGAAAGAAAACAGAGACAGAGGACATAGAAACAAAGTATGAATCAACCTTTTATTAAGAACTGAAGATACAAAATTCAGATACAACTTTTCTCCATTTCTCAGCCTCTCTTTCTCAGGGTTGACACTTTGCTATGGAGATAAATATTAATACTATTTTTAGGTCTTCTGTGATGCACACACAAAGATGTCTAGACTTGTAAATCAAACCACAGTTCTGGGGGTGTGTGAACAAACTTTCAGGTGTCTAATAATGAAGAAAAACCGTGTTTGTTGGCATTCTTCAGCCATCAGAAAAATCACTGTGAAGTCAGTTTTCAGCCACAATGATGAAGCATCCTATTTTTGTGTACCGTTTATGACTCATAATGATAAATGGAGTAACAGCACCAAACATCGTCTTTCAAGCCATATCAGTCACCAATAATCACAATCCATCAATATTTTTCTATATTAGTACAACCGCTTATATGTGCCGAAAGGAAAAAACTCTTAATTTTGACATTTGTAAAAAACTAACAAAAAAACAAACAAACAAACAAAAAAATTACACTTTACATGGTTGTATGTATATAGGTTTATGTTTATGTCTATATGTTACCAAGATAAATTCGTTGTTTTTGCAAACTTACTTGACAATTAACTTGTTTCTGATTTTGATTTTTATTTGTAGCCTTGATTACCTGTTGCTGAGCTAGTGGACTAATATAGTTTGATGTGACTAACTTCTCTCAGGAGACACACTATTAGACATTTCCATACAGAAAGCAAAAACATCAGCAAGAAAAGGTTCATCTGGTGAATTAAAAAGAGCAAAAAAGAGCCAAATGGACTTGCTTGAGGAAGTTTCACCTCTCAAATCACTTGGTTTGGCAACAAAAAAAAACCCTCTTCTTGACTACGAAGCTGGTGGCGGTTTCATGCAGTGAAGACTAGTGAGAAGAAAGGAAACAACAAACGACAACAATGGAGCTGATAAAAGGGCGGCCTGCTGTGGAGCATTCTGGGATATTTCACTGCAGAAAATGAGAATATGTGAACGGGACAATGACACCAAGCAACAAGGGAGCAATCTATCAATAACTCCCAGAAACATAAAATCTGCGTGGTGCCTCGGACTGCTGGTGAAAGACATCAAACACCTCAGTAATGTGCTCACATTCATTTTAACCTCTGAGGCTTTATATCAACATGAAGAGCAGAATTTTCAAATATATTTGAACAATAACTGCTTAAAAATGGTCTAAAATTTCTGATGAAGTATGATTCACATTTTTTTATTATTATAAATAATAAAAATAATAGAGATAAAAATAATCAGTGCCCACCCAAAGCTCAGGTATTGTATCAGTTCATCCCTAATTTTATTCATACCATTAATATCACGTTTTAGTTTTGAAAACACAAAAAGAAAATGTTTTGACTTTTCCAGAATTGGCCCAGCAGCTGGATTTTTCCTAAATATTTCCCACAGAACAATACTGATTCAGACTACAGATTACAACATTAAATCATAAAATAAGAGAATAAATAAATAATATTATAAATCTAATACCACTTTTATACAACAGCCATATTTCACCCAAAACGTATGACGATCGCTAAATGCCTGATACTAAAACTTTACTAATAATAATAATCAGTTATTGAATCACTTGTTGAGAAGGGAAACAGATGAAAGTTTAAGACTCACCTGCTTGTTTCTTTCGTCGGTGATCCTCTGGATCTGAATCTTTTTCCTGCCCATGATGGTTTGTAGTTGTGGAGACGAACGTCGTAGTCAGTTGAGTGGTGGAGCGCCTCTGGGACGGCGAGATAGGAAGTGCAGCCTACTGCCTTTCACACACAATCATGCACATTTCTTTGGCCAGGTGTGGTGAGGCAACGCTGGCGGGCGGCGACACTGAAGGGTGGCAGTGCTGAGGTGTTGAGGTCCTCAGTTCATCGTTTGTTTGATGGCAACCAAAGTGAGAAACAGGCGCTGCTGACAGCGAGGAAGATGGCGGTCCTCTCCTGCAGGAGACGAGATGGCCAGAAAGGTCAAAAGTTTTGCACTGTAAATAATAATAATAATAATATGCAGTGTTTCCCCTACAGTGTATTTGGGAGGGCACCCTGGCCCCAACAGACACCCCCGCCCTGCCAACAGGATCCCCACCCAGAAATTCAAGTCGTATATATTTTATTTTTTCTTTAATTTTAATAATTTCAGTGTAATGTGCCGCTATTGTTTCATTACATTCATACATGCTACAGACACACCACCACACTCAGAGAGCAGAAGAGAGAGCAGATCACCAACATTGTTACGTTACAAAAAAGTTTTCAGTTTCAGATAAATTAAGAACGTTGTAATCATGCTCTCAGATGTCTCCATGGACGGGGGACATGTCCCCTTCAGATTCATAGAGACACCGATCCATCCCAGCATAAGAAGACAAACATTGCTCGTAAGACAGAGAATTAATGTTAATGCAGCAGCACTGGGAGCGTTTGTTTCGGCTCTTGGTGCGTTCAAGTTGTACATGGATGTCAGAATTTCCAAGCCCTAAGCCAGAATTTAAATCACAACCCCAGGGAAGTCGGTTCTCCAATTCTAAAGTCAGATTAATCTCATCAACCAGACATAGAATTCATGCTATCTGCTACTGACTTAAACGGTAGCTACATGATTTGTTGTACATCTCTGAGAATGGAAGCACTGGGAGCATTTTGGGGTTACAATGAAAGCTTAATATTCTCGCTGCCATGGTGAAAAGTGGAAACAAAACCTTTTAAATTTTCTAGAGACTACACACTATTTTCTTCCTCACTACACAGCAGCTCTGTTGTGTTGTTTTCCCTCCAGTCTTGACCTTCCATGTCCAACACTCTCCTGTGGGATTGTTGTTTGGCCACACGGAAAAATTCAAATTGAAAACGCCAGTGGAGAGCACATGGGGCCTCTGAAAAACCACATCGACACTACAGAGCGTCCAGCTCGAGAATTAATCAAAAGTTGTAAGAAAAACCAGCTTCAACCAACCAGTTTCACTGTTGATTATTTTCTTGCTTGCAACTGTTAAATTATGCAAATATACATGTTTCTTTACTTTTCTATCACTATAAACTAAAATATCTTTGAGCTGTGGAGAAACAAGGCTTTGTAATCACTAAGGCTGTGACAGTACAGATTTTTTAACGCGGAGAAGAAGCACCCAATTAATGCCGCATGGCAGTTTACCGCCACACTGCTGATTTAGTAATAAGAAAATACAGCTATATTAATTAAAAAATACTGATTTATTAAGATATAATAATAAAAAACACAGATAAAGTAAAAACTTTACAGCAATAACACAGTGCAACATTAAAAAAAGCATTGTGGTTTACTTTTCAGTCTTAAATGCTCTTCATTCTTTGCCAAGAAAACCAACATGATCACTTTCTCCAGCTTGAGTTAAACTCTCAATGGAGTGACAATATTGCTGGCGGCACTGAATACATGCTCCTAGGGAGTGTTCGTAGTGCAGAAAATAAACTATCCTTTCTACACTCATGTGTTTCCTGGCAACCTTAGCAAGAAGACGGTATCAAGCTTGAGTGTCCTTCCACCAGGTCAGTAGGAATGGGAATGGAGGGCTTTCCCTCCTGAAAACACTGACTCAGTTCACTGTCCAAAACACTGTTTCAGTTCACTGTCCAAACAGATTCTCTTGGAGACCAGAATGGAGGTTTGTTCTTTTCTGTTTCCAAGCAGGTCTACCAGTTTCACTGTTTTGGCTGGAGGACGAGGAGATGGTGCACTTGCTCCTTTTCCATCTCCAGCCGCCGAGATTACAGCTCCGTCTCCATTCCCAGCACCTCTTCAGACTTATCGTCTGGCTCAAAGCCCAGATGTGGCCAAACTGCTGTCACATCGTTCAGCTGTGCTACAACATTTGCGGCCATCGTTGAATAAAATAATGTCGACACCACCATCACCATGTATTTTGATATTTGATTAATTGGTTTTAAGAAGAAATTATCTGATTACAGTTTCAAAAATGTGAATATTTTAATATATAATAAGTGTTTTCTTTCCTCCTCTATGACTGTAAATATTTTGAGACATTTGAAGATGGAAACACTGATTCAACTTTTCACTTTTTCCTCCCTATTTTGAGTCACATTTTGCAATAAAAATCATCTGCCAGGTGAATGCAATACACAGTAATGTGTAGACTTGGCAAGAAAAATGGATTAAGATGAAACTACGAATATATATGAGGACTTTTTTTTTTTTAACAGCCCAAACAACTGATCCGTTAGCTGAGAAACTAATGAAATAACGATGCAAATAATCATCAGTTGCAGCCAAACAACATTATACACAGTCCAGTAATTAATCTGTAAAACTAGCACTCGAGAGAGAGTAGAGACACAATTATGTACGATGTTCAGTGTGCATGTCGCATTTCATACATTATATATCTATACTCATATCTGTACTCATCTCTTAAACTATTGCCACAACATGGAGAAAAACCCCACTGCAGGAGGAAAAAATGATTAAAAATCAGCCTTTGCCTACCGACTCTACTAACTCGGTCAATGTCAAGTGACTATCTTTGATTAATCATGAATTGCCCAGGACAGGAAGACACTGCCAGGCTTCAGTCTCAGCCCGACTGCCCTCTGCATGGCTGCCCTCTCATTACTGTAATTGACACATTCATCCCTCCCATTCCCCCTTAAGGCGCTGATGGCTCAATTAGGAGCTGGCCGGAGGATGCTGAGATAATGAGGTCGCTGCTTGGCTAAAACCGAGCCCTCCAACCTCACTGTGACATACGGCAAGCCAGAGAAGCAAGTGATAAAGCAAGTGAAGACACTAGAGAGAAGTGTGGGATCATTTGTTATTTGATCTTTGCAATGTCAGAAAATATTAAAAAAAAAAAAAAAAAAATCACAGTTTCCGTTCTCAAACGTCTCAAAGATATTTAGTTTACAGTCATAGCAGAACAAAGAAACCAGGAAATATTCACATTTTAAAAAAAAACTACCAAATCAATCAACTGACAATCAAAATAGCTGACGATAAGAAGGAGCTACAGCAGGTCACTCGTGCCATCAGCAGTGAGACTACTATATAACATCAGCCTCACTAGATGATGTTAATACAAACAGGACTGCTTACTGTCATCTGTCATCACAACACAAAAATAACTGTTTGGCACAATTTTTTGCAGAGCAATCTCACACCGCAAGCCATATCCATAGTTTAAATATTGTTATATTTCCTTTGGTTTTGTTTTTCAGCACATACTGAAAATATGAATAGTTAATATTATATTATTATTATTATTCGTAGTAGTAGTATTTATTCTATTTTTTTTTTTGCTTTTCTTACATGTGCTGCTGTCACAAGTGAATTTCAAGCAATGGGGGATCAATGAAAAGTAATCTACTATATAACTTTAATAGATCAATCAATTAATCATTGCAGCTCTACATTGAATGCATCCATCCATGCTAAATTATATAGTGGCTTAATCTGACGACTGTTACTCTTATGGGAAATAATGCAGTAAATAAAGCTGTTCACCTTGCATTATTAATATTCTTCTGCATTAATCTGATCAAGTTATTGATCACGTTGACATCATTCAGCCACTAGATGTCACATCATGTTAAAAGCCTTGAACATCAGTTATCTTCCATATAGAAAAACAATTAAGAATCATAACATTAAAACACATTCCTACCAATTACTTGATGATCAAAACAGCTGGCAATTAATCGATTAACCTCTGCAGCTCTACAGTGAATGCATACAGATCCATGCTAATCCATTATCAGTGCCTTTATTTCATTAGGGGGCTCTAGTGTTAATACATATAGTAAATAAAACCACACACCTGACATTATTGGTATATTTTGGTGCTAAATCTCAACATGTCACTGCTGACACATAAACTTAAACCAGGGCAGGTAAACTGTCTATTTTCAGGAGGCTGGATGGGCAGCTTTGAACAATATATTTCTAAATATGGATATCTATATGTCTGTTTAATCCTTATTAGCGCCTGGTTATCTGGCAAACCACATACTGTTTCAAATGGTTTTAGAAGGAATTGGGACTCATCCAAACATTACGACAGACGGAGACTAGGCCCAGGTAGCCTACAGGGTCGAAAAGCACAGACTGGAAGCTAAGAGCCTCACCAAACCCTGCTTTCTTCAAAAACACACCTTCATTAAAGGGCACCCTAGTTTAATTTACACAGCAGAGGACGAGCTAGCCTACACAGGCCATTTCATAATTATCAAGTTACTGTACGAGTCGACCGACAGCCATTACCTTCCTGTCTCTCTCTCTCTAACTCGGCTAGCCGGGCTGTAGCACCGCTTCAAAAATCATATTACCGACATTTTGTCTTAACATTCAACGCTTTTCTCCAGATCGACATAAATCAGCACAGCGATGCTTGTTTACCTCGCTATTTTAACGTAATACAGCTAGCTAATGTGCGGGTAGAAAAGACGCAGGAAGGAAATGTATCACTCCACTTACCCCCTGAAATATCGATGGTAAAAAGCCCAAAATAGCCCCCTCCGGAAGTCTTAACGTCTTACTAACGAGGCATAAATTAATCACGCCGAGGCGACGTCTATATTTACATGAATCCGAGGCATTTTATTCCATTTAATGTTGAACTACACAGTCCACCCAGGAGACAGCGTACCGAGAGTACGAGAGACGTCATTGAAGTTGGTTCGCGATTGACAAGCGGGTAAGCCAATCAGAAACCGCCGTGGCAGCACGGCGTCCAATCAGAGTGTAGCATTGTAAAAGAGGGCGGGCGTTTGCGGGAGGACATGACGGAGGTGACGGCCATGTTCTGCAACAGTGTCCGTATCCCTCCGCTTCAGTATTTACCTTTTGCATGATTTTGCATGTGGGGAAAATGTCAGTGTGCAACTCCCGCTGAGCCCTGCCTGCTTTCCATAAGACAACAACCCGCTAGGCCGATTGTTTTCACGCCTGTGACCACCATTAAACAGCAGCGAATAACCGACCAGTCAGGGAGACATGTTCAGTGTTTGTGGGTCTAATTATTTGCTCCCAGACCTTCTTACACACAATAGCCTGTTCTGTCATGTTCATTAGTCACCAGAAATATAAAATATGTGAAATAAATTGCAACTCAATCTAGTGCCAGCAAAATATCAATAAATATCAAGACAGAATGTTGTGAAACACTAATTTTGCACAGTACTGACACACAGGTACCAGCTGTAATGCTATGTGTACTTTGCTAGAACACCACAGATTGAATAGATAGATAGATAGATGATAGATAGATAGATGGATAGATGGATAGATAGATAGCAGCGTGTACAGACTACAGCTAGCTGAGTTGAGAGAGAGGAAGGAAGGTAATGTACAGAATACACTATAGATACATATACATACAATATATTACAAGTATCCATGTCCATCCCAGAAGCAACCTGAGTGACCATGCATACATAAACCTGATGAAATACTAAATGTGTAAAGTATGTGTGGAATGAATCGAATCGTGACACATCAACAATCATGTCATTCCAGCAGGAAAAAAAAACCATCTGGCTCAAAACATGTTTCTGTGAACAATGAAACTGATAATTAGTGTGTTTTTGCTTATTTGGCTGTAATTGCTTCTCATTACTACCTTATTACTTATCATTCTTATTACTAAAAAGCTAAAAGGAACTAAGGGTTTGAATATGTCACTGCTGAAAATGTCAGGCCCATCTACATTTCCTGATTTTACAGTTCAATTTGTGATTGAATCACCCTGCTGGTGGTTAGCTTAGCTTAGCTTAGCATAAAGACTGCAGAGGAAGATGAAATGGAAAGGCTCAATTGACTCAAACAAGAAGTGAAATCTGTCAACCATTATCTCTAAAGCTCACTGATGTTTGTAAAATTCAAACATTGCATTCCTTCGGGCAGTTGTGTGCTGAGACTATTTGTCATCATGGACAGGTAATGTGAGCAGAGACATTTTAACAGTTGTTTACATATCACTGATTGAGTCAGTCCTAACTTACAACATCTCATCCTGGTGCACTTTTCTTTCTGTCAAAGACAAAACCAAATTGTTACGCATCATCAAACACGGAAGTAAAATAACAGGCACCACACAGTCCTCCTTCTCAGACCTTCACATGCAGGCAGTCAGACGTAAAGCCATCACTATCTTATCACTACGACCCCTCGCACCCACGCCACAGCTCTTTCTAACTCCTCCCCTCAGGCCGTCGCTACAGGGTCCCTTAGGCAAGGACAAACTTAGTGAAAAAATCATTCATCTCCTCTGCCATCAACATCATCATCATTTAAGGTTTTATTCTGTAGTTACCTGTGTCATTCTGTATTTATCTTGTTTGTTTTATTTTAGTTAAATTATGTTTTTCTTAACTTATGGTTGTTTTATGCACACGTCTAAGAAAAATTTCCACTGCTTCTCGCAGGGGACAATAAAGGTTTTCTGATTCTGATTCTATGTTAAAGTATTTTCCACAGATATGAGAAGATCAGAAAATCTTTTAATCATCCCACCAACAGGAACATTTCCTCAGTTCCAACAGCAAAGTGGACCTATAGGACCTATATAAAAAACAAGAAGCAGTGACAAGTAGACTGTAGAAAAAAAACATAAAAAAGAAATAGGTAACCAGCGGGAAACCAGGAGGAAACCACTGGGAAACCGGTGGGAAACAAGTGGGAAACCAATGGAAAACCAGTGGAAGACTAGTGGGAAACCAGTGGGAAACCAGTAGGATACCAGGGGGAAACCAGTACCAGTGGGAAACCAATAGAAAACAAGTGGGAAACCAGTGGAAAACCAGTGGAAGACTAGTGGGAAACCAGTAGGATACCAGGGGGAACCAGTACCAGTGGGAAACCAGTAGGAACCCAGCAGGAAACAAGTGGAAAACCAATAGGAAACCAGCAGGAAACCAGTGGGAAACAAGTGGGAAACCAGTGGAAAACCAATAGGAATCCAGTGGGAAACCAGTAGGAAACAAGTGGGAAACCAATGGGAAACCAGTGGGAAACCAGGAGTAAACCAGTGAGAAACCAGGGGGAAACCAGTGGGAAACTAGCGGGAACAGTAGGAAGCCAGTGGGAAACCAGTCGGCAATCAGTGGGAAACTGGTAACTTGGGCTACCAAGGGTCTAACCTGAGCTATCTAGGGTCTAACCTAGGCTACCTATGCTCTAACCTGGGCTACATAAGCTTTCTCTCTGGACTACCCAAGGCTCTCTCCTGGACTATAGGCCCTAACCTGGGCTACCTAGTATCTCACCTGGTCTACCAAGACTCTCTCTCTCTGGGCTACTGAGACTCTACTGTGCTAGCAGACAATGCTCATAAACAGAGTTTAATAGAACAGGTTTATAAGTAGCCGGCTATCTCATGGGTTTATTGGGGCGGCTGTGGCTCAGTGGGTCCAGAGCCCAAGCTGAGTGATCAGAAGGTCACCGGTTCGAAGCCTGGCTCCCCCTAGGTGCATGTCAAAGTGTCCTTGAGCAAGAAACCAGTGGGAAATCAGTATGAGCAGGAAACAAGTGGGAAACCAATAGCAAACCAGTGGGCACAGTTCATGATATACCCATCTTTTAAGCCCCATCCATCTTTCCTCTGGGTTTTTCTTCCTGTTTAAAAAATGAACCAGGTGCTGCAGACCACTGGGAACAGAGCAGCTGACAGAATACAACACAGACATGTTGGAGGAATGCCTCATGGTCATCCTGGGTGGGAAACATCAGAGGCTTCAAACCCACCAGGTAAAAATCACAGAGTTCAGCAGACTTCATTGTGGAGAAGATCCAGCTCTGCTGCATACAGGAAATACATGAAGTGAGTAGAAACTCAGAGCATGAAGAAAGAAACAAAGCTCTGCACAAGTTACAGTCAAATAGTTTGAAGTATTTAGTCAATGAAAATAACTGTGAGCGTAATTTGTATAATTTATTTATATAAATTGATTTAAAAAGTGCTAAAAAATAATATTGTGCTGCATATTCTGTCATTGTTACTTGTGGATGAATTACAGCAAAAATAAATTATTACACTTTTTGCTGGGGACCCCCTAAATGACCCCTTAGCACATTTTGAAATTTAATTTCAATGAAAAAATAGGTAAAATATTATCCTTTAAAATAAAATTAAGTAATATGACAATAGTGTGTCTGTAAAACACAAAATGTCCACATGATGGCAGCAGCAGAGCACAGAATCCTCCATTATCACCCCTTTATGACCACGAGGCCAAATATGTGACATTTTCTTTCTTGATAATGTTAAAAAAACACATTAAACCATCTGGTTTCATCCTGTAAATACACCACACTCTGTTTTAATCACTGAAGCTGCGATATTTGTCATCCTGTCAGGAATAAAATATGTAGAAAAATCTAAATAAAACCCCAATCACATTTACCAGACTGCAGCTGCTCTAAAGATTTAATGATACTCATATTTCCTCAACCAATGTTTAAGTAAACAAACGATCATGAGACAATGAATTGAAATAATTAATCTACTAAACTATGAACTAATTTCACCCGTAAAAATGAGAATAAAAGTATATTTTAACGGCGGCGCAGTTCAACTGATTTAAATTACATTACATACTACATATTAAATCAAATTAAGCGATTAAAAATAAATAAAACTATAATGTAATCCGAAATGCGACATTTAGAAAAAAAACATGGACTCTGATGCATGAAATTATGATTTTGTTTGTGCATTTAAGCTGGAACTGGAGACTAAATAAAAAAGAGCCGACTGTTGGAAGTGGGTTTAAATAAAGTGAATACAGAAAAAAATACAGTGCGGTAAACATTTATTGTTTAATGCAAATAAAATCTTTGAGGTTCACGAGCCTTCAGAAATAGCACTAAAACTTAACTCAAAACAGGTAGACAGACTGGTTTATTCAAACAATTAAAATATTAATCTAGTTGTGCATCAAAACATCTCGTTGGCTTTTATTCTATTCAGAAACTAAAAGTTTAATCTTAACGAGCAAACATTTAAATTTCTCTCTGTCCGCTTTTTTTTCTGTTCAACAAAATTAAAATATATTCACTTACTTTACGTAATATTCACTATTGCAGAAAGTTACTAATGAAATATATAATAAGACAAAAAGAAAAACAGAAAAGAAAAAAAAACTATGGAACAAGTGAAAATTCTCCTGTTAAGATTTCTTGATATAAGGTGTAATATTAAGGCATTTTAAAGAACACACACACACACACACACACATATATATATATATATATATATATATATATATATATATATATATATATATATATATATATAGCTTTAATTCAACAGGAAATGTGTGATAAAATGATTTAAAAAGAAAAGTAGTTTTGAGCATTATTTCCAAAAGGTGTCATAATAAGATCAGATATTCAAGGTGAGTCATCTAAAAAAAGACAGAAACCTGTTAGATGATTGTCTCTTATATTAAGTGTTGAAATATATATAAACATGTAATGGGGAGCTTGTGGTCTAAATTTTTTTCATATAGACCACCAGTTGAATTTATGCAACAACATTTATATTACATTAATATTTTCTCCTAATCTTCTATAATTCCATATTTTCCGCTGTTTGGGATGAAATGAGCTTCTGGACGTTTGGCTTTCTTTAAAAAGTGCAAAACCCGCTAATTTTAATGCAACATTTCTGAAATAACTGTGGTAATTGTGCAGCATACCTTCGATCCCATGAAGTGCCCCCACTTTCATTTATTATGCGCCACCGAGTCTCATTAAGCTCCCATTCAAATCCACATTTGAATATTGGCTCGACGTGGGGTGAAAGGCTGTTCCGGCCTGAACGAGCACAGAAACACCCTGGATCCTTCCAGTCAGGCTCCAGCATCACACCTCATATTTACAGTAAGGATAGGTGAGTTTTGGGAAGGCTGTGTGAGCACTGTACTGCCGGAACACGCTGCTCGCAGCCGTGCGTAAAACGCTGGTTCTGTGGCTGCATTACGCACCGCCGCTGCGCAGTGTCTGGACGGACTGCAGTAAAACAATGTCCGAGACAGACTGTGACCCACCAGCCAAAAGACTGTCTGCTTCTCACGGCCCGAGTAACGCGTTACAATAACTAACAGCGACCTATTGTTTTTATGACTTTGTACAAACCAAGTAAAGTGGAAAAAAGTTTTCTCTCAAGAAAAGAAGGCGAGACACGAACAGGCAGACTGGTAGAAAGAAACACAAAATAAACACTATCTATTGTCTATTTGTAGAGTCCTTCTAAATTCTCTATCATTAGATAATACCTCATTTGCATTGCAGTCCTAAAAATAATGTCTTTAAGTCAGTAATCAGCCGGAAGTTTCATGGTGATATCTAGCCTATAAGTTTATTTTACTTGATTCACCTGAAGTGTCTTTAAACTGTAAGTCATTTTTTTTCCAGAAATATTGCAAAAATAGATTTTCTTATGGCTGAGAGCAGGATTTTCTGATCAATAAACATCTGACTCTATATGTGTCAACAAGTGAAACCAGGAACAGAATTCTCAACCTGTTCCCATTTCTGTTCTGGAAATTCATGAAAATTAGGGCATATTATAGGCTAATAGAAAAAGATAATACATATTTTGATAAAATGCCAGTAATCAACTGGGAAAGTTTCATGGTGACATCTGTTATTTTATTTTTTTTTTACTCTATTCACCTGTAACATCTTCAAATGTCTATGAAATTTAATAATCCAGTTTAAAGGAATCTCTCTGTGGACAAAATGGATGTTTTTATGGCTGCTGACAGAATGTTCTGAGTGATGAAAAGAGATATCCTCTCTAACCTGTACTACCTAGGCTCTAACCTGGGCTACAAGGCTCTAACCTGGGCTACCAAGGCCCTCTCCTGGGCTACCTAGTATCTCACCTGGGTTACCAAGACTCTCTCTCTGGACTACTGAGGCTCTCCTGTGATAGCAGACAATGCTCATAAACAGAGGTTAATAGAGGGGTTACAAGCAGCCGGCTAACTCATGGCTTTATGAGTGGTTAATAAATCATTTACTAACTCCTTATTAACACATTTTGGGTTGCCAGGTTGTGAAATCCTTGATAATTTAAGTATTTTATTACTTCAAATCAACGTCTTCATTCATAAATAGATCCTCATTGGTGTAAAATAACCTATGCCAACAATCTGACTTATCCTCCTGGGCAGTTATCTGTTTTTACATAGAGCGGGTTGCTAATACGGAGGCTTCCATGTCTTTTCGGTCTATCAAAAACTATGAACTGCCGAGAGGGACGTAAAGCACTACCTGCTAGTACCCATAGGACAAAATACATTTCTGCGTTTTTGCGATTCACTTTTCACAGAGAAGCAAGGTGGAGATGCCGGTTTTACTTAACCGGCACTAAACTAAAGCCTGCACTGCACTTTTGGTCATAATACAAGACCATACATATGCCGTGCCAAATCCTCATCGCCAAAAAAGCATAAAGGGGCCATAAAATTATAATACTGGAGCTCTGGGCCGGGGATCCGTGGTGAGTGACTGCCCGGGAGCGCCCCATGCCCGGCCATGGCCGGCCGGACCGGAGGAGGGCTGTGGAGGTAGTAACTGGAGGTCCAGGCTGGGGGCTGGGGATCCGCGGTGATAGTGGCCGCCCAGGAGTTGACCCATTCCGCTTACCATAGTTCCAACCATGTTGCAATGCATGCAAAGTCAAATTTAACCACTAGATGGGAGAAAAATGACATAGTGTCCATTTAATAAAATTTTTCAACATTACTTTCCATTTTATCTCTTTCATCTCAGATGGATCTTATACACCTTTTACTCCCCCACATTCACCTGACACTTCTAAATAAATGACAGATCACATGATATCAACATCATTAATCAGCAACATCAAACATCAGCAACAACATTAATGACATGTATTCGTTAATAGAAAAACAGAATATAATATTTAATAATAATATAACACAGACGTACTGCATAATGAGTAGGCCTACTTTCATACATTCTGAATTCAAGGCTTTTACTTGAAAGTTATGTAAAAAAAAAAAAAAAAAAAAAAATCTGCAACCCTGATTCGATTTATTAACCACTGATAAAGCTTTTAGTTACTTTATAAGGTGTAGTGTTGCCAAAAAGGTGTGTAATTGAAGCATAAATGTTTATTTTCCAGTGTTTATGGGGGTAAAAGAGATGTGAAGGTATTTCCACACACTGATGTGGGCTCCAGACAAACCAGAGTTAATTTTATTAAATGCAAATGATGGGGAGCGTCTCGGCTGCTGAGACCTCATACAATCAAGTTTGAGGGGATTCAATGATTCAAAAGATCTCTGGTGTGATTATCATGATAATTAGCCAAGCTGGAAGGAGTCTGGTCTACTCTAGTCTAGTCTACTCTAATCTACAACAAGTTTCAGCTGCAGACAACATTTTTTGAAATATGAAGGCGAATACAAAGACTTTTCACATTTAACCACCTGAAAATTAGATGTTCTTCTAAAGTCTGCACTATCCATTTAGACTTGAGGTGCTTAAACTTGACTTTCTTTTGCCACTCAGACTCATCTCAGAGCGAAATATTGAACTTTTTACAAGAAATATCTGACAGCGGTCATGACTTTATAAACAAGTGAAAACACACACAACTTATTAATCATTTTATATTTTAAATTGGTAATTTTTAAGCAGAATATTTTCATGGTGACATAAATATGGTGATTTTTCTTTTTTAATTATTTTAATGTATCAGTTATTGAGAAATTTTAATACTTAACGATTATTTTCCTGATTTAAGTATTTTTACTTAAAGTGGCATTCTCTATGATTTTTATCTAAATAAGTGGGTGCTTATACAATAACTCAGTGGTGACTGGTCTGACTGCAGTGATACGTGCAGTATATGAACTGTGTGTCTGCTCTGACATTAAAAGATAATACTGTGTTACAGTTTTTCTCTGTTGTATAACACAAAAATAATCTATGGACACATAGATTCTGAAATACTGAAGCATATAAACACAGTAATGCAAGTTTTCTATTCTATTTTTATGACTAAAATATTAAAGTTTACTCCAAGTTTAGTCTTTTTGTGACTAACATAATAGAAAAACATATTTCAATATTCATGACCTTCACATGTTCAGAAAAGTGTCCATAGTTTCTTTTTATTTTTGCAGTCAATGGAGAAAGATTGTAATATTACATTATTGTTGTGGAAATGTCAGCACTGTGAACCATTTATATTCAGCAGGCTACATAATTATTGTGTTACATCCTTTGAGGATAGATAGAGACTTAACAGACTTGAATGAAAAACATTAAGGTAACAGTAATACAAGACTTTTACTTGTATTTTACGGTGTTGTATTAGTGCTTTTACTCAAGAAAAGGGTGTGAATACATGCATACCTAATAAGACTGCAGAAATTAAAACATCCATTGGAAATAGTCCTAAAAGGCACCAACAGACTTCCAAAAACATGGTGATATGACTTCTATGTCTTCATCTGTAAACCCATATTAATGCTGATGCACTCCTGCACGCGCCTGTTGGGGGCGCGAGAGACGCCGTCACTGCTTCTTATTATAATAATTAAATCTTGCATAAAATCAAACATCTCGGAGGGTGGGAACATCTGTGCGTCATGACGGGGGGCGGGTCCTGTACGGCGTATATGACTGAGCACGAACGAGATGTTGGAGCATTTTGGAGATGTAGCCTATTTGGAGGTGGGGGGGGGGGTTGTTGGTGGTGCACCAGCTGTGGATGTGCATTCATGGATGGAGGATGATGGAGCAGCCGCGTGGTAGTGTGCGCGCAACGAGAGGACGCGTTAGGTAAAAAAAAAGTAAGAAATGGACGCAGGGACGTCACGATGCGCCGCGGTCAGAAAGCCGCTGCTCGTGAACGCGCTCGTTTTGGGGCTCCCAGCATGCCGCACGTTCGGAGGGACCCGCTGGTTTCTACCGGGAGCTCATCCAGAGCTGCTTCTGCTGCACCTGAGGAGGAGGAGGACACGGTAAGAAGCGAGCATTTAACCATGCAGCCTGGATGAGCATGAACGCATCACGTGTGGACTAAATAAGTGAGCATCTCAGGCCAGCTGCTTCACACTAGCTGCATGTCCTCCACTGAGGCTTAGTCTGTTCTCAGATCAGTTTTTGGTTAAATAGGAGCAGCAATAGAGATAAAGGCTGCAGCAGCGCAGACGCGCATTTCACTTGTGGCTGTTTTTGTTTGGCACCATGGAGTCATGTCCACTACTCCTCACCATGGAACTCTGAGTCATGGCCTTTCCTCCTGTGATCCACTGCCTCAACCAGTGATCTTTATGAGTCTTAAGCTCACCTCTCTCCTGCATCTTTTAGTGAAAAGTCAAAGAAAACACCTGACAGATGGCGTCCATTAATTCTGCAACGTAAAGTTCAGCTTTGACTCTTTGCACTGATCCATCCAGTGTTGTTACATAAGTTCACGTTGCGCCATTCCCCACGAGTTTACTTTACAAACTGGAGAGCTGTTGAGACCTTCGCTGCAGATTTTTTTTTATTTTTTATTTTGCAGATTCAGGTGTAATGTCACAGTGTCGCGTTGGTTTCTAACACTGGCCTGTCACCACAGTGGCCTCAGGCGGAACAGTTTTGACTGGTGACAGATTACGCGCTAAAATGGCTAAAAAACATGTTTGGGAAAAAAAAACACCCTAAAATGTCATTATTGAAATCTGGGATTAAGGGGATATGAGAGCTCTTACATAAGGCCTGCTTAATCTATGTGAGTGCAGCAAAGACCTCCCTCTCGTGCGCGTATTTGCAGAATTATTACATAACGTTTTCTATAGGGTTGGATTTGCAGGGGATGTGTTTATGACTGACGGGGAAGCCCTGGGGAAGTTTCTGCACTTTATCTTACTTGCTCTTTATCCACTCAAAGTGAGCAGATTTTACGCGTGAAAGGGGTTTATTGTGTTTTGTTTGTTGTGTCAGTGAGGGCCTACAGCTGGACGCAAAGGTTAAATTACTACGCTAAGCGCGAACAGGTGACTCCAGGTAAAAATAATAAACCACCTCACGAGATGACTTCGCCTGTAAAGGCTCGATCACAGGTCAAAAGACATGTGACATAACTCTGTAACACGCTGGGATGTGATAATTGGGTCTTGGAGCTGCAGTGGCATTAGTCCGCTGCAGCCCGTGCAGCTAAATGGCGCACAATAAACTGGAGCAGTTTTGGGGTTTTCTGTGACCCAGTGGGCAGATTTCCCACCCTGGGTGTTTTCTAGAGAGAATGTACTCGTTTTTTTTAAAGAAGGAAATAGCCTTTCATTGATATTTTTGTGGAGTTTTCCCCTCATTAAGTCTCTTTTTCCCCTCCACGCAGAAACTTGCGCGTAAAAGAAGCAGAAATGACGATTCCTCCAAACTTCCAGGTGAATATGAATTATCTCATTTTTTCTCTAATAACACCAGTGATTTTGCTCTAAGTACACTTAATAGGAAAATCAATATAGTACAACGTGTTTCCTCAGATGCACGCAGCTTTGTGATTAATCCTGGAAATCATTTTAAAATCTTTTTGGGATCCCTTTTCAGACTTTGCAGCTGTTAATGACTTTTATAATCCTGATATTTTATTAAAACAAGAGAAAAAAAACACAAAGTAATAAGTTACCTTAAAAAAACTTAAAGAGGAATTAAGAGTTTTTACTTGAGAATCAGCTGTTATTAAATTTGTCAGTTATTATATTTTTATAGCTTTTCTGCACTTTTCTCTGGTGTCCGCATGCAGATATAGATATATCTTCTTTTTTTTTTTTAATTTACAGTCAGCTGTGCTAGGTATTTACTATTTGCTTCAGTTAAAATTATAATGTAAGATCAACACAAAGATTAATCCAATTAAATATCTTCAATAATTATTATATTCATATTAATTGGTGTTATTTTATTAGCCTATATTTAGAGGGACAGCACAATACACCTGGGTCAGAAAATACATTTATATGGTTGCTCTTATAAAAGAGAAGAAAGAAATGTAAGATGATGTAACATGCAGATTATGTGTATAATGCTACAACATATTTAGAGAAATCTAAATAACTTAAAATACTTCACACAGGTTTCATAATGTAGCAGCTTGCAGATAAATTCACATTAAGCAGCAAAAGAAATAAGTGAAAACCTATTTTGTGGGATTGCTAATAAAAACCTGAAGAGATGAGAGAATATAGAGCTCGGGTCGTTGTGTTAAAATATTTGGTTCACAGCCTGCAGATGTAAAAATTAAAAAAAAAAAAAAAAATTAATGGGAATTTTTCTTTAGCAAAAATCCAGAATCTGCGCTTATAATTCAAGTTTTCTGAAAGTAACTGAAAAATATAGTATTACAGTATGTATGTATGCTCGAAGCAGGAGGTGCAGCCTGTAATATCTGCCTGTACATACAGTATAAGTGTGTGTGTGTGTGTGTGTTAATTAAGCTTCAGGCATCAGATCCTGCTGCATTAATTAAACACTGGCGGTGACATCACTCGTCTCTCACATCAAAAGCCATAAAAAAAAAAAAGAAATTCAAACAAATATATAAACAAAAACACACACACACAGATGTATAATTTGGATGTATAAGTGTCTAAATATTTTGCAGATTATTATTTATTATGAATCCAAAATACATATATAAAATAAATAATAATTCATAGATTTTCTGACACACACACAACTACTTTGATAACTGATTAATCAGTTTCAGTCATTTATTGCAGCTTCTTAAATGTGAATCTTTTCTGGTTTCTTTCCTCCTCTATGAGAATAAACTGAATTTGAGTTGTGGACAGAATGGACAGGACAAAATAATCTCATGGGGAAACACTGATTGACAGTTAAAAAGACCAATCCATGAATTGATTAATCATTTTGTAAACTACTGTCAACTATTAAATGCATCCCCAATCAAGCTGTTTTTTAAGAAAATTGCAGCTTTTTGAATGTGAATATTTTCTGACATTTGAAGGATTTTGGGAAACACCGATCCACATTTTCTGATGTTTTATAAACCAAACAACTCATTGACTAATGGAGAAAATAATCAACAATGACAATAACTGTTAGTTGCAGACCTACGTTTTATATTAATAATATTTCAGCAACAAGCGGGAGGAAAATAGTGTGGTATTTTGAGATGTAAAAGGGCAGAGAGTTTGTGAAATAATCTAGGATTTTGAAGGTTCAGGAAATTAAAATAACTTAGTATTTCCTTCTTTCCATTCTGCGATCCTGTAATATTTTCTTTACAGAACTCTTTGTGTAAATTATCCCCCTCGGTGCTGTTTCCCCTCATAAACATCTTCATTGTTGTCTTTCGTTCACTGGATAGTCAGCTTTTTGTCCCGAACTCCTGTAAGAGCCTGTTCACATATAAAAGACACTTAATAGCTTAGAAAATGTGTTTTCCCAGCAGCGTCCCTGGTGGATCTTTAGTCATGCTTGTTTTTCTTCTTGTTTCACCGAGGCATTTTTTTTTAAACACCCTGTGATAAATCATCTGCATAAACGCTCCAGATTTATGACCGTATGTCACTATTCACACCTCTTGAATATGTGTGTTTTGGCAGATTATCCCTTTAAGGGTTGGTTTGTCCTAACAGGTGCGCCACAGGTCGAGTCGACGTTCGCAGGCCGGAGGGGTTGTCTGTTATCTTTGGTTATCTAGCTGTATGAGTGATGTACATTCTTCATAAAGCTAGATAACCGAAAGTAACAAGAATCCCATTACACGCCTGCACGGAGCAAGAAAATATGTTTTAAAAAATAAAAGAAAAGCAGCAGGAAGGGGCTGCGGATGCTGCCAACTGATGAAGGTAATGAGGCTATCAGGAGAGTCACCTGTCAGGTGTCTGATAGAGGATCTAATGTGCACAGATAATCAATATTTATAATAGAATTACAGAAATCTATATGTTTCAATCAAGGGATAAAATTTACCTCCAAATATGCTCTTAAAGTGCCAGTATAGCTAATAATAAATAGATATACTGCAGAAAAAGACAAAACAACCTGCTGTTTTTACTTCTATCTCCTGTAAAAGCATATCATCTTTAGTGGTGACTCTTTATTTAAACTGCTCTTTTCTATATAAATGAATCAGTTCCATCTGTTCTGTCCAAACATCTTGCAAACAAAAGTACAACACTGAAAATAATCAGTAGTGAGTGAAGAAACATGGACTGTTTTACCTTTTTTTTACCTGAACTCAACTGATTTTAAGAGATGATGACATCAGGTCTCTTACTGATAACTAATATTTTAATCATAATAATACAGAAATGTTATTGTACAAACTGTAGTAGCATGTTGCCTCACGCTGTCCATCAAAAATCACGTTTTCCTTCTAAATCTTTTTAAAGTAGCTAATAATTAACAGATGACAAAACAACCTGCTGTTTTTACTCATGTCTCCTGTAAAAGCAGAAAATCTTTAGTGGTGATCTTTACTGAAACTGCTCTTTTCTGCACAAATTAACTAATTCTACTTGCTTCAGATGCTGTGAAAATATTTATTTTTAAGTTCAATCTGCTTAATACTTATCTATTTCTAACTAAACGCAAATCAAAATTTGTTGTCTTCTTTTCAGACTAGAGGAGAGAAAAAAATCCAAAATACACTTTTGGATATTCTTTTTACTTATTAGATTTCTCCTAAATTCACCTAATCTTACCATTAGACAATGCCTCATTTGCACATTTATACATACAATTAAAAATGTTTTATTGCCAGTTATCAACTGGAGAAGTTTTTTTTTTTTTAACTCTATTCATGTAGGGTCTTCTTTAAAAGTAGGCTATTTCTCTCCAGAAAACAACACTTCATTCCAAAAATAACATGGAGAAAATGTGTTTGTTTTTGTTTCAAAGTAGAAGAAAAAACTTTGACTCATATCATATCACTCTGTTAAAATGTCAAAAATGAGCCTCATTTGCATATTTATACATAAAACACCAGAAAACTTATCAAAGCTATTAGCCTGCGTGAGCTACAGTTCAACATGATTTAAAGACTTTAGATATGAAGAAGCTAAATCTTTCCATCTCTTTGTCTAATTGCGTTTTGTTTGGCTCAGAGTTTGGCCTCAGTCAGTTTTTAATCATCTTTTACTTTGCTGCCAGTTCACTAAGTAAAATTTGTTTTTAGCTCAGTAAACAGAAATCTGCTTGTTGTTGTCGAGGTTGTCAGTGCACTGTGGTGCTCTTCATACATCTTCCCATGAGACCAGGTTGCACATGTTAAACGTAACTTTGAGCATAAAAACTATCTAAAAATCTTTAAAAATAAACTAAAACATCTCCTCTTAATCCTCTTAAGCCCCATTGACATAATACTCATCTGGAAACATGCACCATGGGTAAAAATAAGGCTGCAAATTCATCTTAAATTCTGCACTAAGCTGTCGCTACATGTCGCTGACGGCTGCAGCTTCATGTGTTACCTTTGAGATTTAGCCAACTTTTTGTGTCTTTAAATCTGATTTTTTCGGTAGCCCACATGTGTTCACCCCCACCACCACTCCTCATTCATTTAATTTTATTCTCGCCCCCCAGCTTGGATTCTCAGATGGTTGCCTCTGATTTGTATGCATTTGCATAATGAATGTCATTTGCATGCTCAGGGGCAGACCATACCATGAGAACGGCTGTGTTGCTTGTTTGTGTGTGTGCTCATGCATGGACGTGTGTGTGCAGCGTATATTAAACACATGGAATTTTTTTTATTATTATTATTTTTTGAACACCATCACACCACTGTTTGTTTGGTGTCCACACTGTACAAACACTTTATTCTTCCTCTCTGACATGTCTGGGAGAATTCCTCCATGTCGGCCACCAATCTGATGATCACACCTCTTTATTTCTGTCCGCCCCCCCCGCCGACGTCTTGGTAACCGACATCCCATAATCCTCATCTTCTCCGACCCCTCCCTTGCCAGTTTGTCCTCCTCTCCCACACGGCAAGTCACAGTCGTGCCACCATCTTAGGTGTTAAGACTGGCACAAAATGGCAGCTGAAATTAAAAAAAATTAAGGGGGGGGTGGAATCGCCATTGCTGCCCCTTCCCCCCACGCCGCCGCTTTGCGTTGGATCCTTTCCACACCATCACTCGCCTCAAGACAGTGTTAATTACTGCCAGTGTGTTAATTGTAGGGATCGCCCCAAGAGACGTGCAGGAAGGGATGAGATAGGAGGAAAACCGTTGGAGCGATGGCGAGCTGGCTTTTTTCAGGGCAGCTGCGTTTCCTGTGCCGCCTTCGCCCTCGTTGTCATTGGCGGTTCGATCATTTTGTGGATTTTGTGAGACGAAAAAACTCTTTCGGCCGCTCGGTTCCAGAGACGTTAATTAGATGATTCTTTTGATTACAGAGAGTCTGCGTTATTTCTGCACAATATTTACACTGCAGGCGGCTTTGTTTGATGATGTAGAAAAAGGGAAAAAAAAAAAAAAAACATCCACAAGGAGCCATAATTAGCAACATGGTCTTCATAAATCTACACTTCTTATCACACTTCTTAAGACTTCCTGTGTGGATTCCCATATGGATTATTTCACATGGTGCCATCAAATGCCAGTCATTTTTGAACCAGAGGAACGTTGAAACTTTGAGATTTTACTAGAAATTATATTTAATTCTAAAAACAATGAATGAAAACCTTATTTTTAGCATCATGAACAAGTATTATTGCTGTTGACCATTTGGTTTGGAGGAGAATACGTGTTGCCATATGGATGGACATTTAAGTAATCCAATAAATTCTCTCTGTTGAGTTGCTGTTGAATAAAATCCTAATTCTCAGCCTCATGAAGAGGCATTTTTGATGTTAACCATTTGGTTTGTTGGAGAATATTTGTTTCCATACCGATTGTTTGACACAGTGGAGAAATACTCCAGCATTAACAATCGTGCTTGAGTGAAAGTAATCAATAAGTTGTCTCCTTAAATGTCTCAAAGATATTCAGTGTCCTGTCACAGAGGAAGAAAGAAACCAGGAAATAGTCACATTTAAGAAGCTGCCATCAGAGTTTAGACTTATTTTCTTAAAAATATGACAGTTAATTTAATATTTGACAACAAGTTGCTTAGATGTACTCCATAACTTTCCACTAATTTAGTAACTTCTCCCCATTCAGCTGCTGTAAAATGAAAACCTTATTTTTATCTCAGTGATCTCAGTGTGTTTTTGATGTTAATCATGGTTTGGAGAGGGTTTCACAGTACTTGAGTAGATGTACTCGGTTACTTTCCACTGCTGCAGATGAGTAAAAAGTGTAGTTTTACTGAGAAAGAGGAGGGCGGGGGGGACAGACAGTGAGATCTCAATAGTGAGAGGCCTCCTTTGTGTCCCTGTGTGAGGTTTATCTGGGGAGGGGGGGGTCCCGTCCTGGACCCTCAGACAAGCAGCACATTGTCCTCCCCAATGTGTGGCGGCACTTGTGGCGTAACGCCATTATTTAGGCCAGCAGAGGGAAAGGGGGTCTGGAGACCAGCTTAACCAAAACGCCAATTAGAGCCGGCTCATCCTGATTAATGGACGAGGGAGATTGGTAAACAATGGCTGCCATTGTTAACGTTACTCCACACACACACAGGGTTTCATTCACACAGCGGACCCTCCGTCCCTACTAAACACATGCTTTGTTTTGTTGTTCTGTTGCTTCAATGTAAAGTTTGCTTTGCAAATTTATTATTATTTGTTTAGGTGAATTATTGATAACAATAAAACAGCTATTGATAAAAGCTTGCAAACATCTAAAAAAATAAAAAATAAAGGAAAGGATAACAGTCCTGATATGTACTTTAAAATGAGCATCGCTCATCGGAAAGCAGCTCGTCTGTTAATCGCCGTGCGACGCTTGGCTCTGCATTTCAATACGTGCCCACTTTATTGTTTTTTTTAAGCATATGCGCTGAATAATTAGCCACCGCCTCGTCCAATCAGGGGCATGCCAATGTGGGGGGTTACCATGGCGACCCCATCAGTTCTTAACCCCCCCCCCTTCTTCTGCCAGGCTGCAAACAGAAAAATAAAGCGTGGGAAAAAACAGTTTGGAGGTTCAGACAATGATAGTGGTGGTGAGGAGGAGGTGGGAGGGGGAGAGGAGAGGAGGAGGAAGAGGAGGGGAGGAAAGGAGAGGAGGACAAGGAGGAGAGGAGAGTAGGAGAAGAGAGGAGGTGATATTGTGATTGGAGGAGCATCTTCGGTCTACTCGTTAGTTTTGGTGTTTTTGGGGTCGTTTAATCTCTTGATCAGTCCCTTCCCTCCGTCATTAGTGCGCTATCTATGGGCAGGTCACATTAAAGGTCACTTTAAGGAAGACAACAGAGGAAACACAGCCGTATTTATTTTTAAGTGTTTTAAGAGTCTGATCAGTTTCCCAAAAGCACAAGAGAACGTCCTCTAACATCTTGTTTTGTCTCACTCAGAAATGTTCAAATGTTTGTTCTTACTCCAACCATTTAATCAATTATCAAAATGGTTTCAGATTAGACAACAAATCAATTAATCAAGTAATCACTGCTCTACTTCATAAAAGGCTGATTGTTTGATCCTTATTTTAAGGGACAGTTGAAGTGTATTTATCTATGGTTCATTATCCAATCACTACTGTATGTTTCATATAAATAGAAAACTATGATTATGATGTTAGTGATGTTCTTGGTCTCTCTGTGGTTGAGCTTCTTTACACCTTATTGTTTTTAACGTCTCCTCCGTCTCTTCTTTTTAGGTTTCTGATCTCAATCGTTGGGAATAATCGGTCATTTGAGTCCAGTGACGTTGGTTTCACTCAGGACTGAATCATTAACCGCTGATAAACTGGAGGAAACACTCAAGGCTGTGTCAAAACAGCCGTTTACAAAACTTACGTGTCTTCAAACTGGATACGACAGTGACCGACTTCAGCTGAGCAACGGCAGAAACAAGAGGACTTCTGATACGAGTGGATTAACGGAGATGAAGGGACAGAAAAGCCATCTGTGTTGTTGGACCAGCTGTTCAGGAAACATCTGCATTACATTTCCACGCTTCCATCAATCGCTCTATCGATCATTTCATCTGAGACTTTGAAAAAGAAGGAAAAAACAGATCATAAAGATAGAATTCCTACTGATTAGTCAATTCAATTTTTTCTATGTTTATCTTAGGTGTTCGATTTCTTTACTTTTTAGAATTTTAAATCCTGTTTGTTTTAAGTAATATTAAATTTGTGTATTTGTCTCATATAAAATTGAAAGGTTGGATATTTCAATCAAAATTGTTGACAATCTGTTTGACTGGAAATGATTTTTCCTGTCATGAATGAATTGTTTATCAATCGTTCAGATGATTCTTTTGTAGATTTTTTTTAGACACGTAGAACATTTTCATATATTTTTACATTTTTTCACATACTTTGTTTTGTACATTTCTTTTTAAGGGTTGTGTTACATCAACATAGTTTTGGTTAAATAAGCTCTTTTTTATAGCCACATATGTAAATAACATTTATTTTACCTTTATTTTGTTACAATATCCTTGTTAAATTGTCTTTTAAATTGAATCAAGAGAGCTACTATCACGGCAGAAAGCATTTTACACAATCAAATCTTTTATTATTTTAATATTTTTAACTATGCAGGAGAAATTAAGGAGTTTTTGTTAAGTTTGCACTATTTCTGTTGTTTGCACATGGATTGTGTTGTTAAATTTGCACATTAGCAGCTAAATGTACGGGTTCAGTTTGTGTGATGTGGACTGATGTGCACTAGATGAGCACAGGTGCAATGCTGTGGTTGAAGTGTGTTTTCACGTTAGATAATATAATCTGGATTTATTGCAGATTTTATGTGGTAAATTAACTCCCCTGACAGTGTAATATGAAAACTTGAATGCAAGGGATTTTGTTTTTACGTAACAGAGAACCAGTGAGTATGTGCAATAGTCTATTCAGAGGGAATAATTGATTATATTATAATGCACTATGAATTTCAGGAGTCTGACAGGCAGGATTTGCACATGATCTGCTGTTGATGTGCTCGATATCTGAACTATGCAGCTGTTTCTGTGGCTAATTCAAATCAATAAAAGTTTACAATGAGACAATAACTGTCTATGTGTGACATTCCCTTGCCTACATTTGTGTGTTAAAGGCACTACATGGTTTTATCTATGATGCAGAATCAACCATAACAATATTATTATTTCATAAATGTGTTGAATCAATCAGCTATGCAAAACACATTTAAATCAATTTTAAATCAATAAGCATGGAATATTTTAGGAACACTCCAGGGGAAAATGTAACTAGCCGATATCACAGTCAGAGGACAATTATTTTTTTGTATGTTTAAATACACAAATAAGGCATTATGTTATGAAATTTTTGCTGCAATTTCACATCTCACAGACGTCTCGGACATGTTAAATTACATAATCTTCCCCTATATTTAATGAGTTAACTCTGAGAAACCGCCTTGCTGTGAATTTAAAGGCATGATATCTAACTTTTCTCTATTAAAATACGTTTGCTGACTTGTGTATTTACGTTATTCTGAGGAAGTTTTCAGCAATTTTCAAACCAGAGAAATCCTCAATTCTATCCAAGTTACATTACATTTGGTCACATGTTAATGGTGTCACATCCTCTATGAGGATAAACTAAATTTTTATTCAGTTTTAGGCCACGTATTTACAGTACACTTAGTTGGACATATGGATCTTTATTCAGTGTTTTTAGGTTTTTATTAAAACCTCCCACACAACAAACACTGAAGGAATCCTGCCCAGGAGAAGATGACTGACAGGAAGACTACAACTCCCATAATCCCTCACTGCTGCACCAGCAGAACCAACTCTTTTGTAATTGTTATTGTTTGAGAGAGCCCTAGCAGCTTGGATTTATGAAAATCTGGTTGAGTGGATCCATTTTGGACGCAGTGTTTGAATTTGAGCGGCTCTGTTCATTAAATATGACGGTACATGAACGTAAACTGACCCTCATTAGAGACGTCTGGAGGTGGAAAGAGAGAACGACATGCTCACATGAACACTAAACACCATCACTGATCAATGTTTACACGCACTGTTCACAAAAATCACAGCCACATCTGGACGATGCGGACTACAGCTGCTCTGGAGGAGGAGCAAACAGAGGATCCAGCTGCTATCGGGCTGCACGGAGCATCTAGAAACATCTGGAGGGACGAGGTCGTCGATCAGCTCGCAAAGAGACCGGGGCTAAAGGTCTCAATGAAAAAAGGTTTCTGAGCTTTTTGACATCGCAGAACATGAACTGTGTCTGCTATTGAAATTGAACTCCAATTGTTTCTGCAATGCTTCTGTCTTTTATGACCGTGTATTGTGTGTGACTGTGTAGACAATAAATAAATAATAATAATAAATAGTAAATTTATACTGCAGATATTACACTTTTAATTATTACAGGCTTTTGCATGTGCAGAGCTGTTTCTGACATGAAATGGACTCTTATATAACCTGGGAACACAATGAAGCTTAAGCCTGTCAAATAGGACATAAAGCATTATGTAATCAGCTGCATTTATTGTTGTGTCCACTGTATTCCCCAGATAATATACCTTTAGTTGTACCAGGCATTAAGACAGACATTTTGAGGCTCAGGTGGTTAAAAATATTGTATATGATTATATTGTAACTGATCAATAATCATTTTTCTACACACCAGTTTTTACTGAGCCTCAAGAACCTTTCATTTCATCCTTGGATATTTTATTTAGAAGACTTTAAAATGTAAATGAATATATAAAAATTTTAGGACTCCTGAGGGTAAAAAGTCCCACTGCTGCTGCCGACACAGTTTGTTGTTTATTATAGGAAGCGTAAATCCAGACTGAGTGCCATGGGGTCATGTGACAGGTAAACCCTCAGTGCTGCAGTCCAGCCTCCAGACAGCAGGGAAGTTACGAGAACCGTGTGAATTATAATGGAATCAATAACAAAACAAAAGCTCGTGTCTGGGAGTGAAAATCGTGGGAAGTGCCGCCGAGGGTCTGATTAGCATTCAGTCTCCTAGAGCCCCCGAGGGGAAGAATGGCTGCAATGGAGGGGATGGGGGGGTGGAGGAGAGGCTGCTGACGGCCAGACGGGGGATGTGGAAAGTCAAGGAAGACGGCTTCACAAAGACCAGCACAGTGCTGAAGGGTGGGGGGGTGCCGGAGGACTCGAGGTTGCTACCGGCAAGAAGGAAGTGGGTTCAAGTTCAAGGACGAGTCCATGATGATGACCGAACGCCACAACTTTAAATCTACCTCAGATGACTCACCTGTACATTCAACTCTATTACTGATCATCTCCATCGATTCTTCAGATCATATCATCAATGATTGTCTGATCAATGATGTCAGGTGACAACCAGCCAATCAGAGTTGGTCTCTTAGACCAGAGCCTTCATGGTGTTGACTGGTCTGCAGTCAGCAATTTTACACAAGGTGCATATTAGGTTTGATGTCTCCACTGAGCCATCTGGGAGTTTTTTCAAAATAAAACCAAGCGTATTGCTTTGGTATTGGCCAATACTCAAGGCTGCAATATTGGTATCGTATCAGATGTGAAAAGGCTGTATCGGGACACCCCTACAATAAATGATGGTCTTTGGGCTGTTAGAGGTCAGAAATGAAGTGTGACACGAGGAACTCTGACCTCGGACAAAGGTCACTTCCTCCCTAATTCACAATTGACTTCTGGAATCTGTGTTGACCCTCTTTGACGGCCTTTCAAATCCACAAGTTGCTTGACCTTTGACCTGTTTGATTGTTGCAGCGTGTCCTCCCACCTGTTGGTTAGTTTCCACTGAGTCACGCCCTCCTGATCTAAAACCTTTAATTCTTGATAACCTGTCAGCCAGTATTGGAAGAAGCACTCAGATTAAAGTGTGAAATATTGGATGATATTTTCCTGATCAGTCATTTTAATAAATCCATGTGAGAGGCTTACACAGAGGCTAAAAACTATGCCTGTGGTTTAATCAATGCATTATAATTTATAGGGTTATTGTGCTTTTTATGTAAAATGTTTATCTGAAGTAACTACAGCTGTCAATTAATGCGGTGGAGTAAAAAGTACAACATCCCTCTAGGACTTATAGTAAAATATTAAGTAACATACATGGGAATTGTAAATATACAACGTATAATGTAATTTTCTGATTCTCATTCAATATAATAACAAAATAGTTTGTTGAAGTGGTGAAGCTGCATTTTTACCACTCCCTCCTTCTTTCCAAAAACAAACTGATTAAAACAAAACCAGTAAAGACACTGAATATAGCAGCTTCACAATAAAAATCACACTTTCTCCAATGCTGTTTGCTGGATAAAAGATGTCTCAGAGCAGCTAGTTTCCCTGATAACTTCTTATCCAGATGTTCAGGAGATTTTTATAGGGAGCTGAATTAAAATCTATGTTTTTCCCAATGCAGTTCAGCAGACTCAGGTGCTGCCGCTAACGGGGGCTTGTTTCTTGGGCTTGTTTCTCTGATAAATTCACATACAACAATTAATCTGGGAGTTAAAATTACTGAGATATATAGGTCTATGACATAAATAAAATGTGGCTTAAAAAGTAATTTTATGACAGCTTCTGTCTGACACATGCTCAAAGACGATTTGACCGCATTAACAGACCGACCAAATGACTAATAAAATTGTCAGAGCTGGATAAAGAGGTCGTTGACCTGCTGGTTTACAGAGTTTAACCTCTTGGCCTCCTCTTTGATCAGAGCTCAAGAGGTCGTGACTTAGTCAGACGGGAGGACGAAGTGTGTCATCCATTGCCAGCCAGCCGTGGAAATCTATTTTTATACGCAGGTGTACACGGACCGACATCCAAACTTGATGGCTAATTTCAAAATAAAATATGCATGGACTGACCACACAGCTTTCAAAGAAAGCCACATATTGTTTAGTTCATAAATGTGTGGGAATGTACGCCGTCTGACTTTACCTCTTCTGTCTAAAAGTCAAATCCTCGCCGCTTTCCCACACCATCCACGGGGTTTGGACGGGGGGGCGACACCACATCTTATAGATTGCGTCCAGACCAAGACACGGGCACAAAACGTGGCCAGAAATCAGCGGTGAGCGCGCTGTCACGGCACACCGGAGGGTCTGACTGTTTAATTAGAAGCATAAAGAGGCCGGGTCAGGCGGTGCAGACAGGAAAAGAAAGGCAGACGAGCTGAGGCCCTTCAAACTGTCTGCGTCACGCTGAGGGCGTGACGGCGTCTGGGCGGTGTTGTGAGAAAGTTTGTACCCGTGTCGTTTGCATGTCTGAGTCTGTGCAGGAATGCGACCGTCTGAGTGTCGTCATGTGTGAGGAGTTTTATGTGAGAGTAAAAGCCTCCATTAAGTGAGACGAACACAGTCATTAAGGCTTTATGACATCAGCATCACTGGCCGTTAACACAGCTCGTTCACTATGAAGTCCCTCTTCTCTCAAGTTCTATCTTAAAGTTGATGACACACATGGATGTTTTCAAGCTACAATAGTGACATTGGATCATTCGATCGTCATTAAATCTGCACATCTACCCAGATCTTTACTAATTTCTGCACATAATCATATTAAGATGTGCATCTGTGAGCAAAACCAAGATGCCTCTCGTGTATTTAAATGGTTCAAATAGATGGATCTGCCATTATTCATTTTCACGTGTCGTCATATTTCTTCTCATTTCCACACAGCACCCTCTGCAGGTTAGTACTTTAAAGAAATATCTGAGCTCTAGTAAGGTTTTGTTTTTTATGCAGATTGCAGTACGCAGATTAAACTGAAGAGCACAAAGAATGTGTCACGATAAGTCATTATCGGTCACAACAAACCAGAGCCACTTATAATAATCACTTCTTCTTACCCACTCATTGTTGCCTCCGAGCAGACAGGCGATCTGAACTGGAGACGCTGGGTGAGAACCAACAGGGAAGCCTCCATCGCAGCTGCAGCTATTTGTTGTCTGCGAAGCACAGAGGAGAGGTCAGAGGTCAAATAAGTTCACAGGAACAACGGCCTTTCACATGTTAATGCTGCACTGCAAGAGAGGAGATGATTATGGTGCTCTTGTTTGTTTAAATCGTGTCACAATCTCATATGTGATGGACAGATCTGCTCGGAATCAAATGTTTGAAAAATCGTCTTTGGAAATGACGTGAGAAAGAGATGGAGGAGGAAATCATGGAAAGAGGGAAATACAATACTTTTTTTTACCACCTACATTAATCTGACATCTGGAGCTACTCGTTATTTGACAAATTAAAGTTTTACTTATCTTCTAAAATATCACTGTTATACATTTAAGTACCTAATATGTGAAATAGTTGGATTTAGCTCAAAGTCATACTCCTGAAACAGATTAACACAGCATGGTAAATTCATTCATATTACTCTAGACTACTAAATATACTTCCTCCACCACAGATTGTTTGTTGTCATGCTTTTTTTTTTAAATTGTGAAGTATAAGGAAACTATGAAGCACTTTGCTATCCACAATGAACACCAAACAATAAATAAGTGTAATATCAAATAAAAAAAATAAAATAGGTCAATAAAGGCAGTTTAAAAGGCAAATAAGACAATTTAAAAGCAGTAATATCACAAATACAATATATAAAATAAAAGATATGCACTGTGCAAAGAGGTAATGCAACCTATGGATGTGTAATATTATACATCCCATAATAACACTACTTTAAGAGCAACAGGAAGTCAGGCGGCAGCTGGCAGTGCCACAGTATAAAGCTCTGCAGCTAACGCTAATTTCTTAAAAGAGGAGCCGCTCCCTGTGTGGATACGAAGGACTCATGCTAAGCTAACAGAGACACAACCCATGAAAAGATAGTTAATTAATATCACAGTCTGCTGATAAATCCCCTGAAACGTCACATATTGATCCTTTAAATTAAACTTTACAGCATGCTTCATTCTAACTTGGCATCACTCAGGATTCAGGCCAAAAAAACACTTCAGTAGATTTAGGAAAAAAACTACAATGTTGCGCTTAAAACTACTTTAAACTAAGTTTACGCAGTGAAAATAAAACCTTGTGACATGAACTAACAGCTGATTTTAACGTGACACATTAAGACAGCTTTTCCTGGATGAAAGTCTTGTTTTTGTTGAACACGTCCACCTCCTCTCCCGTCTCTTTTCACTCTATAAACTACATCACCACATCACTTTGTCTGACAGTTTGTTATCACTGCAGACGGGTTTCTATTGTACCTGATGTGACGTTAATAAACAGCCGTGTTAAAGCATCTCTATTTGACTCCCTGGGAAACGATAACAGAATGGGTTGAAACTTTTATTGTAGCTTCTTAAATTTTTCTTTCCTCCTCTATGACAGTAAACTCTCACCAGATTCTGACATTTTATAAAACAACTAATTAAGGAGAAAATAATCAACAGATAAATCAACAATGAAATCAATTATTAGATTCAGCCCTACTTTATTGTATTGTGTGCAGATTGTGGTCATAAATGAGTTTGCGTTCATGGAATATATATATATATATATATATATATATATATATATATATATATATATGCTGATATATCTTTATTTATTTTATCTTCATTTTTATTTATCAGTAATCAGCATCTTGCATCGGTCAACCTATTATAGCAAATGACCTAGGGCTGTTCATCTTGTGTTTATCCACAAGATATTTAGTTTACTGTCATAGAAGAGGAAAGAAACCAGGAAATAGTCACATTTAAAAAGAAATTTAGACTTTTTCTTCCTTAAAAAATGACTTTAACTGATTAAGAAATTATCAGAGCAGATGTCAACTCATTTAATAGGCAAATAATTGATAATAATTGATGTATTAAAAAGTGTCAGAAAATTGTATGTCAAGACCAGGAAGGAAATAAACACGAAACATTTTGTCCACATCTACAAGCCACAAAGGTTGTTTGTGTCCCGGTGAGCAGCGGCGGTGGGGTGAGGGGTTGTGGGTAAAACTCTCCGCCGAGGTTCCCAGCCTAAAAAACATGTCTTTTCAGCTTCTCCTCGTCCTTCAGCTGCCCAATTATCACCAATAACTTCATTCAAACACTCTTTTCTGTTTCCTCTGAATATCTTTTTAGCCTCACCTCAACTGAAACTGGTCAAAAATGTGGTTTTTAGCAGCTGCCACGATTGATCAGTTCGTTAACTATTTAATTAACTGCCAACTATCTAGATAATCTGATTGAGTCGTTGATTCTCTGATTGCTGCTTCTTAAATGTGGATATTTCCTGCTTTCTTTCTTCCTCTATGACAGTAAACAGAATATCTTCTGGACCAACGTCAACATTTTCTGTTATTTTATTGACCAAACAACTAATTGATTGATTATTGAGAAAATAATATTAATCAACAATGAAAATAATGGTTAGTTGCAGTCCTAGTGAATAAAAAGTGATTTCACTGCCTTGTTTTAGGCAAGGAAAACATACTTTCTGTCGACATTAGACAGAAAATTAAAGGAAATTTTGAAATCAAATTAATAATTTACATCATAGAGGAAGCTAAAATGTCAAACTATGTGGTTACAGCTCATCAAATGTGATTATATTCAGATTTTCTATGATTTACATCATTTAAAAGTGAATATATTTAGGTTTTAGACTGTTGGTCAAAACAAGACAAGCAACATGAAGGCAAAACTAGAGGCTCTGTGAACTTGTAAAGTACGTTTGACTATTTTGCTTCACCATTTTATAAACAAAATTGTGTTGAAAAAAAAAACAACAACTAATAATACCAATAGTTCCACCTCTCGATTAACTCATCAAATTTACATTTTAAAAAACTAAAATATAATCTAAAAATCACTAACAAAATTATCCATATGGCAAAACTCATTGGATGCAGCTCACTTCTCTGCATTCAATTATTATCTAAATAGATACCAACTGTGAACTTATAAAGGGCATTTCTAACTATTTGATTTGTATTTTAGAGACAAACTTAGGAACACATTGAGTATATTTAGATTTTGAAAAGTTGTTTGAACACTTTGAATTTCTAACAGTCATTGAGGGAAACTGAATATCAAAAAATGTCTGACATTAATTGGTAATAAAACTGTTCAGCAGTTCCACTCCTAGACTTAACTGCACGATTAGCTCATACAACTTGATATTTTATTTACTAGAGCATTTCAGCTCTAATAACGCAGCTGAAATAATGGTCTTCCTTCCCCTCCTCCTCCTCCTGCAGTTCATACCAGCGGTCATTTTCGGGTGTCAAGGGCCTCGCACTTGGGAGTTTGGGGCGGTGGGCCCTTAATTAGCGAGCCACGTGTCCTCCGGAAGACAGAGGAACTCTGTAAGAAGTCCTTAACAACCGGCCTCTGTTCACTCCACTCTGACCTTTTGACCTCGGGGGTCATGGGTCACAATGCACCCCCATGTGGAGCTGTGCTATCGGCTCTGTGACGAAGGGGATGGACGGCAAGCCTCCCCATTCAGGCCAAGCGGCATGACGCCATTGAAGGCCTGAGAGTGGCAGCGCTGCTCCGACACTTCCCTGAACATCCCTCTAATCAGGTCCGATAATGTGGATCGGTCTGCTTTTAATTGAGCTGAACCAGAAGGAAGAAAGGTTGCACACATCTACTGCACTGCAGGGGGCGTCTATAATCCTGTATTTCTTTCCACTGAGCAGAAGTAATGTGGATCTGGATGGGGGGGTGCCTTGCTCAATGGCACATTTACCTTCATGTGAAACTGCTCTCATGTTATTTCAATTATGCACATAGAACAGGTAAAATATATTAAAAAGTCTTGGCTAAGCTTTCTATAAAGTGACTGTAATGTATTAGGAGGAGTGAAATAGTACATTTACTAGTACTGCACTGAAGTACAATTATGAGGAACTTGATTTGGGTATTTCCATACTCTCCAACATCTCAGAGGGAAATATTGTACTTTTTACTCCACTACATTCACCTGATATCTTTAGTTAGTTTGCAGATTAATAACACAAAATATAATCAGCTGATAAATTATGTTGTAATCTTCAATTACAAGAAACTTTATTGATTCCCAAGGTAAATTAATCATCAGTTCATTTGTTGATTATATAAATGATGCTAATGTGGAAAATTATGCACAATGACTACATTTGAGTATATTATGGAAAACTGCAATGATTCATTGATTAGTTATCAGCTATTGAATTAATCACCAACTGTTATGAAAAAAATGTCTCTGATTGCAGCTTATTAAATGTGAATATGTCCTGATTTCTTTCCTCCTCTATGACAGTAAACTGAATAACTTTAAGACATTTGAAGACCTCATCTGGGGCGATGGGAAACACTTGATCCACATTTTTCCCCATTTTCTGACATTTTACAGACCAAACAACTAATCAAGGAAATAATCATACTTTCCTTTTTATTGCTTGATTTTATCATGCTTGATTTAATTTCCTTGTTTCTTTTATTTATTCTCTTGTGTCCTCTCTTTGATATAAAGCACTCTGTACTACGCTTCCCTGTATGAAGAGTGCTATATAAAAAGCTTATGTATTGCTATTATTTTATTGAAACAAAGTCTACATTGATGGCATTTTACAGAATAGAGAATAACAGCAAATTCAAGTGTACAGTAAGTAAGTGAGGAAGTACACAAACACCAGAGGTAGCTGTTATTTGTTCTCCTTGAAATATCACTGATAAAATATTTGCTGTTGTGCATCTAAACAAGCAACCGTCCATGTTTACTTCAGTCTTTCTACTGTGATCAAAATATTTACTGTGGGCTCAGCTGTGATATCAAACACCACCCTGTTCCCTGACATTTTGCCATTGGTTCGCCACACTTCCAAAATATTATGGAGCAATGACCCCATCTGGTGGCCGCTGTCGTCATCACAAGCAGCTCAGATTGAAAGTTTCCAGCCTAGTCATATTTAAAAAGTCTAATACGTCCCATTACAAACAGCTGGAATGTCTAGAGGCAAACTTTAACGGGAGCTCGGGCTCGCAGTCCCTCTTAGATACCCCGTGTCCGCCGAACAGCGTGGGAAAAACATTCATTAATACAGCGAAACGTCTTTATTCTGTGTTATTCCCAGCTTTAATCACCGGGTCCGATTGTTTTGGAGATGAGGAGACCTCTGAGAATAATTCGGTTCACAGTAAAACCCTCCTGAACTTTAAACACTGAAGAAATAAACAGGAGAACGATGACGATGGCAATGGTGGTGAAGACAGCAACTCCCAAGATCCCATGATGCTTATTGACGTCTTGCATTATCGTTTTAATTGGGATACCCCCAGCGCAGAAAAAAATGCATATTCTATGTTTAAAACTCACCAAATTCTGTCGTTAAACAATCCGAAAACATAACCTTTCCTTGTGTAAAACCGTAAATTACATGAGGTAATCTAGCTAGCCCTGTCACCTGTTGCACGTAGGCTAATGTTAGCTACTTAGCTAGTTAGGTAGGTTTCCCGGATGTACCCTTCACTTGCTAGCCGTACTTACGTTCTGTGTCCTCATTGGATTTTAACGGCGCCTGGTGTCCAAAATGTGATGTTTCCGCTAACTAGCAGTATTAACTTTACTATAGTTTCCACACCCTAATTACAGTGAATTAATAATGACCGCCACTCCCTCCATAACCCATAAGCCACTTGGCCACTGGTTTTTAAAGGTAGGTGCATGGCCCGCCCTACCCTGCCTCTGATTGGCTAGAACTCCCCGCCGGCGTTAATTGATTGGGTAATAAAAAGCCAATCACAAGCAGAGTAGAGGAGCCACGTTGGTCACCTGACCTTAATCGTCTTTAGCTTGTTGCTGTTAGATTATTAAATGACATTTTTTTTATGTGAGAGTGACAGATAATCAGTTTGTATTTACCTATTTATAGCACATTTTTATTATTGTTATTATATTTATTAAAATTATAAAAACATTTTTCATCGGTCATTAAAACCAAGTTAAGGGTAGTCTGCCTATTTAATTTATTGACATAAACTGATTTTGCTCACTTATCTTAATAGTTGTTAGTTCTGTACATAATTTTTTAAGAAAAAATTGTGCACTTACTTTATTCTTCTAGAAACACTTATTATCACTGGTATATATGTGTTTATATGCAGTATATATACACACACACACATATATTTTATATGTGTGTGTGTGTGTGTGTGTGTGATTTTTATATAGCCTATGCTTTTACTTCTAATCAAATACTACTGACTTTTTCCCCTTCATTCATTAAAAGAAAATGAACTTCCAAAGGGGGTTTCTACTTTGTTGTCAGTCTGAAATGAAGCACACAACACAGTGCTAAGGGTAAAATAAAAGAATGATTTATTCTTGGCTCTGTTCTACAAAACTTTATTACAACATAAAGCTGACGAACAAAACTGCGTTTGCTGGGAAATAAAAGTTTTCTCTCAGAAGAATGCGCTCAGCGATAATCGCAAGTGTGAAAAATGAATATATGTACATTACTTATTGACTACTTGTTAAAATTGTGCTTTGGAGTCGTTAGATTCTTTGAGAAAGCGAGGAAGACAAAAGGTTTTAAAGCACCATTTTATAAAAAGTTCCTCATACAAAAAAACACAACAATAATTGTCCTTACTATAAAGTAGATTTGGAGCACATATACTGTACTTTCTTCTCTGTTTCGTGCTGTTTTTCTCTGTGCTAGCTCTACATTAAAACAAATACAGTAGAAAAGTAGGAATGTTCAACCCCATGAATAGAAAACAAACGTCAGTGCACCGAGAGGAAGCTTCAGTTTGTGTCTGTGGTTCATTTTGTCCTGTGATCATTGGTAAAAGCCTTTCATTCTTGGCACCTTGTCAGGTTGCAACAGCAGGATTTAAGAGAAGGAAGACGAGGACGGACAGCATGGACGACTCTTAAAACTTGATGTCCCAGTACTGCGGCTTCTCCTCAGTGGCCTCAAACTCATCTTCAATGGCGGCAGAGTTGCTGTTGGTTTGTGACGTCACCTCAGGACGTTGGGTCGGACCATTTGCCTCTGAAAAGTAATTCAAAAGCAGCGTTAAATCTATCTATCTATCTATCTATCTATCTATCTATCTATCTGTCATAACAATATGCTCAGTATAAATATAAAGGTATAAATTGCAATAAAGGACAGCAGATCATTTCAAAGTAAAGCTCCTTATTGTAATAAAAGGAGGACAGAGAGCAGGTCATTTCAAAGTAAAGCTCCTTATTGTAATAAAAGGAGGATAGAAAGCAGGTTTCTTTTTTCTGCTCTTTAACATCACTTCCCTGACAGGAAGTAACGAACATCAGTCTAAACAGCCTTTCACAGTAAAATGGTCCTCCACCTTTGTTCGACGGTGCAGGTTGACCCAGGTTGATCACTTTACAGCTGTCACTAAGAATGTACAGAGGGTTTTAAAGGTGATGATAATCTCTTATCTTACCAGGGATGCAGATGACCCGAGGCCTCTCCCACTGGCCTCCAGAGAGGCACCTGATCAGAGGATTCAGCCTCTGCTGGAAACCCTCAGCGCAGTGATAACGCACCACTGCGTTGGTCTCGTACCTCTGTCGAGCTTTTCCAAAGAAGGAGGCGTTTCGGACCTTGGGCGGCGGACCACATGAGGCTATTGGAAGAGTCAAGATTTGTTAACAAACAACCACATGGAGGAGCTCTGAATGTCTCTCTGCTGGACTCACAGGTGCCTTTCTTGCAGGTGTATGAAAGGTGATAGTTGCAGGGTACGTCGCTCCAGCGGCCGTCATCGTGCCACACCATCACCACACAGTCTTCGCCAGACAGGAAGTAGCTGTCTGGCTGCCCTCTGTACCAGTTCTCATACAGCTGTGTGCACGGAGAAAATCTGTTTTTAATTTGCATGCTACTTTATATCATATAATAGCAGCAGAACTCCTTTGATTTAGAGGTTTTGGGTAAAATGTGACCTAAAATCATTAAAAGTAGCATTAAATTACTGCTTGAAAGTCACATCCATAGTCTAAATAGTAAAATACATAATACATTATATAATATTAATAAAATAATAATACAATTCATTATTTATCTAATTATTGTGTTTAATTAACATTTCATTTGCAATTAAAAATATATTTCTTCCTTTTTATTTAGTACAATGGAGGATGAATGAAAAAATATTCTATTCTATTCAAAAATGAAAGTGTAAAGGGGTGAATCAAAATTACACAACCCACACAAATTATTGTAACTGATAAAAACATAAAAATAAAAGGAAGTTGCTCTTGATGCCTGTAAAAGGGCAGTCACAAAAGCTACAAAGGCCGAGCCAGGCCAGCTGTTATCTCCTGTTTCTAGCCATTATGCTAAGCTAAGAGAGGTGGAAACTAGCAGAAGCTAAAATATCTTGACCTGTAGTCAAGTCTAGTGCATGTATGCCTTGAAAGGATGCTCCTCATGAAGGTGTAAAAATCAGTGAAATGCCATTTTAAGTTTGATTTCTGAGAGTCTCACCAGCGGGTTTCCATCAGACCAGCGGAAATCATCCTCAATGGTCTTATCGTTCAGGCCGGTCCACTGGTACTCTTTGTAGTTGCCTGGTGAGGACAATGAGGTGATGATGTGAAGTCCTGAAGAGACAACAAGTGAAGAGACAAACATGAGGCTGAACCTACTGTTGATGTAGTTCTGCTCCTCAGGTGTGATGATGGACACCAGGTGAGCTCCCAGCATGCGGCAGTGCTGCTCGGCCACCTCCCAGCTCAGACGCTGGCCAAAGTGTCGGTAGCAGAAACCGTGGAACTTATCCCACCCTGGTTCACACTGCTCCAGGTCTGAAAACACCACAGGAAAACCAAGAAGTCTTAATGAAAACCTTAAAGAAAATACTGTTTTTCATGCATGAGTGAAATTTGGTCTATTTTGCCTCCAAGTCGTCTTGCAGACTGTTGGGAAGAAAACATCAAAATACACATTTAGGTGATTATTTAGCTATACTTTGTTTATTTGTGCCTGTAGATTTCATCTAAATTCACCCAAACTTAGCAGTAATCAATCAATCAATCAATCAAACTGTGTTCGTAGCACCTTTCAGGCAGGTTAATGCATTTCAAAGTGCTTTGCTGACAAAACAAAGAAAGACAAAACAATTTAACAATATGATAATTTCAGACAAATATAATAAAATGATGAAAATGTAATATAATAATTAAAATTAAATGCTATAGTTATTTTTTAATGGTAAATTTGTGTTTAATTATTTATTATTATTAGTATTAATGTGTTACTTTTCCAACATATTATTAAAGTATTATTATATACAGATTGTAAAATCTGTTAGTTAAAATCAGTTTTATGCTGCAGTCATTTGTTTTTTTATGGATCAGCTTCTCTACTTGTTTCACAGACATGACAGAAATAATTTCCATTTAAAAACAGTGGATCGCTCACCGGTCTGACAGAATTCTCCTCCATAAGTTGGCAAACAGAGACACTGAATGAGTCCATGTCGGTCGGTGCAGGTTCCTCCGTTCAGACAGGGGTCGTTCACACAGACGTCTGCAATAAAAACAGAAAACACTTCAGCTCATTCTGCTGCTGAAATAAAAAAAAAGTCTGCAGAGCTTATTAGCCAAGTTTTCCACCATCTATTTCTGAATCTGAAGCGTTAAAATTGGGATGAAAATACTTTATGTCAACCATCATTTATTTAAATGGTGAATTAATAATTCATTAATTTTTTTTACTGTTAGCAACCAACAAAATGATAATCAGTAAGGTTCACTATTTATTAGTAATACTATAATACATTTATTTATATAATACAGTTATTTTAACATTGTTGCACACATTTTATATACTCAGCATTTGTTATTGTTTAAGATACAAGAAATTAGAATATATAAATATTATGCAGTTCTATATTTTACACTTTGTTAATGGTTACTAATTGGAGTGTGTTAAAACAGCAACTGATGATTAAAACACCTTGTTAAATGGGTGGTAAATACTTTGTAATGCATTTACAAGCAATGTTCGGATATTTAAATATGTAATCAATACTTTGTAAATACAATAAAAACAGAATGAAAAGATATGAGCTCATGAGATGCTTTCCATTTTCCACATTAAATGTTAGGGTAAGGACTAACACTATGGTTGGGCTTAAAATAAGAAATAAGAAAATAAACACATGTAAATCAAAGTAACACAGCTATGTGCTAAGGTTAAAAGTCTGGTGTTTGTCTGGTGTTGGTTTGCTGTTGGTAAAGTCTCATTTTCACTGTAAAATCATAGTAATTTTAATCCCAACCGTGTTGTTTTTTCCTAAACCTAACTAAGTGGTTCTATTCACAGCGTTAACTATGTTTATTGTGACTGAAAAGTGACACCGGATGGTTCTTGTTTCTTCTCCTATATGCATGTGCAATTTCACAATTTCCAAACTATGCTGAGGAAAAAATGCTTATTATTCAGTTCAGGAGTTCAGTTTGGGGGAAAATATCATGAAAATCTGTCAGCTTCCCATAAAATTATCTCTTTATGTTATATTTTCCCTTGTTACTGCGACTCCATGTTGTAAAAACTCTGTGTGGATGATTACAGTGTACAAGGGAAACATCTCTTAGGCAGCCTGGTGGTTTAAAGTCCTGAAGAAAAACAGAGGTTCAGCTTAATTTTCTAAATTCGTAAATGGAGGCAAAATGAAGGCATGGGCGTCCAAACTGAAATGAAACATTTTACGAGTAGATTTGGTTCATTTGCTTCCTTTGACACCCTGTAAACAAGAAGTTCTGTAGTGTCTGTCATTAAACTGGAACGTGTTCACATGTTTGTGTTTGTGTGGAGGGTAATAACAAGTCAAATGAGAATCATGTGAGCTCAAAGTAAAACACAAACAGGGTTAAGTATGAAGAAATGAAAAGCTTGTGACATGACCCATGTTGGCATCTCTGCTTTGTTTGTTTGTTAATGTTTACACAGCAACAAGCAGCTCAGTTCATCTATTTACTTGAAAAGTCTGTGTTTTCAGTAGTTTTCCTCAAATAAATTCCTGGAGGTGATTATGTGAGGTTGGTTTGTTCCAGTTCCTGAATGACTGGTGGCTTCCCCACAGTCTCAGGCTTTTATCACCATGAATGTACCATCATCACTGCTCACCAAATTAAGATTTAATGTAGGTCATTAAATGTGGAAGAAAATAGCAAAAACATCTGCATGCAATGTTCACTTGATTTAGCTCTCTGATGCTTTAAAACGTGTCTGTCTGTCTGTCTCACAAATGAATATTTGTGTTGATGTTTTCCTGTTTTCTTTTCTTACTATATACTATATTTCTTACTTATATACTTACAGCAGCAATGAAAACTATACCTGCGATCTTACATTACCTAAAGCCTGTTAGTAGTTTACAGCTATGTGAAGCTAATGTGAGATCATGCAGCAAATGATTTGACCCCTGTTAAATATATAAATCATGCAAAACATCCCAGAAATCCCACAGGGAGGGTCAACCAGTGCTGCAGAACTCAAGATCAAGACCACGTTTTGAAGGTGTGGTATCAGAACTGGCTGTGTTTTTACTTTGTCTTGTCCCGACCTCAGACAAAGAGGACTCTAGATGCATTCTGGTCTTGTCTTGGTCTCATAGCCTAAAAGTCCTGGTCTTGTCTCAGCCTCAACACATCCAAGTCTTGGTCTTTTTCCAGTAGATAAAATGTGGTTTTGGTCTTGGTCTTGTCTTGGTCTCAAGGCCTAAAAGTATTGGTCTTGTCTCATTCTCAAGTCTTAAAGTCTTGGTCTTAACACATCCAAGTCTTGGTCTTTTTCCAGTAGATAAAATGTGGTTTTGGTCTTGGTCTTGTCTTGGTCTCAAGGCCTAAAAGTATTGGTCTTGTCTCATTCTCAAGTCTTAAAGTCTTGGTCTTAGCATCTCAAAGTCTTGGTCTTGTTTCAGTCTAGATACACTCTGGCCTTGGTCTTGGCTCGTTCTCAAGTCTAAAAGTCTTGGTCTTAACACTGGAGTCTTATCTTAAAATTGTATTAAAATATTAACCTGTTACTCGTAATTTTCACCGGATGCATAAGGGTGCCAACGTTTGGTCGGACCCGATACGCATCTATTCAAATCAATGTGTCAATTTCTACTGAATGTGGAACGCTGCCGACGTGCTGACGCCTGCCGAAACAAATTGAGAAGCTACTATTTTTGTCGGATGTCGGCACACAGTGCATGAATTCAGCGGCGTGTGCCGACGTCCAACAACAGGAATCTCACAATTTCAGCTGTCTGCGGGAGCTGCAGCAGGCGGACAGGTGGGCATTGACGGACGTTGATAGACGTCGGCATCCAGTGGAATTTAGAGGTTATTGTGTTGAAAGGATTTATGGAAGCCAGAGAAAGCCCCAAAAGATAACATTTCGTGCAAAATAAAATTAAAAATACTCATGACAAAATCAATATGCTGAGATATTAAGGTGGAACTTTGACAAACTGAGTCATAATTTTAAATCATTACATCAAATAATAAGACTTGTTTTCTTGGCAGATATTGGTTTCCATACAAAGCACCACGTCTCTCTCTTTGCAGCTGCCATTTTTAATATGAACAAAGTATTTTAGAGTAAACTAAGACATTTGAGACTGAAGGAAACCAAAATAACAGATTTATCAACTGAGGGTGAGATGAGGAACAAACAGAGATTAGCTTTTTTTTATCATTCTTACACCTCCTAACAAAATAATGTACAAATCTTGGAAGATTATGATTAGACAACAGAATGACCAATAAAGGAGAATAAAAACATTTGGCTAAATGCTAACACTCGAAACAAATCAACACTTAACAATACTTAACAGTGCTTATAAACTTAATAATGACTGTGCTTCTGTTACCAGACACTCTAAAACAGCAAAAGAAGTCTAAAAATCTGAGAAAAGAGAAGAGTTTTAACATTTGATGTAACATTATGGATTAAATGCATAGCATAAATAATAAAAACATTATTGCTATTGCACTGATCAGTGCTATTACATTCCCTTATAAAAGTCCCTTTATTGAGTTAGGTCCAGATTACTACAAAAGACACAGAGAGTTTGCAAGAATAAAGTGATGGTGAAGAGAATAATTTGCACTTGTTTGCTGCAGGGATATGACGGCACATTAGGCCAACTCTAGGAAAAAAAAATAATCATAGAGAGGCATAATATTCTGAGAAATAGCTGAGAGTTTCTAATATTAATGTCATAAATTTAGGGAAAAAAATCTCACATTTGCAAGTCTTACATCAGATTTGGATGAATGGTGTGTCCACTATAATATTTAATGTATATATACAGTGCAGAGCAAAATTGGACCAAAAAACTGTTATATGATATGATCATGACCCTTGTCTTGGTTAATCCCACTTCAAATGTATGTTTGTATACCTTTCATACATAATTTCTATGGTGCACAATAAGAAGTAAGTATGTGTGGTACTTTGTACTGGTGCTGGCCAATTTTATGCACTGTATATATAATAATAATAATAAGGATAGTTTATACTCTGTTGCTAACATTACAATGACGCTGATCGAACAAAAACAACCCACTACTTTTGATTGCTACGGTGATTGTTTTTGACTATTTTCTTGTTGATTTATGACTTTAATCTTAGAAATTCTGTGTGTTTTTTTCCTGGAATATTACCCCCTCTCAAGCGCTATAATTTATTTGCTTTATAATTAAAATGGCCCTAATCTACCATCATATTATTATTGCCATGCATTATTTGCAAATAAAATCCACTGACGCTGAGACCATCACTCTTGTGGAAACTCATTCACGAACATGTAGTACAGTACTTCACAGAAGTCAATCTTTGGATGGAGGAGGAAAAATCATGCACAACAAGGAGTGGACTGCTGACAAATCCCAGTGAGAGGGGAGGTGGGGGAGGAGTGAGGAGGGAGGAGTCGGAAAGGTGAGTTGGCTTTCTGAGACAGGGAAACAAACGTGGGAAGTTGTTTGAAAAAGGATTGGAGGTGTTTTACAGAAAAATGGAGGCAAAAGGCAGGTTGAGGGGGATTTTAGTGCATCACTGCGTCGAGTAGCAAGAGGACGGTTAGGCTGGTGAGAGTGGCTTTAACATTACCTGAAGCTTTCCCTGTACCGCCTACTGCTGCCCTCTCATTGGGCAAGTTAAGTAGGGTGGGCGGCTGGGTGAGACTAAACTCAACATCCACCAGACCTTGATCCACCGGTGGTATGAAGGCCGTCACTCTCCGGGGTTCAGCCGTCTTGTGGAAAACATGCGGTGCTGAGGTGGTCGGGCTCCAGGGCCGTCTGGACCAGTGCCTGGTGGTCGTCTTTCTGGGGGCGGCAGTTGGTTTTTTAGTCAAGGAAGAATCTGGAGCTGCAGTGGAGGAGAGTTTCCTGCTGTGCTCCGAATCGATCAGAGACTCTTGGGGTCCTGCTGTGGTGGTCAGCAGAGCCCAGTTAGATGTTTGAGAGTCGAAAGGAAAGATGGTAAAGTTTTCCTCAAGGGTTAGGGCAATGCTAGCTTCTTCTTCAACTGTTGTAGCAATGCTAGCCTCTTCATCAAGGGTTGTAGCAATGCTAGCCTCTTCATCAAGGGTTGTAGCAATGCTAGCCTCTTCATCAAGGGTTGTAGCAATGCTAGCCTCTTTATCATGGGTTGTAGCAATACTAGCCTCTTCATCATGGGTTGTGGCAATGCTAGCCTCTTCATCATGGGTTGGGGCAATACTAGCCTCTTCATCATGGGTTGTGGCAATGCTAGCTTCTTCTTCATCTGTTGTAGCAATGCTAGCCTCTTCATCAAGGGTTGTAGCAATGCTAGCCTCTTTATCATGGGTTGTGGCAATGCTAGCCTCTTCATCATGGGTTGGGGCAATACTACCCTCTTCATCATGGCTTGTGGCAATATTAGCCTCTTCATCATGGGTTGGGGCAATGCTAGCTTCTTCATCATGGGTTGGGGCAATACTAGCCTCTTCATCATGGGTTGGGGCAATGATAGCTTCTTCTTCAACTGTCGGGGCAATACTAGCCTCTTCATCATGGGTTGGGGCAATGCTAGCTTCTTCCTCAAGGGTTGGGGCAATGCTAGCCTCTTCATCATGGGCTGTGGCAATGTTAGCCTCTTCATCATGGGTTGGGGCAATACTACCCTCTTCATCATGGGTTGTGGCAATATTAGCCTCTTCATCATGGGTTGGGGCAATACTACCCTCTTCATCATGGGTTGTGGCAATATTAGCCTCTTCATCATGGGTTGGGGCAATACTACCCTCTTCATCGTGGGTTGTGGCAATACTAGCCTCTTCATCATGGGCTGTGGCAATGTTAGCCTCTTCATCATGGGTTGGGGCAATACTACCCTCTTCATCATGGGTTGGGGCAATACTACCCTCTTCATCATGGGTTGGGGCAATACTACCCTCTTCATCATGGGTTGGGGCAATGCTAGCTTCTTCATCATGGGTTGGGGCAACGTTAATTTCTTTTTCAAGGCCTGGGGCAAAGTTAGCTTCTTCTTCAATAATTGGGGCAAAAGTTGGGGCAATGCTAGCCTCTTTATCAAGATTTGGGGCAATGCTAGCCTCTTCATCAAGAGTTGGAGCAATGCCAGCCTCTTCATCGAGAGTTGGGGTAATTCTAGCTTCTTCCTCAAGGGTTGGGGCAATGCTAGCCTCTTCATCAAGTGTTGGTGCAATGCTAGCTTTTTCATCAAGAGTTGGGGTAATGCTAGCTTCTTCTTCAACTATTGGGGCAATGCTAGCCTCTTCCTCAAGGGTTGGGGCAATGCTAGCCTTTTCATTAAGGGCTGTGGTATCATTTGCTGCTTCCTCAAGGGTTGTGGTAACGTTTGCTTCTTCCTTAAGGGTTGTAGTATCATTTGTTTCTTCCTCAAGGATTGTGGTAACATTAGCTTCTTCCTGAAGGGTTGTAGTATCATTTGCTTCTTCCTCCAGGATTGTGGTAACATTAGCTTCTTCCTCAAGGGTTCTAGTATCATTTGCTTCTTCCTCAAGGATTGTGGTAACTTTAGCTTCCTCCTCAAGGGTTGTGGTAACATTTGCTTCTTCCTCCAGGATTGTGGTAACATTAGCTTCTTCCTCAAGGGTTCCAGTATCATTTGCTCCTTCCTCAAGGATTGTGGTAACATTAGCTTCTTCCTCAAGGGTTCCAGTATCATTTGCTCCTTCCTCAAAGATTGTGGTAACATTAGCTTCTTCCTCAAGGGTTGTGGTAACATTTGCTTCTTCCTTAAGAATTGGGGCAGCGCTAGATTCTTCTTCAAGTGAAAAGGACACTTGAGCGTCAAGAGTTGGGGAAACTTTCTTTTCTTGTTCAAGGGTTGGGTAAACTGTATGTTCCTCTTCAATGATTCGGCTAACTTTAATATCATCTTCACCGGTTGGAGCAACTGTATCGAGTTCATGTCCACTTGCCTCTTCATACCCAGTGGTTGTAGTTTCTAAATACAATCTGTAACCAGAGGTTTGATACCGTGCTGTGGGGGAATCGGTAGGAAACTGGGAGGTGTTCGACACCTCTCTAGACTCGGGAGTAGCTAAACTTACTCCAGAATCGGGCTCCTGTTCAGACTTAGTCAGGTGCAGCTCTTTTTCTTCACTTTCTTGAGTGTCTGTATCTTCAATTTCTAAGCTTGTACTTCCCTCCTGTCTGGAAATGGAGGATTCCCACAACTGTGGTGCTGCCGAGAGGACGTCCAAGTCCAGTTTATCAGGAAAGCTTGACCCAGATGAGGTTGTCGGATCGGGGTGTACCGTCTGAGGCTCAGTGGGCGCACTGCTGGCCAAAGCAGGAAGTGACGGGCGAGCAGTGAAGCCAGAAGTGGAAGAATCTGATGTGGAGATGAAGCCAACTGCTTCAATGTCGAGGTCACGCTCTAGAAAAGAGCACACAAGAGAACACATTTTTAGAGCTGTAAATACATCCATTTAGGGACATTACTGTGGTTTGTTTCAATGAATCAGACCAAAAGACTGATACCACTGTTATATCTGTAAACATGAATCTACAGCCACTTAGCTTAGCTTAGCACAAAGACTGGAAACAGGGGAAATCCGCCTTCTACTACTACTACTATGTATTGGTTGGTGGATTTTACTATCTTTGGACAGAGCTAGGGCTAGCTGTTTACCCGTTTCCAATCCTTGCGCTAAGCTAAACTAACCATCTGGTGGTAGCTTCATATTTACTGTACAAAGTGATATCAATCTTATCTCAGCAAGGATGCAAATATGCTTATTTCCCACTCAAATTTACACTCGACATTACCTTGAGAAACATCTCCAGATCCATCGAGATGGGCCCACAGTGAGGTTAGCTCCATGAGAGTCAGATTTGTAGTTTGTGCTGGTTGTTGTTCTTCTTTTGAGGCCAGAGTTGAGGAAACTACTGTTGCCTCATGATGCATGGGGTCAAAGGTTATAGAGGTCACCTCCCAGAAACGCTCCTCTTGAGTATGATTGTTGCTGGCCTCTTGTATTTCTTGGGACTCCTTCAGCGTCTCAGATGTATTCTGTTCAGGATGTGTGTCTGAAACTGTCAGGTTAAGAGGTTCATGTGATGATACAGGAAACACTGTGGTGCTTTCAGGCTCAGGAAACACTGTGGTGCTTTCAGACTCAGGAAACACTGTGGTGCTTTCAGGCTCAGACTGGTGAACAGTGTTGTGGTGGGTCTCGTTGTAAACACTGAGCTGTAATGAGGTGTTTTGTGGGGTAGCATAGCTATCTGTGGTGCTGATAGCGTTGTTCGCCAGCGCTGTGGGATGCTGGGAGCTTGTTTCTGCAGGAGATGAAGTTTTGCTTGATGCATGAAGGAGGGTTGATGTGGGTGTGATGTCGAGAGGAGACTCTGTTGTATCTGATGCAAACGTTGTGTCAGGCAGGTTTTCCTCAGTGGAGGAGGTGGAGAAAAGCGGGAAGGATTCGAGCACCCTCTGAGCTTTGAGCTCTACCTGTTCGCCTTGTCGGTTCAGCTGCAGCTCTCGATCTGTTTCCAGAAGAATAACGACATCTTGTCCGATGTGCTCTGACTCTGTAGCTAAGTAGTCCATGGGAGAGTCAGTGGGAGTATTTCTGTTACCTGCAGGAAAAATGTAAATTATTGAATATTAGATTTAAGAAATGCTCATTTGAATCATTAAGTTAGTTACATATATCCGACAATGTGGACCCTATTTTTCTGGACCAGTATCGCTGCAGCTGCTAAACCTTAAATAAAACTTTTTCCTCTCCTTGTCAGAGTTTGTTGTGTTAGGGTCGATTAGTGTAGATCTAAAGTACATTTTCACAATGTGGACGAGACACCAGGTTTCAGAAGGAGACTTCTCGGGGATACTCAATAAGAAGTGGAGAGGAAGGAACGGAAAAGCTTTTATTTCTCTGAAGGCTTCTTTCCATCATTTTGTCAGACTGTTCTAATAACAATCTGAGTCTGTTAGCGGCAGAAACTAGAACTTTTAGTGGCGTAACCTGACGCTGCAGGTTGAACCAAATGATCACATTAAAGCCTGTTTAGCAGCTGCAGCTTCTCCGTCAGTACTGGACATGGGGAAATAGGTTGAAAAATATGTAAATAATTTTCTCTTTTTTTGAGGAACTTACCTCTGAAACAGTACACGTCATGAAGGCTGGATGGCTCTGGGAAGCCAGTTTGGTTGCTGAAGCGGTAGAGGGTTTTAACGCCTGGCTGTGGTCCTCCACAGCGGTCTCTAGGGGACACGATGGGGTAGCGTACGCTGCCGTCGGACAGCCAGCCGGGGCTGCAGTGGTCCAGACCTTCACTCCAGGCTGAGTACAGCTGTGCAGTCGTAGCCAGATGTGCTCCTGCTGCTCTGCAGAACGACCTGGCCTCTTCAAAAGACAGCTGCTGTGGTACGGAGTCATGAAACACCTCCCCTACAAACACAAAACATTAGCATCTTTCATTTCTCACACTTTCTTTGAATTAATAATTGCATATAGTATAATGTTAGCTGTTGTGTTTGAGTCAGAATTACACCTGACTGGTACCACTTACTGATGTTATTTTGCCTTATAAGTCTGAAACTTAACTTGTATTATTTGCTATTAATGTTATATTTGTATTCTATTATTCTACATTGCAATTATACTTCATGACTATTAATGTCTGATAATATATCAATATGTTTTCTGACATTTTCCAGACACTTTCGGAAATTTTAAATATATTTTTTTTTAATTTAAATCATTTTAATGTTGTAGCAGGTAATAGTGGAGCTCATTTCAGTGACCTTTTTTAATATTTTACAAATTCATGTCTGAAACATTTTCTAATACTTTTGGGATATTTTACTAATATCTCATTTGTTCAACATTTCAATGTTGGAACGCAATTTAGTGAAAGATGGTTAATTTACCCCGGGGATCAATGCAGTTTCATCTCAATCAAATATTAAAAAATAATTAATTTGTTGATTATATTTTGTATTTTAATCTGCAAAGTAAAACATACAATATTTCCAGATGTGGTGGAGTAGAAGTACAAAGCAGCAGAGAAGGGAAATAGTTAAAGTACATTAAAATTGCAATACTTGAGTAAATATACTTAGATACTTTCCACCCCTGTGTGCTTCAGTATGTCATCTTTAGATTAAATCTTTCCAACCATAATAGATGCTTTTAATTTTAAACTACACCTGAAAGATCTAGTATGTGTCAGGCTTTAGTTAGATTTAAGTGTTCATACCGTCAGTTTCCTCCACGTAACAGTAAACATCATACAGATCATCCGGACTCATCGTGCCGTAGTTCCTCACGCCTGGTTGGCCGTCCATGTCGCCATAACAACCTTCACGTGGCACTTGGATGGGATACCTGCAAAAACGTAAACAGAATTTCATGTGAAATTAACCTTTTAAACGTTGCTTTAAATGCTTGTGGGGATCCTGAAACACTTCCAAAACTCCAAAACAAATCCAGGTTGAATTTTCATGAAGCAGAGAGGTGACGGGATACCTGACAGACTGGTCCGCCAGCCAGCCTGCATCACACTGCTCATAGCCGTCATAATAAGCCGCCAGCAGCTGATCTGGAGTTGCTATTTGAGCCCCAACGGCGTCACAAGCTCTGCGGGCCTGTTGGAAGGAGAAGGCATAGCGACCCAAAGCATCCCTGTAGTGGAAAACAACACCTACACACAGAGAAATAAACACAAGTTTATATTCAACTTGTACAAAAATGATCCTTGAATAACAGTACATTAGCAGTGTTGATTTATGGATGTTAAATCTGCATTATAATGAAATTAATCAGATGTTTTTAATGGAAGATTACAAACAAAGCACACTAAGGTAAAGTACCTCAGAACTGCAGTACTTGAGTAAATGTACTTAGTTACTTTCCACCACTGAATCCTTCAGTATGTCATCTTTATATTTAATCTATCCAGTGATGATGTGCACTTTTCATTTTGTCACCTTTGACCTTGAGCTGGACGAGGTCGCTGGCGTCCTCCAGGCCCTGCTGCACCTCGCAGCGATAGTGACCCGAGTCGCTGGAGCGCAGATCCCCCAACCACAGCGACAGGTCGTCAGGGGAGGAGGTGTAGTTGAGCCAGGCAGCACGGTCTCGGTACGCCTCGTTGACCTTCACCCGTTGACCTCTCGCCACCAGGATCTGCGTCTCCACGCCGCCGGACACCACGGTCCACTTGACCCGTGGTAAAACAGGGGAGGAAGAGGACGGAGACACCAAGCAGGGGATGGAGATGGAGCTGCCCAGTGGGGAGGAAACTGGACCAGAGAGAGGGATGTTCACCTGGAGCTGCTGGAGGTCATCTGCAGGAGGAACAAAGAGTGTGAAGAGGCTCTTTGGCAGTTATAAAGGGTAACTTTGGTCACATATTTTAGTGCTGGTGAGGACGTCTCTTAGTAGAAGTGATCCAGTACTGATGGAGAAGCTGCAGCTGCTAAACAGGCTGTAATGTGATCATTTGGGTCAACCTGCAGCATCAGTTTATGTCCACTAAAAGTTCTGGTTTCTGCCGCTGACAGGCTCAGATATTAGAAGAGTCTGACAACATGATGGAAAGAAGTCTACAGAGAAATTCATACCTAATGCAGAAGGAGTTTGTGTGGGGAAGGCCAGAGTGAGGTGGCAGACCGCAAGGAGGAGTGGAGGGATTTGGACAAGTCTGTAAGAGATGAAAGAGAAAATATATGATATCATGACCCTATAAAGGTTAATAAAGCATAAACTCAGGGGCCGAAAAATGACAGATTATTTCTCCTCACTAGTATCCAATTTCACACGTGTTCAACCCTTAACAGGCAGAGTGATTTCTGATACTGGACGTCACATATTGTGTCGATTCAGCTCCATTTATCTCGATAAACTGTGATATTAAAGATCACAACCTGCAGAGTGGAGCATTGTTATGAGACAAAAAAAAAAGAAAAACAAACCAATATTAGTCTGATTTCCATCTGATTGTCTCTCACATTAAAAAAAACAAACTAAAAATAGAATAAACAAATAGTTTACAAATAACAAATAGTGACATCAAAAACACCTCTCAGTGCAACCTGCAACAAAGGAGAATGTCTCAAAATTAATATAATTTTTATTAATATAAAGTCATCTCAGGTAAGTCAGCTTTGATATTTTTTCTGCTTTTTTGTGAAACAGTAAATTGTAAAATTCCTGGATAACAAAAGTAATAAAAAAATCATATATAAACATAAATCTAAAAATATAAAAATAAAACTATTCTGATAATCAGAAATACTGTTAATATATCATATATATACACATATATGTGTATGTACAGATATATAATCAACCAGATCAGCTCCTCTGGTTTTCAAAGGGAAGCTGCGAGCTCCTGAACCACAAACCATTCATCACCTCCAGGACCAAATAACAGGTCCTCGGCCTGCCGGCGTGCCGCCAGCTCACCGTCACCGGCCCTGTTATTACCCAGCAGGCATTGCAGAGCGACCTCACATGATCTCTGAGGCTGCAAAGGTTCATTCATTTGCTGGTAGACAGAAAACTATTGGCAGCAAAGTCAAATTCACAAGTTCCAGCTTTTCAGATGTGAACATTTGCAGGTTTTCTTGGTTGTTTATGATTTTAAACTGAACATCTTTGGACTTTGTAAGAGACAACTAACAGGAAAGTGACATTTAGAATCAATTTGATGCAGCTGTAGGCAGCAGTGGAAAAAGCATGAAGATAATATTGTGTACTAAGAAATGTTAAAATACTTCCTGCAGTGAAAATTTCGGAGATTTCATCTCAGTGTGTTATTGAACTATTATCATTTGTGCATTAACATGGACCTCAGTGTTGTCAGAGATTATGGCCACTTCAGATATTCCAAGGTGTTTATTATTTCACAAACTGCTGATTAGTTTGGTTTATTGATCTGAAGTCACTAGCATTTTTTAAATTTTCCCTCTGACTGTAAATCAGTGCTACTTTAGGACAGAGAAGCTCTGAGGCTGATGCTGCTGACACAATAAACTGTTAAATAAATCCCCTAAATCACTCCTTGTATGGAGTTTATATTGAATTATTGTCATTCATGCATGAACTCAATGCTGGAGCTGGTTGAGCTGCAGCTAATTAGGGCCACTTCATGTAATTTAAGCAGTTTATTATTTCACAAACTGGTCCTTCGTTTGGTTTACTGATCTGAAAAGTCACTGTTATAATATTATACATGCAGGACAGAGAAGCTCTGATGCTGCCAACATAATAAACTATGAAATAAAGCTCCTTAATCACTCTTTTGATGCACAAATGAAAAGAGTGAGACACAGAGGAGGTCCTGTGAGTCTGAGCCTCATTCATTTATGTAAAATGAAGTTTTAATAAACAGACATTAGATAAGAAAAGGGAGTCAATATTAGAAGTTGTGATATGCCTCTCTGTGTATCAAACACATTAAATGGGCGTCTTTGATGGCAGAATAGTTGTTTTCTGTGTCCTCGGCCAGCTGGTATCACTATTAGTATTCTGCAGGAGAAGGCGAGCGGCGCTGCAGCAGGACAGCTGCACACTGAGCTTTCACTGCAGGCCGACTCCCTTCACTAAAGGGAAAATTAAAGGACAGGCCGCTGGCACACTCACTCCTGCTTTTCTTTCCTTTTTTTCTCTTTTAGCTCCTTTTCAAGGATGGAAAAGGGAAGTTTGAAACCACCAAGAATTGGTTGCGGAGCAGGCGTCGTACAAAAAGCCAAATTAAGACGCCAAGTCTGATGGCCGAGGAGAAAATCCTGGTTTCTGCAGCTTGTTTGGAGATAAAAAGCTGCACGAATGCCACGATAATCTTGATTTCTGAGTGTCATTTACATGCCACAAGGTGACTATTTTCACTGTCTGTGATTATTTGTGGATTAATCGATTAATGGAGGTGTTGCTGAAGGAATAATTCAACATTTATCCAGGTTTTAGGCTTTTAGGTAACACAGTAAAACTGCTGTTTTTAAGGGAGTACACACAATAATACAACTGCAGGGTTGAAGTATAAAATAAATGTGTTTCCAATACAGCTGCAACTAACAAGTATTTTCATGGTTGATTAATCTGTCGATCATTTTCTCAGTTAATCAATTTAGAAAATATGGATCAAATGTTATTATACAATATTCAGATTACTGTCACAGAAATGTTCACATGTAAGAAGCTGCGATCAGAGAGGTTTGTGATTTTTCATTTCAAACAGATTATCAAAATAGTTGGCGATTAATTTAACAGCTGAAAACTAATCGATTAACCTTTGACCCTGTATTGACTGTGTTGTAAAGACCAGACCATTTTTATCATATTTACTTATATATATGTATATACTGTATATATATATACATATATATATATATATGTATATATATATACTGTATATATATACGTATATATGTATTTACTTATATATATATACGTATATATATATATTTAAAGTTATCCCCACCACCAAGGAGGTTATGTTTTCACCGGGGCTTGTTTGTTTGTTGGTTTGCCGGTCGGTTTGCCAAGGAACTCAAAAAGTTATGGACGGATTTTCTGCGAAATTTCAGGGTTGGTCGGAAGTGGCCTAACTTAAAACTGATTCATTTTTGGTGGTGCCGTTGAATAATCGGATCCCAGCACCACCAAAAATTAATCAGTTTTAAGATAGGACACTTCTGACCAACCCTGAAATTTTCGTCAAAATCCGTCTACAACTTTTTAAGTTACTTTGCAAACCAATAAACAAACAAATGTACAAACCCCAGTGAAAACATAACCACCTTGGTGGAGGTAACAAACAGAATGTGGAGAAAAAGTGATGATTTTGGTGAAAGTGTCCTCTACTCTACCTCTGATAAAACAAGAATGGAACAAGGTAAAAACAAACATTTTTTTCATGATGAAATAGAGAGTCTCTTCTTTCATTTGAGATATTCAGTGTTTTCAGAGTCATAGAACAAAATATTCTGTGGGTCTAGAAATATGACTCAAAATGGACACAAACTCTGGAACAAGACACTTTGTGTTTTATAAAACTGCTGGTACTCAGTGAGTTAATGAGAGTAACAATGTGGGTGAGTCAAGCTCAAATCAATGACAACCGCTGCATTTACAGGTCAGAAAGTGCAGCTGATGCATTATTTACAAGCAGAGCTGGTTCACCTCCTGCAGACACAAACAAGTAGGCAAGAGACGAGTCAAAACCGCACTGAGATTTAAGTTTAAATGTTGAATAAATGAAGGTGAACAGAGAGCATGAAGTCAGATCAGTGCTGCACTGAAGATATGACCAGCTGATGAGATCTGACATTAAATTAGAGGAATTTAATAGTTTTAAAAATAGTTTTCTTGTGAATTGTGTCGAAAAGAGAACCTCACTTCCAGGAAATTATTATAATCTGAAAATAACTGTTTATATTTGAGTCCATGTGGTCTGAGCTCTGGTGGACAAACACTCATTAAAAACATGCATTAAAAAAATCACTTTTGACAGATTGAAAGTGCATAAATACTAAAACTAGACCTGGACCCGGATCCTCCAGATCCAGTTATGCTGGTGACACTCAACGAAAACTCAAAGACTTGATGCTTTAATGTGTCCAACTTTAGCTCTGAGGTGACAATGATATATTAAAATAAAGGCATTTAAATTGTTTTAAAAGAGAGACTAAAAGAGAACATCTTATCTGAGCCTGTGTGGTCAGATCTCTGCATGATAAACATGTTAAAAATTCACTCATTAAAAGTGTGCAAAGAGGACAGTATAAAGGACTGACCTCTATGAATGAAACACTGAAACTAGACCAGAACCAGATCCTCCAGATTCACCTAGTCAACTTCTTTAAAGTCATTTCTGTTGTTTCTCATGGACAAAGATGCTAAATAACAAAAACAAAAAGTTGAGTAACATAAACAGAACTACTAACCATCTATGCTGATGACACTCACTTATTCGCCTAAAATCCCCCATGAATGAATGTTCTTCATACAAACGAGCCACAGCTCCAGATGTTGCACAGCAGCGGTGATCAAGGCCAAGGCCACCATCAAACATCTCCACACATCCCAAACTCAAAGGACTCATCCCACCGACGGCTGGAAAAGCCACCCAGAGCGTCTGGGTCAAACCAGCACCTGATCCCAGACCTGATCCAGCAAAGAGCTGCTGTGGTCGGTCCAACATAAACAACACAAAACCAAAGGAGGAAATAAGTTACCGTCTAAACTGCATTTTCCCATCAACAACTCTTTAATTTGTGGTAAGAAATGTCTCAGAGTGCAGATCTACAGGTGGCGACCACACCTTTTATTCTAACATGATCACCTCACTGAGCTGACTGCAGTTCATGCTACATATTAATGTTCAACGGAAACCTCAGAATAACAGCTACAGCTCTTTTTATTGTTCTATTACTTTACTTTCACTGCTAATAATTTGTGATTAATAAAGGTTTATCTTATCTAATCTTGTCCCTAATAATCTGGCTAATGTTGGAAGCAATTCAGAAGTCTAAAACCTGGATAAATGTCAAATTATTTTTATTTTCTTTACATTTTTCTTATTAAATTCATTCACACTCCTTACATCAGTAGGTTTCCTGCTGATATTCAAAATGCACCAAACCATTTATCAGACATGAATGGCTGAGACATTTCTGTCTAACCTGGTGCTTACTTATTTAGTTAGTTTATAAATGACATTTTGTGATCATAAAAGCACATCAGTGCTTCTATACTTTGACTTCTTGCTCCACTGAACCATCAAATAAAAGCCTGATATGTGTGTCTCTCCCTGTCCTCTAATGCTGAACCCTGAGGTGAGACACTGAAGAGGCTAAATGTGCACTTTAGTGAGGAAAAAAAATCATGCTTTTATGTCTCCTGCAGGTAGCAGAAAACAACATTACAGAGCTTAAATTCTGCAACAATCATGATTTATTCAGAGGGGATAGCATTTAAATAATAAAAATAAATGTTTTTTCTGCTTTATTATGTCATAATTAGCAGCTAAATGTGTCTCTAAAACACTGTGTTATGGGTTTGAGATGTGATAGGAAGCCAAAAATAAAAAGTAAGTGAGAGCAAATGAACTATAGTGGCCATAATTTCAGGACCTCCTAGTCTGAGGACAGCAACTAAAGCAATTAAAGGTCCTTTCCTTAAATATAAAACATTTAAAATAACTTAGTGCGTGTCATCAAAAAAAACAAAAACAAAAAAAAAAACCTACCGGCTTCTTCCCAGCAGCATCTCAGCTGATCATGCAGGATAGTTTCTGTTTCAAAAGTGTATTTTTCCGTCAGCTTGCTGCAGTGCGCACTGTCCCGGTCCGGTCCGGTTCTGTCCCGGTTCTGCTGGGGGGGTCGGAGAGGATCTGCTGGGTCTGCTCGTGCCCGAGGCTCGGTGAGAAAAGGAGGGAGCTGAGAGGGAAAGTGGAGCCACATATGGGATCCTGAACTGCCCACTTTTTCACCCCAACAGCCAGGATGGAGACGGGAGGGATGGCATCAGAAACAAGCTGATATAAGAGGCTGTGGAGCTCCTGACTCAGCTGCTGCTGCTGCTGCTGCTGCTGCAGGTGATAATGCAGCAGAGTCACCTGGAGGAGGAGGAGGAGGAGGAGACAGTAACACCTCCTCTCCATCACTTAATGATCTTAAATCACTTCCACGAGCTTTGCAGAGGAGAGAGCTGCTCAGTCTGCAGGATGTTTCATCTGGGAGACACACACTGGTAAAAATATACAGAGGTGAACAGATTTTAGTGATTAATAAAATGTATTATCCTCCACTCAGTGTCAGGTGTTTACCACCTCTGCCCAAAATTAACAGTATTTCTCATTATTACTGAAATGTTTCTGTAATGGTTAATCCACCAGTATGTGCAAGCTCTTTAATCAAAATGATATTTTTAATGACAAAATCTAATTATTATTGTTATCCAGGAACTTTACTGTCTTACAAAAAATATAAATCAGAGCACATTCTTATTATTTTTTGATGAGCTGATAAACTGTAGTTATTTCCTGTCATTCCTGAACAGAAAAATGTGTTTTATTTACGATCACTCCAAAGTAGCTTAAATGTGTGCTTTTTCTGCACAACACCAATTATAAGTTGTCTATTATGAAATTAATTGCCAAATAAATGATTAATCACTTTGAGTAAAAATAAAGCAAAAAATCTGGGATTTTTCTTAAATTTTCTGATTTCTTTAAGATATTTTTCATCATTATCTGTCATTTTATAAAAAAAAAACATCTAATCGATTAATCTAGATATTAATCAACAGCCCTTCTGGGAAACCAGCATGCTTATTTGTATAAATTTCTTCATCTTGAGAAACAACATTATTCTGTAATTGCAGTATTATATATTATATGACACTTTTACTGTCTTACCTGGTATTTATCGGCCTGTTGTTGGCAGTGATTCAAAACCTGAAACCTAGATAAAAGTTTATTCCCACAAAAAAATCATCAAATTTTCCACAATTTACAGACCAAACAATAAAACAACCAACAGAGAAACAACTGTTAATCACAGCCCAGCAGATTATCTTTGCAGCTGTTGGTGTGTTTGAATAAATGCTTCTGTGACGTCATCCTGACGCCTTCAGGTAAACATGTTGAAGGTGAGAGTTCTTTAAAAAGGCTGAGGTTGAAGCCGAAGAAGATGAGACGTGATTATCGTTCAGACTGTTTGTGTGAACAAAAAGTGACAGAATGAAACAGGAAGAGCTGAGAGAGAAATTAAATCACTCAGTTTCAGCAGCCCAGTTGTTCTTAGGGGCACTTTGTTGGAAGCTTTGGCCTTTCTGGAGGGTCGATAACGAGCATTAAGGGTACCATGATCTGCGCTGATGATTTGCTCCTTGAGGAGACACCAAGGAATTTGTTGGAGCTGCTCATTAAACTCTTTCTCTGATCGTTTGCTGTTGATGTGGACGGATACAACATCCACCAGCGTTAAAGGGCACTAAAGGGCTCTAAAGGGCTCTAAAGGGCAGCGATATCAAATGTGACAAATCCTGACTGGACCTTTAACCCGGAGGTCAATGTGTAGTTTTGTAAGTTACATCAGTGACGTGTTTTCTATAGTTATTAAATGCATGTTTTCACTTTTTAGTTTTGCTGTGTACTAAAATGACACCAGGTGCAATAATCCAGTGTTGTCGCCCTCATCAGTGATGAAGAACAGCCAAACTGAACCAGAGTCTGCCGCTGACGACTGAATATTTCTACTGACAGGTACAGTTTTTAACAAATAACTCAGCATCATCTCCTTCACTCTTTCTTCCTCACTGAGTTCTTCACCATTTTGAACAGGAGTGAGGAATTTAAACTGAATTCACCTTTTTAGGCCCAAATGTGATCCAGAAAACTGGAATTCACTGAGAAGTCAGTAATGATTTATTTATTTTCTTGGTATATTTGACAGAGACAGCGCTCATTGATCCACAGAAAGAAAAATGAGCCAACATTAGTCTGATTTCCATCTCATGTTAAAAACAAACCCTAAAAATAGAATAAACTGACAGTGACATCAAAAACACCTCTCAGTGGGACCTGCAACAAAGGACAAAGTCTCGAAATCAATAAGAAACATAAAAAATATTTTAGTAGGGCAGTAAATGTGTTGTAATCTCAGTATTATATATAACAGAGACGTGCAGAAGGTGAAGAAGGTGGAGGAGGTGAATGGAGCTTTGTAGTCGCTGGTTGCAGCTTCACACCTGAGGAATGTGACACCCAGATACCAGCAGGACCGTCTGAGGAGGAAGATTCAGATCAGAGTCCGTCCAGTCAGACGTCATCAGAAACATCAACCAGCTGCTCCTCACCTCTGACCTTTGACCTTCAAGTGAATTAATAAACCTAAAACTGATAAGTCCAGATGAAAGGAAGTGGAGGAAAAGTGGAGCTCTACCTTCCCTTTTTTCAGCTCCTCAACGTCACGTAGAGCGACTAAATTAAAGCCATGCAGTACAAGCTATCGTTAGTTTTTCCAGCAGCCTATAATTAGACGCTATCATTATATTGTAGCCAGGCTTAGATCATCAAGTGAGTCAGGAGCTGCGCTGAAATTTGGTTTTTAAGTGTCCTCAGATGTTCAGGAGATGTTCGAGCAAACGCAGATCCCTTCTGCAAAGACATCGTTGTTTTATGTGCAACAAATAATCACAAAAACAAAAAGCTCTGATGCAAAAACTAGTGGTGTAAAGTAAATAAGTATGTTTACTCTCTCACTTACATTTCCTGCTTCTACTCCACGTTACATTCATAAGCAGATTTTTAACTCAAAATATAAATAAACTACTGAATTATGACGCATTATTATACATTAAGCTACCAAGCAGTGTATGAAACTTCAACATAAAGCTGCAACATTAAAGGGATGCATCAATAATTATAATTCATTGATGAATGTCTTTTTATTTGGAAACACATAAAAGTGTCTCTGAGATAAAATGTATTAACATTGTCATTGTTTTTTATTATTATTATGCAGTGAGCACTTTTTTCTTTTGATACTCACATTATATTTTGGTGCTGATACTTTCTTAAGTTGGGTTTAAATGCAGGACTGTAATGTGACTGTTCATGTTAACCCACCAGGTGGGATTCATTAGCAGGCCGAGGAGCAAACATGACTCAGCTGAAAATGCAGAACACAGCCTGCAGTTTATTTTTATGTCTTCTTAATTCTGCTTGAGTCATGTTGTGGTTTTATTTAACTGGGTTACCAGAATCGCTGTCACAAAGCCTGGATGTCCCTCGGCTCGTCACGGGTTAAAGCGGGTCATAAATCTGACCTTTGTGTTTTCAAAATAAAAGACAACACAAAGCTTTCTGTTCACCGCTTCACCGTCAGACTGCGATCTGTGCAGCGACAGGAAAGACGACCAGCCTTTGAATCATTTTTCCTCCCATAAAAGCAAAAACCTCAAACCCTCGTTTCCGCTGACTGGCTGCTTTTATTCCCTCTTGGACGCAGCGAGGCGAGTCGGTTCAGGAGTCTGGGAAGTCTGGGAAAAGTGCTGCCGTGCTTTCTGCATGATGTTGCTGCTGCTGACCAGAAATGAGGGTTTTCTGGAGAGCCGCTGTGAAACGTTGACGCAGTTATATTATGTGTGACACGTTTTGTGTGTGCCTGGTAACGACGTTAAGTGGCTTCTACAGCTGGAGGTCTGGCGAGTCCAGGTCTTTCTGTACATCGGTGCTCGTGTTAATATGTTATATTAACCATTTATACCAAGAAGTGGGTTATTTAAGTCCAAGCCTTTAAGCCTTCTCCACACTTATATTTTACATTACTATTATTATTATTATTATTATTATCATTATTAGGAAAGATGTTTTTTTTTTTAATTATGTTGGAACTTTGAAGAGCACTTAAATTAAAGTTATTTTTTTAATGTTCTTTAGTGTGAAGTGTCTTTGTTTTGTAAAAATGTAATTTCCCTCAAATCAAATAAAGGAATTCTTCTTCTTCTTTTCTCAGACAGGTGCTCTATAAATAAAACAGAAATTTCAAAATGCTTTGAAAATGACATGATTTGCTTTCTGCTGGTATTGATTTAAGGAGAAATTATTGACTCTGTGGATCACTCAGAAGAAAGTTACGCACCAAACTATACCAATGAGACTTAACAGCAAATATGAGAAACAAAATACATTTTCATCAGAACAGATGCTATTTTCTGCTTTAAATGTTTTTTTTACAGTTTTCTTGGATGAATTTGATCGTAAATTCATGACCAACTGTGTTCCTTGGTGAGATCATGACTGAAACTGTGACACGTCAGAAGAATAAAACGCTGACTCAGCGCATGAGGAGTCAGATGAGGTGAGCGAGAACTGTCGAGTCGTCTCCTCCCAACGTTTCCCAGAAAGCTGGAAAGAGGGACTCATTTGGTCTGAAGGCTTTACGTTTTGGAGAGCAGCACGTCTGGGCTTCTGTAAAATAATATGACTATTTTCAGCCTGCTGGACGATCCAAGCCACCATTATTAACCCCGCCAGCGCCAACAGGAAGGTTTTAGGTTTTAAAAGACAAGCTGTTCTCCTGATTAAACCTCTAACACAAACCTGCTGGACTTAATTTAATGGCTTTAACTTCTTATCCCATTAATATAGTTTCAGTCCTGCTCAGTGAATGCTTTTTTTTTTTTTTTTAAAGTATTTGCCTGGGGTTGTACATTTCCTCCTCCCAAATAGTGCTGTGGTTTAATACTCTCCAGTACACAGCGAAAATTAATTAAATAAAATCTACTAGTTTACATGTGACATTTATTCACAATTATGAAAAAGGAACATAATTTAAACTCTGATTCAGCTGTAAATGGATTTACATTCAGGAAAACATCTGCAGGCGCAGGTATAATTTGCTCAATATGATGTATTTCACAGTACATAAGCCTTACTCGTGTCACCCTCATAGAGTCCCTGTGAAACCTGGACGAAACCTCTGGTTCCTCTGGTGCCTCTGGTCAGTACCAGTAGGACCTCCGGTGCCTTCTGTTCTCCCGGATGCCCAGTTTCTCCATCACTTCTTCCTCCAGTGTTTTCAGAGACGGTACGTAGCTTTTTTCCAGAGTGTCTTCTGGACTGGTGTCTTTCGGACCATCTGTAAAAAGCGGAGAAACAAAACAGTCACAACGCAAAAATAAACACACCTTCAGATGCTTTCTTGGCAGTTTGTTTCAGGCATTTGTGGAGAAAATGAAGGTGGAAGTTCGAGCACTGGTAAAGGTCTTATAGTTTAGAAATGTTTCTTCCACTATAAAACAATGAAACTGCATCAGTCAGACTCTTATTTTCAGGGTCTGCACATGGTGGAAAAAGAAATGAGACAGTTTTATGTGCCGACTCTTTTCTTGCATGTGGAAGAAAAACAGAAAGTCTCACCTTTCCACTGCTGTGGCACAATGCCGTCCCGTCGCTCGACCACAGGTTTCGGGATGATTCGACCCGTCCTGAGAGACACGCGGACTCTCTCCCCTTCCTCTGTGAACTTCCACTCAACATCTGCGGGCTTCCTGTTCGATCAGTGTCATCAGTGTTATCATTAAAGGGTTTAAACAAACAGGAAGACTAATAAGGAATAAAGAGTATACTGTGAGACCATCTAGAAAAAGGGGATTTACTCATCTTGCCGGCTGATCTGTGCTTCAGTTTTTGTCAGTTTTACTACTTCACTGTATTTAACTGTACCTGTCTGAGGGGTCAATGAGAGCAATATCTCGGAGTAGGATAGGAGCCTCGCTGGCGATGTAGGTCCCAAGGTAATCCCCGGTTTTTCCAACATATCTGTGATGCTAAGAAATAAAAATTCAGTGTTTCACGTCAGCTTGTGTCACCATTAGGTTCTGCTAAAGGTCTGTCTCCATCTGGTGGAGCGAACAAATAAACACAGTGAATGACACTGCTGCAACAGTAATTAATATGAAAAAAATCTTTTAATTTCAGGTGAAATTGGATGATCATCAGGCATAATTGTTTAAATGCAAACATACAGAGCAGCTTTATACAAACGTCAAAAAGTCTCAAAGATATTCTATTTACTTTCTTAGAAAATGAATCAAACCAAATATCAATTAATTTAACAGTGGACAACTAATCGATTAACAATAAACAGTTTCCAGTTTCCTTTTGGGAAAGTATAATAGTTGCTTACTGTGTTCAGGCCCTGCACCATCACCCAGTTCCTGTGTCTGAAGACTTGGACCACTTTGCCCTGCCTCCCTTTGTCCTTTCCGGCAAGAATCTCCACCTGAGAAACAAATCAAAGGCAGATAGTTAAGTCTATGTTGCACAAACATCTTACTACATCTACCATATAGTTTAATCCACCCAAGGAAGGCCAAACATGCATCTGTTAATAATATTTACGTATGTATATATACAGTGCTTAACAAATAAATCAAAGCATTAAAGAGCCTCCAGCATCATTCTGAGATTTAACTGGGACTCTTAACAAACAACCATATATGTCGTGTGTGTGTGTGTGTGTATATGTGTGTGTGTGTGTGTGTGTGTATATATATATATATATATATATATATATATATACACACACACACACACATATGGCAGAGTCATACATATTTAATATGTCCTAATAATGCTTCTGCAGTGAATAAAAGTGGTGTAAACTGTGAAAAACCAGCTGCAGACCGGACTCACTATGTCCCCTCTAAACACCGTCCAGTCCTCGGGTGCTAACGGCTCCACGAACACCTTCCTCCTCTTCTTCCCCGGCGGATTCAGCCGCTTAGCAGCCTGCGTCCACGGCCTATTGGTACCGAAACGGTAGTCTTTGGGCACCACCACCCGAACTACCATCGACAGGAGGCCGGTCAGCCTCATTGTGCTGCGGGGAAGAAAACAAATGCTAACAAGGTAGCTTCAGAGGCGCCCAGTCTCCCTTAGCAACAGGCTATGCTAACGTTAGCTTGCGTGGAAACTAGCGTTATAACGTTGCGTTACAGCAGCTAAACACACACTACGAGATTTTCAAACACACTTAAGACTGCTTCTGATGTCAAAGCGATGTTATAATGTAAAACGAGTGAAAAAGAACAACACAGGAAGACTTTACCCTCTGTTGATGTCAATGTCACGTGTAGCAACAGCGCTAATAGGCTAACAGTAGCACCAGCAGGGAGGACGCATGCGCAGTAGTGATGGTCGTCCGGGTCTTTTCAAAGATTCGGCTCTTTTGTCTCGGCTCCCTCAGAAGATCTTTAACGGCTCTTCGTGTAGTTTCACTCTGAGCTATTTAAGCCTAATTCATCAATTAGAAATGGTTTCTGGTTTAGTGCTATTATGTATTATTAGTGTTCATAAAAGCCTTATTTTTAAGGCTTTTTTCTTTACAAAAAATAAGATAATCCTTTATTTGTCCCACCGACTGTCAAATCCACATTATTGCAGTAGTAAAATGGATAGAGCATCAATATAATAAGGGCCTATAAAAAAGAAGCAGTGATGTTTTAGTTTTTTTCCAGACTCACATAAACACAACAAAAATTCCTTTTTTTAATCAACATGTTTATTAAATGGACTGGCAACTACGACAGTAAACTAAGCAGCAGATAAAGATGAATGACAGCTTCTGAAAGTAACAGAAAAAGCAGTTGAACCAAGAATTACTCTTAAATGCCAAATCACACCATTGGAATCAAGTCAGGACTGGAGTTCTGACCATGAAACAGTTTGAAATCAGTCCGTTAAAGGTGGGTCAACGCCATTTCAGGCTCAGCAGTCAGGTTATTTTCACTTTTAAAAGCTGAGATATACAATTATAATTTGATTAACTGTTGGGTTCATGGTGCCAAATACAGGAAAGAACACTAAAGCAATGACATCCGAGTAACGTGGTGGGCAGGCCCAGCATTACAAAAAACAAACACACACTTAAAAATTACTTATCATAGTGGAAAATAACAAACACCACATTTTGAACACATTTTTTTTTACAGCCAAAACAATAAGACCATAGAAGAAAAACACTCTTATTCCAGTTAAAGAGGGTTGGAAACCAAATTTTTTCTCAACTCTTCTTCCAAAGACATAAAAAAAAGACAATTTGTGTAAAAAGAAATATAATCAGTGCAATCAATTACTGACTGCAATTACGTGTTCTTCCCAATTACATCAAGAATAGAGTGATGGCAGAGTAATGAGATGTCATAACATGAAACTGAGATTTGATGGAGTTGAAAGCCATGTTTTTTTCCATAAAAAGTGGCATCAAATAACTTTTACACCCCAACAAACGCCAACGGTTCAACAACAACAACAACATCCAGGAATGTCTTTCTGTTCTCCATAACCAACGACCATCTGAGGGGTTTGTCAAGTAACTGCTCTGAAATGGAGTCACGCATCAAATCTGGGGAGAGGGTTCATGAAAATTTGGTCACCTGCCAGGAAGCGTTTCACGACACCAAAGCAACAAATCCTGTGTTGCATAAAAACATCGACCAGTGAACCAGACAACGATTATTGGGGCAGGAAAACAAAAACTGACAGTGCAACCTATCGCATCTCCAATGACTGAAAATATGATTCAAGCTGAGGCTGAGCGGCTAGATGAAACAAATGGAAGCAAAACAGAGAATTTCTGAACTAAAGCTAAGTGTGGGTGGAAATTTGTTCTCATTTGTGTACAATATCAATATTTTAAAACCATCAAATGGGAGTCTTTATCTTTTTTGGTGGTCTGAATGTTCTGTTTTTTATTTACTGTATATATTCAGTGTTTATTCTCTTTAAACTGAAAAAATGTTTTTGACACCTAGCATTCAGTCTTTGTAATTATGTAATTGCACTTAGAAATAAAAAATATATACACACCAAAATCCCATTTATAAATGAGCCTTAAAGTGCTCAGTTCAATTGTTTGAAATCAGATTAGCAAACTTCTTTTTCTTGTTTCTGGGATATATGATATCCCAAAAATGGTAAATGAGGATTTGTTTGTCTCTCAATACAAACACTTGTTTTTTTTTCGTTTTTTAATTCTCCTATTAATTAAACAGCTGAAATCTGGCATCCTGCAGGTAATCATGGTGGTGCAGAAACTCCAGAGAAAAGCGCTGAGGGTTCTTGCTTTTCCTCTCAGAGCTGACGTTAAGCGCTGTCAGTGGCAGGCTGCAGGGAGGACAAGTTCAGCAGTCATTACATTTAGAGTGACAAGACACAAGTATAAACAGTGCTGAGGCTTTCATATTAAAATAGAATTAGTTTTATTATTTTCAAATTTACTGTTTTATAAAAAAGCTGAACAAATATCAAAACACATTATCATTATTATATTGATTGAGATGTTAAATTCTTCAGTGATTTCCTGTCATTCCTGAACAGAAAAATGTGTTCTAGTGGTTGTTTGTTATTCTGGATTCATTTCTGACTTCTCAGTGAATTCTAAATCTAAAATCTCCTTTCCAGTACTGAAGTAATATCTCCACTGCAGTATCCAACAATCCAACAGCGTTATCACCTGTCTCCTGATATGGTGCAGCTCTAGTCTTTACGTATCCATACCAGATGCTGGTGTGTTTCTGGAGGTCTCACCTTGTCTGCTGTTAGCTGGCCTCCAGCTGGAGCGTTTTCCTGGGCCTCTGCTTTGGACTCGCTCTGTGCGGAGGGATCACTGGCTTTGGGTCCGGCCACATCGTTGAGCTTTGCCTCAGCGTTCGACTTGTGGTCAACTTTAGTTTCACCTTCTGCCTCTGTGTCCTTCGGCCGCTTGGGAGATGCCTGGGGGAAGGGGGAAAAAAAAAAAAAAAAGTTTGAGGACAAGTCAGAATGCTTGACTACAGTCCAACTATGAGGCTCTGGACTGAGACTCGACGCTCACCTCTGTGGACTCTTCTGCTTTGCGTTTGGTCCCCCCCCTCTCGTTCTTCTCGTCGATGACCAGGGCTCCTTCGTCCTCGTCGCTGCTGCCCTCAGCCTCGGCTTTCTCCGAACTCACTGTTTCCCCCCCAGCTCCTTCTGACGCGTTGTCCTTCTTCGATGACTACAGGCAGAGATCGAATGCCGTTTAAGACAAAGGAAACAAACACTGGAGTCTCTTTTAAGTAGTTTTTACCATGTTCAAATGATGATTTCTGTGATAAGCTTGTTTTTAATTAGTTATTTGATGCAGTATAAAAGGACTGACAGCTCTGACTGAAACAGCAGCTGGAAGCTTGAGATATTTTGTCACATTATGAGTAGATATATTATTCTTTCTAGCCAATCTACGGTGATGCTAACAGTAGCGAGGTGGCTAACAAGCTGCAGTCTTCCTGATCACTGCAGTTTGTTTTGACCACTGATACTTCTACCCTCATGGGACAATCAGTGTGTGGAGAGGCACAGGCCAAAATGAATAACTTTTACACCGTACAAACTTGTACAAACATAACATTGATTACACACAGTGCAATAAAGCAGAAAGAACACAAACCTCGTAGCCTTCATGTGTGACGGTGGGGTTGTTCTCAATCTCCCAGAGTCCCTCGGCGAAGCCTTTCCTCTTGTTTGTTTTTCCAAACTTCTCCTTATTTTCATCATAGGGACACAAGTCCTTTGCTCCCAGGAACGCTCTACGATAAGAAATCAATGGGTTGTTGTTAGCTCAGATTTGTTTACTGGTGTCACTGGTCACTGCTCTATCCACTTTGCTGCTGGATCAATGTAAATTTCCCTGTTGGTTGGATTTAAAAAGATAAAATAAAACTGTATTCATCATGCAGGAAACTGCTGTGCAACAGTTATAATACAAAGTAGATTTTTGATTAAAAATTGTACATACAGTGCAGAATAGTGCAAAAAGCAGTCTTACAGCAGCTACTTCATTGTAAATGTTTTCTATTTCCTCCACGATGACAGTAAACTGAATATTTTTGACTTGTGGACAACACAAAACATCTGAAGACGTCATCTTGAGCCATGGGAAACTGACACAAGTTTATTTTATTTTCATTTTATAGACCAAACAACTAATGTGACACAGCCAAAGATTTACAGAGTTTGTTTTTATCATCAGTGAAGCTCATCAAGACAATAATGAGACTAAGACATTAACAAACACTACTCACGTCTCATGCGTCCCAAAAAAGAACACCTGGTACTTGTTTGACGGGGATTTCACGGCTCCTTCAGGCAACTCATCAATCTGTGAATTAATAAAAATGAAGCTTCTTGAGAAAAGATGCTGATAACAATTTAACATAAACTGAAGAGATAAATTTAAGCAAACCATGAAAACCTGCAAATTTTTATTGTGCTGTATTGTTTCTGTTGCAGAACCGTATGGATAGTTTCATTTTGTAATAACCTGCTCAAGGGCTACAGATGAAAATGACTTCTATAGCTAACTGTGGCAGGTTTACATGGAAAACAAAAAATGTTGATTAATGTGCACTGTCCCTGGTAAATAAATAAACAAATTAAAAAATAAAAAAATCAACACAGCTCTGAAATGACAATGAAAAACGAAGACAAAAACAGATTAAAGCACCAATGTTACGGTTTTAAAAAAAAGCAAGAGCGTGGAAAAACATGATTTACAATGAGAAAAAGAGAGGAAAGCAGCAACTTTGCCGATAAATTAACTGCTTCAATAGTATCACAAGAGTGATATTGGATGCTCATTGCTGATAAGATAAAACTTTAAAATGTACATAAAGTGCAGAATAGTGCAAAAAGCACTGAAAAACACATCATAAAACACATAAGAAGCTGTAAGTGACTGTAACGAACACAGTGACAAAGCCTCAGTGTTTAACACCCAGGGAATGAGACGGGCTGCTCCACCATAAAAATCCTAATTTAAAGGAACCGTATGTAGGATTGTGGCCAAAAGTGGTACTGCAATCACTTTCAAAATACTGTAGAGTGCTGTCTCCCCTCTCCCTCTCCCCTGACTAGAGGTTGCCAGCTCGGCTGCAGGATCCAACAGGAACAGAAAGTGTTACAGTGAATGAAAAGCAGCCACCTTGGGCATCACCATGGGCACTTAGAAGGAGTAAAATGGGGTAGTGGAGAGCTGTGGAGGGACGGGGTAAAGAAAGTGGAGCTCTGGGTCTGCGGTGATAGTGGTTGATTGGGAGTGCTGCTGCCCGGCCAAAGCAGGCGGGTAGCACCGGGGGTCCATCTGGAGGTCCAAAGTTTCAAAGAGTCCAGTGGTGGCGTGCTTTACACCACTGTATCCGACGCTTTGCATTGCACTTGGTGATGTATGGTTTGGATGCAGCTGCTCGGCCATGGAAACCCATTCTATGAAGCTCTCTGTGCACTGTTCTTGAGCTAATCTGAAGGCCACATGAAGTTTGGAGGTCTGTAGTGATTGACTCTGCAGAAAGTTGGCGACATCTTCGCACTATGCACCTCAGCATCCACTGACCCCGCTCCATCAGTTTACGTGGTCTACCACTTCGTGGCTGAGTTGCTGTCGTTCCCAAACACTTCCACGTTCTTATAATACAGCTGACAGCTGACTGTGGAATATTTAGGAGCGAGGAAATTTCACAACTGGATTTGTTGCACAGGTGGCATCCTATCACAGTTCCACGCTGGAATTCACTGAGCTCCTGAGAGCGACCCATTCTTTCACAAATGTCTGTAAAAGCAGTCTGCATGCCTAGCTGCTTGGAAGTGGAACACCTGATTCTGAACATTTGGATGGGTGAGCGAATACTTTTGGCAATATAATGTATTTGAAATGAACATGATTTCTTAATGTCTGGTGACATATCAGAGCCATTTTATGATTAATTTAAATACATTTCTTACATATTGTACCTTTAACTCCTAATGAGCCAATTAACAACAAGGGTCACTGAACCTTTTTTTTAACATCACTTGTCATGTTTAATATATTTGCAGTGGACAATTAGGCTCCATCATTCTGCTGATATTTAATTGTGCTTTAAAAAGGAACACAGAAACACACAGGAAGGCATGGCGTCCGTTTGCAAACTGCCAGACGCTGCCAGATAGGAGCGCTGTGTCAGGATAGGAGGGGCAGGACCTGAGGCAGGGTTGATAAGAAAAAAAAGGAGGGAAGAGTTGGTGCCAATACAGGCAACTGATAATACAGATTCATCTGTGTATATTTAGTGGTGCTCTAAATAAATCAAAAGAGACAGTTTGTGTGGGGTTTGCTAGCATTCAAACGGCTCAAGGTTGCTCCATCAAAAGCAGAAACAATCAAACTGGTTCCTTTTGCTAAGGCCAGCTGTGGTTGTTTCACTTTTTTAATACACACAAGTGTTTATACAGGCTGAGGGAAATTTAATTAGGTCTGCAATATTCTGATTAATCTGTTTATTATATTCTCCTGTAATCACTTAGTTGTTTGGTTTATAAAATAAACATCCTCAAACATCTCAAACAGACATAGAAACCAGGAAATATTCACATTTAAGCCAAAAAATCAAATATTTTCTTTTCTGCTTTAATTGAATAGTTGCCAGCTCATTGATTACTGCAGTGTTGGGCTGCTGTGTGTTCATGGACCTGGTACACAAAGGTAGAAATACTCAGACCATTTACTTCAGTTAAAGTAGTTACTGTTAAAAATAAAAACCATGAATTCAAAAATGATTTCAAAGTTTTTATACTGTACTAACATCAAAATAAACTTAATGTACTTAAAATAAAAGCACCTGTTATACAGGATAATACATATTTTAATTATTGTGTTCACCACCTTGATGTTGCAGTTGGTAAAAGTGGAGTTAATTTTATTTTCATTACATACTATTTAACTTGATCTACGATAATCTATCACCGATCATTAATTGACTTATTAGAATCTGTAATGTAACTGATGACATAACATTAATGTTGTGGCGTACAATGTGAAGTAAATCAAAAAACAAAGCATGGTACTTCAGTAAATGTACTTGGTTGCATCCGAGTCTTTTTTCCATTTTACCATAATAGCAGTCATTAAAATCAGAAATACTTGTCACAACAAGTGTGTGCAGGCTTGTTTACAAAATATCACCACATATGGCTAACACACAAGCAGCCATGTGTAGAGCATAATGCAACAGTTATTCAGGAAAGAACTTCATTCAGCTAGCATGCGACTAAGTCATAATGACGATACGTGTCTTCAGATAGTTCAACTTTAACGCAAAGATATCGTGTTGCTGGTTAACGTGTGTCAAAATGACCGTTAACTTGTCAGTCGACGTGCTGCTGTTTTAACGGCTAGTTAACGTTAGCCTAAACGGGGCCCCCAGAGAGATGCTAACATTAAAGCTAACGAGCAGCTAGCAACAACATTCACATTTAGTTAGAGTGTCTGTCGAACACGATGACTCACCCGAAAGATATCTGTAACTGTCTACTGTTGGCTGGCTGTATGTAGATGCTTTAGCTAAAACGAGCCAGCAAGGCCAACTCATGGTAGCTAACGCTAACCGTTAGGCCCCACAGGTAAACAAGTGCTAGCAGCTAGCAGGACGGACATTTACACCAAACCCCATGCAGAAAACATGACATTTAACGGGAGCTTACCCTCGCAGGCCAGTGCGGGTACCCCTTCATTTTAGCAAACACAAGATCCCCAGGTTTGTATTCCCGTTGCCTGTTGGACCTTGGCATGATTTCTTCTGATAGATTAAAACAGTTTTAATGTGAAACAGTGGTCGGGTTGATCAACACCTGCTGCGAATGAGCCGAACGTCGGTTTGTCACCCACGGTGACTTAGGCGAAAGCGAGACTGATCCTGCCGACTGCGAATCGCGGCCGGTGATAACGACGCGAATGAATTGACGTTACGAATATGGCAGCTAAACTATACGCGGTTTGGTTTCTGGCGGCGGCCCGCAGACCTCTGGTCCGTCCCTCCTCTTCGACTGTTTGGGTTTGAAATGGAAACCCGCCTGAGAGACGCGCCCCCAAGCGCTCAGCAGCGCCCCTCATCGACCAACAACCACTACTGCAGGTTTATTTCTCTTTGGAGGGAATTTCAATTATCTTTTTTTTATTTCAGCGACTTGTAGACAGTAGGAGTGGGGGATCGAACCTTATTTCATATTTTATACTTCATAATTTATAGTAGTTAATACTCATATCATAAATATTTTATTTCATTTCATTTGCCAAAAAATCAGAAGTTTTTTCTATTCTTTTCTTATCTGTCCTTTCTATTCTATTCATTTCTATTTGTTTCTTTCTATTATTATCTGTTATATTCTATTATTGCCCATTCTTTTCTACTCTATGATCCTCAAGCTGACTCAAGAGACGCACTACATGAAACGGGAGGCCACACCACAGTCGCAGGGTCAAAATTTGAGGTTTATTAGAACTCAAAGAAGCAGGGGTAAAAAAAACAGTCGAACCCAAAGAGCCAAAAAGGGCTGCAGGTGCCAGCCAAACTCAACAAAGAGGAAGAAGAGCGGAGCCAACCCACACGGGGCCGTAGGACCCCGACCTCATTCCAGTAACTACCTATGCGCTAGACCTAGACTACATTAGAACTAAACCAAAATTAACACAACAAAAACCGAAAACAGGGCAACTGGCTACCTACAACCCAAACTAAAATAAGAAATCCCCAACAGATCCGAGTAACTCATAACAACCACCTGCTTAATGTAAAAGGAGGGGGAAACATTCATGGGATAACCTGAGAAGGAGCACGCAGAGGAGGAGAGAGCCCGACACTGGTCCTCTCCCCTCCTAATGTAGCCTCCTCCTCCTCATTTATGAAAACTAATAGTGCTCAGGTTTTCAGCAACCCCAGAGAGGAGCAACCAGAACCAGGAGGGACCAGGGAGCAGAGCCGGACGTAACAGCTGTACGCAATCTGTCCTTTGGGGGGCGGTGGAGTTCTTTATTAACCGATAATAAACAGGAAGAGGAAGACAAAAACATGCGCAGAAAACTGCGCAGTAGCCCGTTTTTGATACCCCAATCATGACTGATCCGAGTTGATTGTTTTGATGGACTTTAGGGACCGAAACAGCTCCGATTTTGTGCTTTAAGTCGCAGCCGCTGCACCAACCAACTGCTGTTTTATGTTCGGTAACAGATTTCAGAAGAATTTGTTTTGATTAAGCAAGAAAAAGAACGTTAGCTAACATCGTTTGCTGCGGCGGCCTTGCTAGCCTTAGCTAATGTTAGCTGGCGCTGAGGGGTTGGGACAGCCCTTTCATTTAATGAGCTCCCTGCTTTAACCTGCTGTGTGTGTCTCTTCACATTGCAGCTCCACCGGGGTTTGTTTCATTACCATTCTGACTATATTTATTAAACATTAACGTACCTTTTAATTGAAGTGTGACCGCCGGGAAGTACAGGTTCTGCAGAGCTAATCCAAGGGGAAGCGGCTCTCCATGTCCACGGCTTCCTGCAGATTAGTAATCGTCAATAACACCAGCAAACATGTCTTTAGTCGCGTATGGCAGCAGTGATGATAGTGACTCAGAAGAAACGTCGACTTGTGCCGCACAGGAGAGCAAAGCAGGAGGGCTGTTCTCCCTGCTGCCTGCCCCCAAACAGACAGGATTCACAGAAGGAAACAGCGGATCGAGCAAGAAGACAAAAACGACCCTTTCAGCAGGAGACAGCCAGTCAAACGATGACCTAGATCCTCAGCCATCTAAAGGAGGCCTGTTTTCTTTTCTGCCGAAGCCCAGGAAGCGATCAGAGCCTGTGAAGATCACAGCACCACAGATCCAGAGGCGGGATGTGAGTGCTGTCAGCCCTTTGCTTTCACACAGCTGAGCTCCTGTTGTTGGGATTAATAATCTGTGTTTTTCTTTCCCACAGTCAGACTCTGATGATGATGACGATGAACCAGTAAAAAAGAAACAACAACCACAGGTATTTTGGATACATTCACAGTTATTGAAGATGAGAGACAGACAATCGATAGATTCCCCGAAGGGAATTCAGTAACCAGCAGTTGATGTTAAAAATACAGAAATCAGAGCAATGGAGCACTGAGAGGAGAGGTTGTCCAGACACAAAAAGTCAGACATATTTATTAAAAAATATACAAATATGTAAAAACTAAAATACTATATCATCCTTAATATATAATATATATATATAATTCCTTTATTAATCCCTCAATGAGGGAAATTACATTTTTTCACTCTGTTAGTATATATATATTTTTCAATTGCACATTACACACACAAGTCATGAAACAAACACATGCACATGCATTAGAGGAGAGGTGTCAGAGTGAGGGAGCTGCCCCTTATCCAGGCGCCCCGAGCAGTTGGGGGTTCGGTGCCTTGCTCAAGGGCACCTCGGCAGTGCCCAGGAGGAGGAACTGGCACCTCTCCAGCTACCAGTCCACTCTCCACATTTTGGTCCGACCTGGACTTGAACTGGCGACCCTCCGATTCCCAGCCCAAGTCACTACAGACTGAGCTACTGCCGCCCAATATACACACATATGTGTGTGTGTGTGTGTGTGTGTGTGTATATATATATTATATATATATTAAAATGGTGCAAGTATGCTTAAGTGTCATTTATGTACATTTACCCTGAACGCACTCAACCTCTTCCTTCCCCTCCAGAGTTCGGGCCTTTCCTCCCTTTTGCCACAACCCAAAAACCTGACGGTGAAGGAGCTCGACAGAGTCCTGATTCCTCACACACTCACCAAGCGGCAAGAACCCAAAGGACCCAAACCTGGAACAGCTGCTCAGGGTCAGCTCACCTCTAGTGCATCTCCCTCTGCAATCAAAGCTGCAGCAAAGTCGGCCGCCCTGCAGCTAGCGAGACAGATAGCCGCCGACGACCAGGACAACGAGGACGACATTACCCCACAGAACTACTTCTCTCTGGGCGAGAGCTCCCAGCCTCTCCCTGCAGTCGTCCCCAGCTTAGACCCTGAGCCAGGAGCCCCAGCAGAACCTCTTGTTCACCCTGCAGATGAGCCGGGTCAGTCGGACGCCCCGCTCGACTTTGGGGGGAACCATGAGGGAGGTGGTCCATGGGGAGGTCAATATCAGCCCATGGCGGGCCCAGAGGCTCTCCCTCAGGTAATCATTACTGCAAATACATGTCAGCAGAATGGCTTTAGATTCAGAATACATTTAAAATTACCTAATTATATTAACTGGGGATATTGAAGAGAAGCTGATGAGGCCATTCCAGTTCAAAATACAGTTAAAAAAACAAACAAAAAAAAGACAGTAAAATCCACAAATAAACAACAACCAAAAATCTTCACTGGGGCTATGGAGCCTCAGACTGGTTTTCATAATGTAAGGTCTGTCCAGGATTTACACAAATATCCTTGTTTTGCCAAACAGAAATATCAACCGTAATAGTAATTCATTGTCTTTAGTCTAAAATCTTTTGTGCACAGTAAGTAGGCTAACCACTGGAACCCCTGTCTCATCTGCTGTAGTTCCAGCAATTGTGGAACTTGAATTTAAGGGAAATCCACTTATTTTCTCTCTGACAGGGTTATTATAACGAGCCATACTACCAAGAACCTGACACCGGATCAGCAGAGACTGAAGAGCCAGGAAACTCTGCCATGTTTGATGATGAAGCAGTAAGACTTTGGTTTCGGTTGCCTCAAACCAGGTTTAAAACTTTCTGTTTTGCTAATATGAGTCATGTTCTTCCTATGCTTCAGTTCATGCGGCTGCAGGGGAAACGCAACCGGGGCAAAGAGGAGGTGAAGTTCCTAGAGATCAAAGGGGACGATCAGCTGAGCAGCAACCAGCAGTGGATGACGAAGAGCATGTCGGAGGAGAAGCAGACCCGTCAGTCCTTCAGCAAGGTGACCGAACCAGATCTGTCACACAGATGAAGGATGTTTTGTGCTTTTGCTCGTTGTTGATTTACACTAAAGCCACTCAAGGCATAAAATGTTTGACGTGGTGGAACCTAAAATATTTCAGTCTGACTCGACAAACAGGATTCAGGTTTCTTTAAGGAGAAGAAAAGAAATTGTTTTGTAATCTGACTGTTGGGTTTAACAGAACATGCAAGTGGGAACACACTTAATTTATCATCTATCTTTCATCATTTCTGCAGAAAAAAGGAGAGCAGCCTACGGGACAACAGCGACGCAAGCATCAGATAACGTATCTCATCCACCAGGTGAGTGCTGCTCAAAGAAATAATATGAACTCTGTCATCTGCTCATGTTTGTGACCCAAAATGTATCACATCCCTTTAAATTCTACATTATAGATCTAGTTTAGACACTGAATCTGGATGTAAAGGAAGTTCAGCTCAGTCAGAACATGTTGTAGCTCAGGAGCTTCCAGTAGTAGAGCGACACTTGTTCGTTATGGGTGTGAGTCTGCACCACCACAACAACAGAGAGACGTGTCTGCACACATTCAGCTTCCAAGTCGTTGGCTGCCGTGTTTGTTTGTACGAAGCAAACATTGAGCCTCTTGTTGACTCCTCTAGAAATCTGCAGTTTGAGCTGACACAAAACATCCAGACGGCCACATTTCTCTCAACTCTGCCTGCAGCTTCAGGTTTAACAAATGAGCTGCAGTCGTGTTGTATTTTTATACACCCCTGGATGGGTTGTGATTAGCGCACATGGTGGGGATTTATATCCAGAGCTTAGAGCTTTCGGCTTCTGAGCCCTTAATTAGACGGCCATACAATACGGTCCACAAGCTTTTCAAAGCTGAAGCACTTGATTTAATGAAAACGGGTTTGTCCAGCTGTCAGAATTTGACCTTATCTTCTTCTTCCTCAGGCAAAAGAACGAGAGCTGGAGCTGAAGAACAGCTGGGCAGAAAACAAGCTAACCCGCCGGCAGACGCAGGCTAAATACGGTTTCTAAATGTCGTGCTGTGATGGACTTTGGTGAAACGTGGAAACCCTGCATCAGAAAGTAGAGTAGAGCTGCAACGGGAAGAAACTATAAACACCTTTTATGACAGATTCCTCCCTCCTGTATTTGAATATTATTATTATTCAGTGGCTCTTTCATAAAGTGTTACTTTTCTATGGAAACACAGCCGTTAAACTTCCTGTAATTACAGTAAATACCTACAAATAATAATACCAGTGTTTTTAAGGAACCTGCAACCAACTGGTGGCAGAGCTGATGTCATGTGACACGCCTGTTATAAATGTTCTGCTTCCTGTTGTTGTTTGACACAGGACTCCTGTTATTTTTTTGATGACTTCACTGAACAGGTTTGGTTCTCTGGCAGGCGCTGAAATGTGAATAAAGCCACGCTGAAACGACCCAGAGGCAGTAAAAAAGCATCACTTGCTCCACGCTGAACCAACTTTGTAGTAAGAAGTAAAGATGTGGGAGTAAACATGCTGCAGTTGCTCACAGCCACTCATTAAATTAACGATGTAAAATGTGGTTCCTATCTCTAGTTTTTATTTTCTGCCTGTGTCTGTTCTAAACATATTTTTCATAAATTACTTGCCAGAGAACCAAACATGCATTTCGCTTTTCTCAGACTTTAACATGACTTCAGCCCACAGATCCACTAGTTTCCTCCTGAATCCTTTTTAAACACACTGGCCCTAAATAGTGCTCACATTCACTTCAAGTTAAAGGAAGGTTCTGTTGTCAAAATGAATCTGAATGCTTCAGATATTAAAGGAAACAAAACCACTGCTCTGTTCTCCAGCTCATTGCAGATTTCTTTCTTGGATTTATGTAGAGATAAATTTCCCATCCTATGTTTTTGCCTCTTAAATGTCTTTTTACTGCACCAGTTATTTATTCAGGCTCTAATGGTTTCCTCCTTTAACAAGCAGAAAATAGAGCATAAATGTGAGCTGGTTGCTTCTACATTTCAGAACACATCCACAAGACATTTGGCACAAATACTCCAGAATAACTTCCTAGTTTTGGTATGTAAACAACCTGCAGAGCTGCTGTCAGTTTTTATATTATGAGCTGCATCAGGAGATATATCATCACTCTTATCTTAGAGACAGAAATGACTTAAATGCTTACAGGTTGGTGCAGAGGAAGTTTAGAGACTTTCACTAATGAGACTTTCACTAATTAATTTCTCATGGGACAAAAAAACTGACGTTTCAGATTCAGCGACCATCGTCATGTTTGACGGCATCGCTGGGAAGTTTTGTTTTACCTTCACTTTTGTTATGCATGTTGTGCAGTTAAAGTTAACTGAATAAATATTTTCCTTTTCTGGCTCCATGGCCTTGAATGCAACTGGGTAGTTTTTGGTCTGTCTGGTGTCACGTTTGGAGCTGCAACAATCAACTGCTTTGTTATCGATCGTTTACAATTATTTTCATGCAAAAAAGTCAGAGAAAACCTCTCAAACATGGATTCATATCTTGTTAAACTGAATTTCTTTGGGTTTTGGACTGAAAAAAAAACACACACACAAAGACTTCAACTTGGATTTTGAGAAACCAATCAGCAGATTAAAGATACAATAAGTAATACTGACTGGCAAACATAGTGTCGCCCTCTAACAGACAGAACCTGTCATTAATTAATTAAAGCTGCATTGATGAAGGATTTTAATCATGATGTTACGTTATCAGAGAAACAAGCTGAGCTAAAGCTAACAGCAGCTAACTGATTATTTTAACATGAAGCTGCTTTATTCAGTGGTTTTACTGGTTTTAATCAGTTTGTTGTGGAGAGGAGGAGACCTCTGTGGTAAAAACCTCCCGAATGATGAACACTGAAGCCTCGGCCTTTTGTGTTTTGATTGAGCAAATTACACATAATGTTGATTAATAATGAAAATACTGCAGCCCAAATGTTTACCCAACTATAACTTTCAATGAACTACATTTTCCAAACATTTAAGTAATTTAATAAGGAGACAGACAACTGTTATTATGCATGTATAATAATGTGTATTGCAGGTAAAAACTGTAGTTCTACGCACATCTTCATTTGGAGTCCTTTAGTCTTTCTTCGGGCTGTCACTCGGTGGTGCTGTTGTGTCTCGACTCATCTGAGGAGTGGCCGCCATTTCCTCTCCTGCAGCTTCACTAACTTGGCTCACAGCATTTTTGCCTGCTTCAGTTTCAGCTTTCGTGTCAGAAACCTCCACTGCTGCTGCAGCGTCAGAAACCACCTTCTGCTGCCACTTCTGTTTCTTCAGCTGCTGCTGGTAACTTGCAGACGGGTCCTTGTATGGCTCCAGTGAGATGGGGATACGAACTGTGTCAATTCCATTAACCTGGAAGATCAAAAACATGAACAATAAGCAGCCTGGTCTCCAGTAGAAGCATTGATATTAAGACAGACTGGAAGACTCTTGATGGTGAAATACGAACCAAAACTTTATTTTATAAACCTAGTCTCCTCGTTTTTGTGTCTAAATGATCCAGTACTGATGGAGGAGCTGCAGCGTCAGTTTACGTCCACTAAAAGTTCTGGTTTCTGCCGTTGACAGGCTCAGATTGTTATTAGAAGAGTCTGACAACATGATGGAAAGAAGCCTTTAAATTACTGTTTACACACTGCGTTTTGGAAGAATGTCAAAATGCATTTTCCTTGCACCGTCCGTCTGTAAAACTTCTCACTTCTAACACTTTTTAATTTGGTCCAAAGCTCAGAGCTACACAAATGTCTGATAAGAAAATGATGCACTGAAAAAGTTTCTTACCGTAACTTCACACCAGTAGTCGCCCAAATCCTGGACTGACTCAAATGGGAAACTCAATGCATAAGGAGGCACAGCAACTCCCTAAGAAAAGAAAAAAAAAGTTTCACTGATGTGATTTATTAAAAAATGATCTTGTGCATGTGTTCATCAGAAGCACTTAATTTATACAGGATATAACATTAATAACTATGTTTTTATTAGCAATTAAATCAGCTGAGTTTGTTAGCTTAGCACGAGTCTACCTTAGTGAAACTGAGCTAAGGTTAGCCGCAGAGTGCTAAACCATGGCACCACCAGCCGCTGTCTGACTTCCTGTCGCTTGTGACATGTAGTGTTATTATGGGATGGATGGCCCCTGTGGCTCACATTACCATCATGGAAAAGGAGGAGTGAGCGGAGGTAGGGACCACTAGACGGCAAATCCTACACACTGTCCCTTTAATGTCAAACAGGACGTCAAAAAGAAGACGAGCAGATGAATACCTTCTTTTGAAACTGTCTGCAGACGACCTCTTTAGTGAGCTGGAATTCATCCACCGGCATCTTCTTTATCTTCAAATGGGAGCTTTTCAGGAGCTCCACTGTCTGTAAAACAAACCACCATCAGGGAACGTCTGTTGTTCCTTTCATCTCCAGCAACATTAAAACACTTGCAGATAACTCACCAACTGTCCGGTGCGGGTTTGGATTCTTTCCTTTGAATTCCCTTCACGCAAGAGCTGTTGGTGAACAAAGTGATTCTTATTCGCTCCATGTGATCTAATAAAAGAGAGAAATAAGTGACGAAGGATTTACTGACTCACTCTTATCTCCTCGGCGAACATCTGCTTGTTCTCTGGTGATGGATAGACCGCCAGGCCTTGGGGCAGCAGCTTATTTCTCCCGACAGACTTCTTCACGAACACGGTGTCTCCTCGCCCACCGAGCTCTGGAAGAACAAACAAACACATTTTTACTGTGACAACCCTGAAATCTGAGGCGTGTGAGACGTGGAATGAGCAGAACCTCACTGGGAACAGTCTGGGTCAGGATGAGCTCCATCTTCTCCTTGGGAGCGTGTTTGGTGTCTTCAACCACCTTGTAGATTCGGTGTCTTCTGGGGTGAAGCCTCGGTGGACTTCCTACTTTGGACAGCGGCACCTGCCACCAGCGCTCCACCACGACTGTGTTCTGGGGACACAGAGATAGATGTAAATAAAAATCTATCCATGTATATGATATATTTTATACATATACACTAAGTAATAATATATTTTTAAATATGATACTGTGGAAATATAAAATATATATAATAGAAAAAAAATTTATCCCGAGGGAAACTCAAGAAATCCTGCCATCGTAAAACTTCAATTCTAATAATCTGTGTGGATTTGTTATCATTGTTGTTGATACGGCTCTCCAGTAGTTTGTTTTGTTCGTTTAGACTGTAGTGAGGCTGTCAATAAAGAGCAACAGGTATGATTCTGTGGACCAAGTTCTTCGCATTTCCTCACTTAAATGTTGTTAATGCAATAAAATAAAATCCAATACTTCTTGTACAGTCAAGTGCAAAACAAGTTTAAATTTGACATCCATATTAAATTTCAGAGTGGCAACGATTAATCGATCGGTTATCAACTATTTAATTAATCACCAACCTTTTGCAAACTGAGTAACTGATTTGAGGTGTTTTTAATGAAAACTTTTAGAATCAGAAACAAGTTTATTGTCAAGTTAGTTTGCACATAAAAGGAATTTAACTCGGTATTCTGGTGCATGACATATAAACAGTGCAGATAAAAGATCAAAAGATGATAAAGTAAAAAGTAAAATAGAGACAATACAGTGCAATATATTCAGTAAGCATAACCAAAAAAAAAAAAAAAGATTTTGAGTTTGAACACACTACAGGTGAAAAAAAAAAAGAAAAATGTAATATATCACCATGAAATTTCTACAGTTGATTGCTGACAGCATATTATTTTCTGTGTATATTATACACTCATTTTTGTATTTTTTTCCCTGAAATGTTTAAATGTGCAAATAATGATTTAATAATGGTAACTTTTGGTGAATTTGGGAGTAAATTAATACGACTGACAAGTAAAATGAATCAAAATAAGAAGCAGCCAGCAGAGAGTCATTAACGTCCCCCACCAATTACTGGACTTTGTTTAGTAACGTTACGGGACACATAGGTCCTGAGTTAAATGAATGAGTTTTAAAAAAAAAAAATGACAGGTAATTAATGTTTCATACTGTTAACAGAGACTCTGACTGACCTGAGCAGGACTCAGAGAGAAACTCCTGACAGCCGGCTGGCTCAACACCTCCTGAAGGACACGGCGGCCTGAGCTCCACATGATCTTTCAACACCGGAAATCCACCGCCTCTTACAAAAAAACTTTATGTTAAATCACTGAAAAATGTAATGGAGTTTGGCCTGAGACACAACGACCGTTAAATTATCTCTCTGACAACAGTCAGATCACCACAGCATGCATGTTAGCTGTTAGCTACAGGCTAACTGACGCTATTTGGATGTCTGGTTGTGTGACGTCAAAGGACCCGATCGGCTGGAATAGTAGTCCCGAAAAAAGCCTGAATTTAAAAAAAAAACAAAACTAGCTAGCTAGATATAGATAGATAGAGATACTTACTTTACAAAAAATATTAAAATATATACAATATATACAATTTAAATTGTAAAAGCCTAAAAAGAGCTTTATTTATTTGGATTTCTGAAGGAAATGGAAAATATGTGTCCACAGTATGATCTCTGCAAAACAAAAAGTAAAAAAAAAAATAAATGAATGTATATAATATCTTAAAGCTTTTATTAATGCAACATAACACAGCATTTATTACCAAGCAGTAATAAAATTCAGCGTAATAATAAAATAATACCACCTCAAGTTATTCAACCGCAGAAAAACACACAGCAGAAGGGAATATAAAAACACACTACCTAGTCCAAGATATCCTCTATCTCAATGCTGAATCAATAGTAGCTGCCACTTGATTATGAAAACTGTTGGTGTCAACAGGAAGAACATGACGGAGCTGTTTTTAGATTTGACCACAGAGCCTGTGCTGAGTTTAAGCTGCCTCAGGTCAGCACCAAAGATTAAATATTTAAGTAGCTAAAGGAAGAAACACAATGATGGCTGATTAAAGTATTGCAATATTTATATATTGCAGTATTATTATGATGAACTGGGTGTCTGTGGTGACATTTCCTGGAAAAATAACACTGTAAACCATTTTTTCTCAGTCGCTGAAACACAAAAAAATGCAACTGGGGACACAATTCTGAAAACTCGAAGCTCATGAACATTGAAATATGTATTTTATACTCATGTGTCAAGAAACTGAGCACTCAAACAGAAATATAATACGGATTGGCAGCTTGTTTTGAAAACTGCTGTTTAAATACTTTCATTGGGAGCTGCATCTTCTACAGTACCTACAGTATAACAGTACATCTATCCAAACTACAGCACAAAAAATAACCCATTTTCACTACTGTTAAGATTTAGGAAAAGTTTCACACTCAATTCAAGCCCATTAAAATCACACATCACCAGCAGTGCTTTCTGGTGGATCACTTATCGTCGCACCATAGAAATAATTGCGGCGAGGTACCAATCTGTGTTTCACATTGCAGCAGGTCAGCAGACCGCAGCAACAACCGCAGATGAACAGCAGGCTGGAAACGACCCACACCAGTGAGGTGATGACGAAGGCAAACTGGTAGATCGTCTTGTGGCAGTACCGCGGTGATCCAGGTGTGTAGTCGGGAGGATAGACGGGATAAATCCAGACGGTGCCTGAAGGAGACCATTTCATTTCATTTCAATGTTAAAATCACACACTCAACTAAGATAGTTATTTCAAATTTCACAGGTCAAAAGTGGGTGCAAGAAAAAGAAGATGATGTCTATCAGTCAGGAATCAGCAACATTTCATTTCTAGGATGAACAAGACTGTGACACGTGAAAGATTCTGAGAAATTTGGAGGAAACATTTCTGGTTTCCTGGTGAATTTTGATATGCACCAAAAAACCTCAGGCAGCGTGTTTAGGGCCCCCAGTTTATACTCCATTAAAAACTGCATGTACTTATCATGCATGTCTGTAAAGGGGAGACCCATAGAAACCACTTACATTCACACATGTTCAGCTCAGAGGTCAAGGGGTCCCGAAAAGGGCCATGCGTAACTTTGGAGCGTCATTTAGCCTCCTTCCAGACAAGCAAACATGACATTGTCGCTATCACTGGCTTCCTGGTTTTCATAAGATTGTTAGCTTTAAGAGCTGCTGCAGCCCTCGGTATCACCTCAGAGAGTCTGATCATTGTTTTTAGGGGTGCTGAGATGAATTTTGAGCCATAAAAGTGTTAAGTAAAATAATTTTGTCAGACTGTCTGTGGGTTATAAAATCAAATTTTACATAGTTTTAAGTTTTAAGGGGCTGTACACTAACATCTCACCTGCAATGAACCAGCTGAAGTTGAATATATGGAGGACGGATGTGCAGACCATACACATGATGAACGCCACGCCGTCATTGAAGGCCTTCACGATGTAGGTCACAGTCAGAGCGATGAGGCTGGTTGCTCCCAGCACGATCAGGTAAATGGGGATGCTGGGCTGCAGTGGACAATGTCTCAGATGTATCACCCCTGTGAAACAGAGCCGGAAAGATGCCGTTATGAATAATACTGTCAGAAAGCAACAAAAATATACAAGAAAAACAGACCCACCAAAACTAATGGCTGCGAGCATGACCATCCACCAAATAACGTTCACCACAACTATGAGACAGGAAGAAGGAGCGGGTCAGGAAACAGCAAAACAGAATATATATAATAATAATAATAATGATACATAAATGTGTAGATTTCTAACCAAGTGCTGAAATGGCCACGGCCCTTTGAGGCCCGCCTTCGATGTGTGGAAGCGGGTTCATATCTGCAGTAAAGAGCATAAGAGTGTCATAACGGCTACATGCCAACAGACAGAGGAGCAGCAGTGCTGTACTGTACCTGTCCGGCTCTGAATGGAGACACTTTAAAGCCTTTTTTCTTCCTCCAGGATTCACTAAACGGGGGTCGGCGCTTGTCAGCAAAGCTCTGTCAGCTCTGCTAACATCCTTTGCTGTTTTGGCAGGATGTTAAGACATTGTTTCAAGACATTTCACCAAACATTTCGCAACGTCCTCCGTGCAGACGGTGAGGAAATAATGATAAAATCTGCCATGTGATACGAGCTATCGGCAGGCAGCACAGCCTCATGGTGTCCCATCCCTTTTGCAGACAGCACTGTTTTGAAATTTAATTTGACATATCGGTAGAAAATAGGTAAATCTTAACTGCATGCTGCAGCACCACCAGTGGCTCAGCAAAGAGAAGACTGTGTGATGCACAAGAGAAAAAGCTGCATTATCCACTCTCATAAGTGTGCACCTTTATCACACGTATATAATAAACTTGCCAAAAACAAAATTAAATCACGTTAGTCTCATTTGAATAATACACAATAGTCAAATTTTTCCTAAGAAGTGTATTTTATTCTGTGAGCAGCTTGTAAATGACAAAGGAAAAATGAAAAAAAAATCTGCAGAGAGAAACCTCATTTTAGAGTTTTGCCAAAACAGGCACCCATATCAGTTTTAGTGTACACTACATTTGTACTCACTATTTTCTTCTGAAGAGTCTGGTGGTTTTGGCAAGAGCATAAACAACAGCTTGTATAGTCGTTCTACAGCAAGGAAAACCAGTGAAAATATTCTAAATATAGCTTATAATTAAAGTGATAGATTTTTTTAGGTGGGTCTTTCTTTTAGGTTTCTAAAATATGTTTTGTTGCTGCCTCCTGTCTTCGATACCTCACACAACCCCACTTCAAAACACCCAAACTCTCCCTTTAGTTGTGTTACAGTCAAAGTAGAGTTGTGATCACCTAGGATGTTAGAGCAAGCAAAACCTGGCAGCGACCTGGAGTTCTTTTTTCAATGTGGGGCCGAATATTATTAGTATTTAAATGGCTTATTTTTACCACAGCAATTACAAGACACTTTAGCAGTTTATTACTGCACAAAACTTCCTGTTTTAATTTATGTTTGAGGTTTATTTTGTTTCCAGTGAATGTGGTCAGTGATACAATGAGAGTTTTCACCCAGGGGGTGACTCTAGATGGTGGCTGTTACAGTAAAGTAGCTCGCTTCATTGATTTGTCAGTCATTGGCTGGTCTACTGTTCCCTAATACCTGACTTTGGCTCAGAAGCTGAAACTAAAAAGTTTGATTATCTGCTCTCCCATTGAGGAAATGAAATAGTCCACACTTGCCTTGCTGAGTGAGTGAGTGGTGTTAAAGGCCTGTCTCTCCTTTGTGACGCCCCCCAGCTGGAACTCAATGATTAGTTGAATAAGAGGCGCAGCGGGGAAGTCCATGCATATGATTCCCAGGCGCTGGTTCAGGTCCGTCTTGGCCCTCAGGTAGTCGTACAGCTGTGGGTTGATGAGCTGAGCAACGGCTCGGGGGAACGCGAACACGCCTGCTCCGCTGCTGTAGGTGAGGAAAATCTGTGCTTTGTCTCCTGCAGGTGCAGCTTCCAGGTGATCGTAGACACTCTTCCATTTCTCCTCCACATGCAGCACAGTGGGAACCTACAAATATTTAAGAACGCAAAACCATTCATTTCTATAAACCATTCTTTATGCATCTGTGCGGCATCCAAAGTTAAAATTTTAGATTCATTGTTAAAATATAATAAAAAAATGTGAATAATATCTTCTCATACCTTCCAGGCATCGGCTATGTCCAGGGAACTGTAGCGCATCCCCAGGTCTGGTCCAGAAAAGTCCTGCAGGACGATGAGTTTCCCCCGGGCCTCTCCGACAGTCGGCGCCAGCCGGCTGTGCCACAGAAGGTCCCAGTTGGCATGGCCATGGATGTAGTCCACCACAGCGGCATAGATGTCATACGTCTGACTGAACTCCTCCTTCAGACGCATCAGCACCGTCTCGCTGGGATACTCCTGGAGGAAGTCGACCACGCCCTCCAGCACGTGGCCGAAGTGCGCCCACTGATAGGACACCCCGTGGTGGATGGTGAGGTTCCCCTTGAAGTGACGGACACGGATGTCCAGGAAGCGGATGCCGGCTCGGAGCTGGGAGGCCAAGCTCCAGGTCTGGCACTCGGCGTACACGCCGCCGTACAGCGCCATGGTGTTGTGCGTGCCGGGCATGGTGACCTCAGACAGCGGCTGGTCATCGGGGAGGCTGACCATCCAGGACGGGTTGAGGAACTCTGGGCTGGGAGTATCGTCGTAGTCCGGCCTCTGAATGGCACCGTAGCTCAAATCAATGACTCTAACACACAGGAGAGCGATGTGAGAGATGTCAGCATCATAAATAAATCAGCTTTCCTCTCGTTCTCATCATTCATGATGGCGCTGACAAAAGAATGGTGAGAAAACCACACTTTATTTCTTATATGTTCAAAGAACAAAAAGAGGCAGTTGGTTTGAATTAGCTGTTGGATTTCTTGATTAAAGCAAAATAAATAATAGTAAAAACAGACAATACAATATAACATTGACAACTATTTTGATGATCAATTATTCAGCTTCAGTATATTTTCTTTTTAAGATGAAGTCTAAATTCTCAGATTCCAGCGTCTTTAATGTGAATACTTCCTGTTTTCTTTCCTCCTCTGTGACAGTAAACTGAATATATATAATATATATTTGAGAATTCTTCACCATTTTCTGACATTTTAAAACCAAACCATTTATTGGTTAAAGGAGATAATAATAATTGCAGGATTAATTGAGAATGAAAATGATTGTTAGTATATTAAAATAATATAAAAAATTATGTGAGTTCAGTGTTTGTATAGAACACATTCTGTAATTACTGTGATTGCACTGATTTGAATATTATAAAATAATAAAATGTAAGTCATAAAAAATATTATATGATATAAAACTGACATGGGAATGCAAATAAATACATTTTAATTTATTGAATAAATAAATAAAGATTTGCTATATTTGCTATATATAATAATAATAATAATAATAATAATAATAATAATTATTATTATTATTGTTAAGTCTTTAGGTAATTTTTATGTTCTGTACAACTTAGTTTGTGTTTTTTTTTTTTAAATATTATGATGCATTTATTAATGCATTTCACCTATTTGTTTAAGCTTATATCCTTGGATTGTTTTAGCATTTGTATTTATAATTTGTGATAAATAGTTGTATCAAATTTAACTGTATTAAAGTTGAACTTATGCATAATGTGTTTTCAGTTTACTCACCCGACCAGCACCATCACCTCAATTATCACCGTCTTCATTTTCACCGGATGTCCTCGAATGCTGCCCATCATTGATCGATCAGGTCTGATGATCAGCAGAGGTAAAGGCAAGATCACAAAATTAACAATAAACTGGTCAACAGATCAATGACCACAACCCATAAACAAAGAAATTCTTACTTGCCTAACTCTTAAACTATTTTGTCAACTGATCAATTTATTGATTTAATTGATAAAGTTTGTCTACAAAGAACCATTTGCAAAGCATCACATTAAACCTTGTGATGAATTATTCAGCATTAAAAAGATTATGAAAAACAACTAAATAATTAAAGAAATCTTTGTCAACTAAGACAAAAACGACTAATCTAGAAGTTTTCAAAGGACCATAAAAGGGGAACCATTTATTTTTATCGACTCTGACTAGCAAGCACAACATTATTTTTCTACTTTACTTTACATATTTTCCAAAATTTATTTCTATTGTTAATGTATCAGACTCTTTATCGACTGAGGCCAAAACGATTGATAAATTCACAGTAAACTGGTCAACAGATCAATGAGAGCAGTGATCAGAACATTCTGTACATTTATCAGGGTTAGTGTAACTTCCATATCAACTCTGACTCTCCCAGCTGTTCATGAAAAAGAAAAAAAAACACCTCTCTTTCACGAAAGTGTGTCAGCCAAAACAAAAACCAAACAAACAATCCAGTCCCGGTCTGGACCGAGCTTGACCTCAGAACTCCAGGCCGTTTCAAAAACTGAACCCGACCATCAAACCTGCTGATGTGTTGCTCTCGTCCGCCCTGGTTTGTCCTCGGTCCGGTCCAGCAGCCTGGGGACAGAAAGAGGAGGCGAGGGGGTCAGAGGCAAAATGACAGAGTCACTGAGTCGACCTGGGATGTTATTGTGGGAAATACCAGCTGGGGGGGGCAGTAGGGGGGGTTTGTGAGTGACGGGTGACGGGTATTCATACGATCACGTCCCTCATTTATTGTGGCCAAAAATGTTTTATTTCAGTCCACACTGAGGATGTTTGCTTTGCTAAGACACTGCCCCTCTACTTATTTTAAAATAAGATAATTCAGTGTGTACAGGTCGACCAAAATGAATCAGTGTGTGAGTGAGTGATTTTATAACTCTAAAGTAAATAAATCACCGCAGTGTGTGGGATCTGGACTTCAACCAGATGACACTTATATTACAGTTAAAGGAAGGACCGGTGCGCTTCATACTGACGTTAAAGGGAACCTCAATATTTTTTTATTGTTTTATTTTTTGATGCCCTGGGAATGAGAATGAGTCGGCCGATGCATTGTTTGGTTATCCAGCCTTTGGTTTGTTCGTCCTGCGGCCGGCTCTATGAGGGGACCAACTCCTTCTGTAGATATAAACGACTCATTCTAAGCTAACAACAACACAACGATTATTTTCAGGTGATTGTGCACTAAAGAAAACATGCTTATTATATTCCATTTCTGCCAAAAGATGGCCCTAAATGTTGCACACTGCTCCTTTAAGGGCTTGTCTATGTGCATCAAATACAGCTGAATGTTTTCTCACAGCGTTTCTTATCAGTGAGTTAAAGCTCCCAAAATAGACATCGATAAGAGACAGATAGAGAGAGCTTGTGTACAATACATATAATAACATCTACATAAATATGTTTGCATATAACAGGCTATGTTAAGAATAAATTCAGAAAAATGATGCAGCAGTAGCTGAGTTTCTGTTTGGCTGAGATTGACAGTTTTAACTAAAATTACAGGAAATTCTGTTCGTAAGTCAGATTTAGTTGGTTTGGTCACCTACACGCGACGTATTTGTGTACAAATGGGGAAAAAAAGCACACAATATAAACAAGGTGTTGCATAAAATGCTGAATAATGTTATCATCTGCTGACTGTGGAGAGACTGAAGGCATTTGACTTGAACCTGGTTTTCACATCCAGTCATGATTTCACAATATAATGTGGTGAAACAAGTTGCAATGATCAACAAAAACAATTAATACAATACATTTCTTAACATCGAGGACTGCCACCTCTTTGTTAATGGTTTTGGTCTCAATTCCATTAAGATTTATTTAGCCGAATAGTCTTTTTTTTTACGCTGAATGACTTATTCCCAATAATTTATGGGCACATCTCTAGTAAACACACAGATTTACAGTTGTGTTCTTTGAGGAGAAACTTAACTCATCAGTTAGTTGACTAAGTTTTTCTTTGGTCAAATATGAAAAATATCTGTTAAGCATGAATTACATACATAAAAAAGCCCTAGTGTATTATTATATAGTCTTGTATGATGTATGATATAGTATGTTGAAACAGCTGTGTATAGTTCAAATGATCAAATGAATGTGAGTGTGAATGTAGCTCAAAATCTGCCTTGCCTGTCTCATATCACTGCATGGGAAATCAAATATTACGTAAGAGACGTGTCCTTGTCCCACAGAATAATATTTGGTTAGCTGTCCAGCTAGCTTTCCAGAAATTCCTGCAGTTTTTATCAGATAATCAGGCCAGGTGAAACCAGGTGAACGCTCTAATCTATCGAATCTAATCATACTTTCTTTGACTTTTACTAGAGCAATGCAAACTGTAATATTTATAAAATTTACTGTTTAAAATACACAGTAAAGCTCCTGGAAAAATATGCTTCTCTGTGTGCTTAAAGCTGATGATATCTTCTATCCTGTTGTCAGTAACTATATGGACAATACTGTTGATTCTTTTGACATTAATTAGTTTGATTATGGTGAAAGAAGAAGACGTCCTTTATTTAATCAACGAGGGAAATCACATTTTCACTCTGTTAGTATATTTTCTGTTGCACATTACACAAGTTATGAAACAAATACATGCACATGCATTAGAGGAGAGGTGTCAGAGTGAGGGGGCTGCCCCGATCCAGGCGCCCCAAGCGGCTGGGGTTTGGTGCCTTGCTCAAGGGCACCTCGGCAGTGCCCAGGAGGAGGAACTGGCACCTCTCCAGCTACCAGTCCACTCTCCACACTTGGTCCTACCTGGACTTGAACCAGAAACCCTCCGATTTCCAGCCCAAGTCACTGAGCTACTGCCGCCCCCTGCCGTGTGTTGTTGAAGGTCAGTGTGAGCCACGTGTAGTCCTTCATATTACCACCAGATAGCACCAAAGTAATCCATCTTCCAACCCTGGCTTTAGCTAGTAACACTCCTTAATAAAGTAATAAATATTAAAGGGATAGTCTGGGAGTTTTGAAGTGGGGCGGGATGTTGTCCATGATCAGTGTATTAACTGCAGTAAATGAAGCTGCAAAACAGATTTCAGACAACTAGAAGGATCAAAATCAGATTTACTGTACATCATGTTTGGGATATTTTGGTAATCATACTGATAATTTTGGGCATCGGTGGCAAACACCTTACACTGGGTGGAGGAATAATATATGTGTGTTCATAAAGTGTGCAAAATGCAAAGCGATAGTAAAATAAAGTATTAAAAAACATTTCAAAACATTTGCAGAATAAAATAAAATCTGCTTGCCAGAAGTCTGGACACAAACCGATGTAATACTGTTCTGTTTGCTGTGTTAATGAATCCTGATTCAGCATTATCAGTATAAAAGTGATTGTGTTTAAGGTGTTACATGTCTTTCTCCTCTGTCTACTGGTAATCTCTAAGGTATCTGGTCACACATACTGGTTTGGAAGGTGTGGGGACCAGTGATTAAAAGCTTACCCTGTCATGCTGTCTGTGCTGCAGCCTCTAGTTGGTGCTTACAGCTGCAGTGCATCTGGAGGAAACTCCCCTCATCCAATCAGCACAGGGCATGCATGAGTCACTTCCTGGTGTTTACTCCCTTATTTGGCAGGAAAGGGCTGTCCTTGTGTGACAAGGGAGGAAAATGGTGGAAAGGATAGTCAGACGGCCTCAGTAGACAGAGTGATTCTAACAGTTTTATCTCTGGTGAGTAAACATCTGTTGTCTCAGTGCTTTGTAATCTATAAACCGAAGTGTGTGTAATCTCTGTGTGATGATGAGTCAGCTGACTGAGGAAGCAAACGTGAGAGATGGTGGATTCATCTGCGGTCGTGTTTGGTTGGGAATCAGGAAATGAGAGAAACAGGCTTGAAAATAAACAACGTAGCGCGTCTTGAGTTAAAGGTGCAAAAGAGCCTCTGGAGGATATCTGAATTGGTAAAATGATATTTTGCAGGTTGATAAGTGTGACCATTTGTTTATTTCCAGTCTTTATTTGTGTTTCTATGAAGACACACCCACTGTGGTCCCTGAGTTATTTGTCCTGCTGGGCAACATTGAGAAGGATGATTAATGTCTAAACTATGGGAAAGAGGCTTCACATATTGATTTGGGTCAGTGGTCTCAGGAACTGGTTTAATAATTAATGTATAATAAGAATTCATAATAATTAAGTGATGTGTCATCTGTAATACTGCATTTAAATGCTTTGTCATAAACATTTTGATATGAAATGATTTCACAAAAGTGGCCCATTTTTCTCTGATGCTGAATGTTTCCTTTTTAGCTGCAACACTTAGCTGATTGATGTAAGCCTGAAACTAATGATTGACTAATCGACTGGTTGTTTGGTCAGTTTACTGTCACAGAGGATCAAAGTGAAGCTAAAATATTAACTGGTTCCTGCATCTCAGGTGGTTCACATGTCTACATGATATTAAACTAAATATCTTTGGCTTTTGGCTGTTGGACAAATTAAGCAATTCATAATATTCTAGTCAATAATTAAAATATTGATCACTTAAAGCCCTAGTTTCCTTCTCTGCTCACATGTTCAAGTGCTGTGTATCACTACAGACAACACGAGCCCTCACTGCGACCTGTTGCCAGTAACATTAGACCATTGTAAGATGACACCTTTTACAGTATGGCGTTCACGCAGCAGCTGGTGACATGTGGTTTGTAGCACCAGCAACCTGAGAGGCAGCCGTGAGCTTCATGTTTAGGGCCATGCAAGTAGGAGCAACTCTTTAGGTGATGTTTTTAGACTGTGGTCAGAAGATTAAGCTAGCAAGCAGAGTGCAGATTTAAAGCTATACTAGATATATGAAGATATTTTAAACACGTGTGCCTTTTTGTCACTGCAGACTCTGTGTCGAACATTATCGTGGCAGAAGAAAAGCAGCAGTGATGGCTGATGCACAACAGATCAAGAAAACTGCAGCCAAGGTGCTGTGCTGTGTGGAGAAGGTGTCATCCTTCGCCTCCTCCATCGACCCCATTTTCGGCATTGTCTCCTCCCTGGTTGGGGTGGCTCGCAAGGGCCTGATTCAGGAGGAGGGCCACGCTCTCGACAAGGAGTTCCAGCCGCTCCACAGCAAACTGGAGACCATCTCTGAAAAGAACCAACAGTGCCTGAGGCAGATCCGCATCGACGAAGTGAACGAAACCTACGGCAAGTACGAGGAGTACATCAAGCATCAGTACAGCGCCTTCAACAACATGGTGGCACAAGTGAAGAAAGATCCTGAAAACACCCAGTGCTACATGGAGAACTTTGAGAAGATTTACGAGAGAGATAAGAGTGACATGAGCCTGGATGTGTACTACCGTGGGGTGATGGGCACCAAACTGCTGTTTGGGAGACCCCTGCTGAAGGTGTATCTGGACAACTGCGACGGCGACCGTGAGATCATGGAGCGTCGCTGTTCACACATCACCCACCTGTTCCACATGGGCCTCATCGCCCTCATGGGCTACACGGCTGTTACAGAGGACGACGAAGACGAGGTGCGGGAGAAGTGGTCCAAGAGGGTGCAGGACATCCAGCAGAAGATGCAGGAGGTGCTCAGTCAGTGCAAAGACAGCTCGTCCTGAACGTGGACCAGCAGAGAAAGGACATCCGGGAACAATCTCTGCTCTCAGCTGTGGACCAGTGGGAAACACAGACAAATATCTCATAATATATATCTGAATAAAACCAAAGCTATGCATTTATTTGTGCACTTGAGCTGCACCCAGTTTAGTTGCTGTATCAACATTGTACGTCATTTTCTGTTCCAAAGAGACCACTATGTGTTTCAGTTGCTTTGTGTTACAGGTCAATATATGCTGATGTTTTGTACTGTCTCTACAATCAAAATGTACATATTGTTTGTTGATAAAGTTGTATATTTGTGAAATCCATTACATCTATTTATAGGCTTATATAAAAAGTGCTATGTTGTGCTAACCAGTTAGCAGCAAATTAGCTATCATTCATTTTGGACATGTCAGTTTGGTAAGTCACAAATATTTTATTCAGTCCCTTTCTAAAAACTCTTTGAATGTTTAATTTTTTGAGAATAAACAACACAAAAATGTTATCAATATGACCTTTAATGCTTATGCTGGATATATTTAGCCCTATATGAAATAATTTTCAAAATACCACACAAACAATAAAGACTATTATTATTATTATTCCTCTCCTTACCTTCATTGTTGCATTACAGCTGGTAGAAACATGAGAAGCAGTAGGTGCTCTGTCCAGAAGTCACAGAAGTTGCCTACTTAGCTTCACTAATTAAAACATATCTCCATTTTATAAAGAGTTTATGTGTGGAGCTATTTCCTCAGCAATTTCAGTCTGGAAATAGCTTAGCATATAACCCCTCACAAAAAATGTTGTTGTCCACTTTCTTTACACCTATAACTTCTATTGGATTTAAAACGGTGAGTTTTAAATGTGTTGATAGGTAGATATTTAACCTGTAGACAGACCCAGCCTGGCATGTTTAGTCCTTTTTTAGTTTTTATTCGAGCAAAACTAAGCTAACCAGATGCTAGCTAGCTAGCTAGCTTCACATTTAACAGTGATGATGGGGAAGGCGAACACTCTCGCCTAAAATCCGTAGTTGATTCATTTAAACGTATCTGTGAAATAAACAGTACACAACAGCTTTTATTTTAAGTAACTGAGGTGATATCTCTGTTTTATAAACACTTAACGTGCAATAATTAAAGTTATTGCTTCAGCAGGGAGTCCCCTTCACCGCCAGAGTACTCTGTTGTCCGACCGGAGCCGCTGTCATGGAACGTAACACGAGTCCTCTGTTTGTCTGTGCAGCGGGTGCAGCCCTGCCCCAAGTTACAGGCCTGCTGCTGTTTCAACCCAAATATCCACCCTGGAAGTTCACATGGTTCAGTCTAGGCGGTGCGGATCTTTACATCTAACAAGCTGAAACCCAACGAGAGCCGAGAAAAGCAGCGTTTGGTCCGTTTGAGGGAAAAGTCACGTCGCTTTCGGTAAGTTTTACCTGCTAAAAAGAGCGGAAAAGCGGTGATGGTGAGTGTAGCATCCCGGCTACAGCTGCTGGTTCAGTCCAAAAAGTTGATCGTGAAACTGAATTAATGCTTGTTTTGACGCAGCAGGTTTAAGTATAGCATTTTATAATACACTTAGTGTGGTAATAACAGTGTAAAGACAGCAGTCTGGTTTGGTTTCCGGGGCGTGACCTCCCCCTGAACTCAACAAGTTGATTTCTGAGTGTTATTAATGTCATTTTACTGATTTATATATAACACAAGTGCAGTCAAAACATGTCTTTGTAGATTGGGTAAAACCTGAGGCAAATGCATTTTATAACACCTTCATAAGGCATGCTAAAAGTTGCTGTAAGCCTCTATAATATTAAGTCTATATATTATAGAGACTTAAACTGCATTAAGTATCACAGTTGGTTGTGTTTTGCATAGCATTTCTCATGTACAGCAATCATAAGTACCTCAGACGTTATATTGTGGTTCTTCATAGTTAATTTACAATTAGAGCTTCAACAATGAATTGCCTGTTTTGAGCTTTTTTACGAACCAAAGTAATAAATCTGTGATTGCAGCCTTTTATTTTCTTGTAAAGAGAATAATTGATGCACTATTCAACAATAAAAATAACAGTTAACTGCAGCCCTAATTACAATGAATTGATGTGATTGGTGCTTTACATTAAGGCAGGCACTAGCCATAATCTTCTTTACTGATATCGACCCTACAGTTAACTCTCTGTTCCAGGGATGCCTCTCCACAGCATTTGGCCCTTGTGCAGAACCCTTTGTCTGGACTGAGAAAGAATCGTCAGGATGGGCAATGGGGATGGTCTTGAGGACGCGTTCGTCGCCGTCATTCGCCCTAAGAGTCAAGTCAGCCTGAGCTCAAAGGAGTACAGAGCCAAAGCCTATGAGGTAAACATGCTGAGACTGACAGCAGATCACCTGAAGAGTGTGTTGTTACTCTACAGCCTGATAATAAGCACAATCCCTTGAATTACTGACATTATAAATGATGACGCATCAACCAACAATTACCAGTTTCCAATAAATACTTTCTCTAAATCCTTACAATGAAACAGAAAACCGACAAACAGCCATTCAGCCATCCTTCAGATCTTATATTTAATATACATTTCCTCTGGATGCTGAGCAGATCCTGCTGATTGAGGTGCCTCCGGAGGCGAAGGAGAAGAAAAGGAAGAAAGTCCTCCTGGCGACGAAGATCCAAGCAGCAGGAGACAAATCCAAATCCATACTGGATTATGTTGACGACACAATCAGACCGATATCCAACAACCAAGGCTTCATAGGTGAGTGTGGGACAGTGGTGACTCAGAGACAACACATTTAAACCAGCACATCTCCACCTTTGAAGGGCTGCTGCCAGAGATGCTCACAAGTCCTGTTTTGCAAGACCAAGTCAAGTCTCAAGTCTCTTTGAATTATAAATCAGGTTCTGTGTGACATTTGGTTAACTTCGACACAGCACAGCTAATGAGCTGTATCATCACAGCTTTATTTATCAGTGTCATCAGGCATATCTTCATTCAACGGAAATAGCTATATTTGGCAACAAAAAAAAAACAGAGGATAACTTTTAATAGCTTAATTGTTAGGTGTGCAATAATAACTGCAACACAGAACTGTATGATTACTTTGTGTAGCGAATAACAAATAATTAAATCAAAGGTATGAAATATGTTTTTTGAGTATAAAGGGAAGGAAATTAAGTATGAATTGGAGTAACATTTGAATGAGATTAGTAAAATAATAATATTGCAATATTAATAAAGTAATGCCTTGGTTTCTGTCCTGCAGATAGTTGATGTTTTTGATTAGTAATTGAAGTTCACAGCAATGTGTTGCATCACTGCGTTTCCCCCAACACTGCTTAACAGGAGTCATTTTTTTCCTCTCACAGTGTGCAGCGTAAGTCTCCATCCATGCAGGATGTCCTTGAGTCGACCTCTAAGACCGAGAGTGACTGATCTAAACAGGGTTTTGTGTTTCAGGAAAGCGTGTGGTGCACATGAAGAAGTTCCCTCTCGATGGAGACAACGAAGGAAAAGAGGCCTCGCTTTTTGTTGTGCCAGTCAGTGTTAAAGGTGAGCAAAAAAAAAAACCCAAACTGACTAAATTGGTGCCTCTATTTTCGTACAAAACTTTTATATTCTGTTCATTAATAAATAACTCTGAACAGACAACAGCAAGACGGTGTACAGTGCTGGGAGTCCGAGCTTCTACTGCTTTCAGGACATCATCCGGGTTTGCAGCGAGACCAGCGCTCACTTCTGCTCCGTCACCTCCAGGATGCTTCTGGCTTTAGACAAGTGAGGATGTATTTGGAAGTCTTCTCAGATGGAGAAACCCAAGCTGTAACTTTGCCTCTTTGACCTCCTGTAGGTGGCTAGCGGAGCAGCACGCCGTGCCGCACGCCATCCCGGCTCTGTTCAGGCCGGCGCCCGTCGAGCGGGTGAAGACCAACGTCAGCAACCCGGCCTACGGCAGCGAGGGCAAGCTGAGCGACGAGGGTCTGCACATGGGCTACACAGCTCTGGAGATCAAGAGCAAGATGATGTCCCTGGAGAAGGCGGACATGTGCATCCTCAACCCACTTTACGGCTCCGACCTGCAGTACACCAACAGGGTGAGTCTCTGAGGGATAGAGGGGTGAATGGACGTTTAGTTGTCATTTCGACACTAAGATGACTCTGTTGTGTGCTGATTGCCAGGAAGACTACAACTCCCATGATCCTCCATATAACTCCATATTTTGTTCTAATTGAGCTGCAGAAAATTGACATCTTTTCTGTCCGCCCGGCTGCTTGTTTGCAGGTGGATAAAGTCATTATCAACCCGTACTTTGGACTAGGAGCGCCCGACTATTCCAAGATCCAGATCCCCAAGAGGGAGAAGTGGCAGCATGGTCCGAACTGTGTGGCAGAAGACAAGTGAGGGTTACTCGTTCTCATGTCTTTGTGTCGCAGGTTTGACCTTTCCCCTAATGCTTATAAATTATATTTTATAAAACTCTGCAGGGAGCGCCAGTGGGTGGACGACTTCCCCCTCCACCGCAGCGCTTGCGAAGGCGACACAGAGCTGCTGTCCAAGCTTCTGGACAGCGGTTTCTCAGTGAAACAGCTGGACAGCGACCACTGGGCTCCCATCCACTACGCCTGCTGGTGAGTCCGACTCTCCTTACAGCCACTGCAGCGTCCAGAAGGTTCGCTGAAGTTTGGTTTGTTTCCATCCAGGTACGGTAAAGTGGAGGCGACCAAGCTGCTGCTGGAGAAAGGGAAGTGTAACCCAAACCTGCTGAACGGCCAGCTCAGCTCTCCACTGCACTTTGCAGCCAGAGGAGGCCACGCCGAGATCGTTCAGCTGCTGCTGCAGCACCCCGAGATCGACCGTGTATGAAACTCTTTCAACTTTCAACAATGTATAACATCATATCCATATAAACAGTGATATTGACTCTCCCTCCCACAGCACATAGAGGACCAGCAGAAGAGATCACCTGTCCAGGTGTGTGAGGAGAATAAGCAGAACGAGTGGGAGGAGACGGTGAAGCTTCTGCAGCAAACCAGCAGCAAACCGGTGAGTCTCTGTCAAACACTGAATTAAACACTGAATACTAAAACTTCCTCATTAGATGGTGCTGTTTCCTCAAACATTGACCCAGGTGTTCTGCAGATCTTTTCAAATTAAGACAGCAACAAACAGTTATTGTCATTGTCCATTAATCTGTTGATTATTTTATCCATTAATAGAGTAGGTTTATAAAATGTCAGAAAATTATGAAAATTGTTCAGCTGTTTTTCCCAAAGCCTGAGCCTGCTTAGTTCAAACAACTAAGCAATTAAAAAAATTAAATTAAACCACGAAAATAATCAGATTAATTACTTCTTAATTGTAATTAGGGGTTGAAATAACGATTATTTTCGATTATTATTTTCTCCCTTGATCAATGAAATACTTTGTGAAAAATATGGAGCAGTGTTTCAAATTTCTTGAAGATATTCAGTTTATGAAGAAAGAAATATTCACATTTAAGAAGCTGCAATCAAAGAGTGTTAATTTAGATAGATGGATGAGAGGAATCCAAGGTGCAATTTATGATAAACTAAGAGAGATAAGAAATATAAATAGAAATATAACTAATCGATTAATTGTTGCTTTGTTTTGGTGCTCTGCAGTATGAGAAGGTGCGTATCTACCGCATGGATGGCTCTTATCGCTCGGTGGAGCTGAAGCACGGCAACAACACGACAGTGCAGCAGATCATGGAGGGCATGCGTCTTTCACAGGACACCCAGCAGTACTTCACCATCTGGATCTGCTCAGAGAACCTGCGTAAGTTCACTGCTGAGAAGTGAAGCCAAAGCTGAAGAGCCTGAAAGCTGCCAGCAGGGGGCGACTCCTCTGGTTCTGTATCAGTCCAATAGAAAATGATCCTCCTTCTCTCTTGATTTATTCCCTCAGTAAACATTGTAAACATGAGTTTATGGTCTCAGTCTGTAGTTTCAAGTCTTCTTCAACTCAACCTGATGTTCATTTAGTAAATTATGGCCCCATTTAGAGTCAAACAGACCATGAAGCAGAGGATGATTTAAGGTGAGGCTACCTGCAGATTGTCTTGGAGTTGTCTTTAATCCTTTCATAGTGTTTTCACTCCTTCAGAGTTAATTAGAACCTTTTTTGGTCGTCTAAAAATGTTTTATTCACTGTTAACTTAGCTCACTTCTGGTTGCAAAAAAAACCAAGATGGCGCTGAACAAAAAACAATCACAAAAGACACGTGTGTTGACATTGATCTTTGATTCATCCTGTGACCAACCAGCACTTTTTTATTGAAGAAAAGTTTGACCAAATGCTTCACTGTGTGCTGCCTTCATGCTCTTTTATCAGTGACTATAATACTAAAAGATTAAATGAGTCAAAATCTTTGTTTCACTCAGACCTCAGAGTTTCCTAACATCAAGTGTACAGTACAGCCTTCTTTTGTGTGTCTTATCATTGCAAAATAATAAAGTTAATATTGCTGTGTATTTTTTTGTGTGTCAGACCTGCAGCTGAAGCCGTACCACAAACCCCTGCAGCACCTGCGGATCTGGACGGAGATTGTGACGGACTTGACGGTGCTGGATCCTCAAAGGGAAACGCCTCAGCTCTTCCTCCGCAGGGACGTCCGGCTGCCTCTAGAAGTAGAGAAAAAGGTAGCTCAGGTTCAGTCGTTAAAGAAGCTGCTCGTTCCTGGACAGACGTCAGGTGTTAGTCAGCTACTCACTGTCTTGTTCCAGGTGGAGGATCCTCTGGCCATCCTCATCCTGTTCGACGAGGCCCGTCACTGCCTCCTGAAGGGCTTCTTTCCTGCTCCAGACAGCAAGCTGATCACGCTGGCCAGCCTCCTCCTGCAGATCATCTACGGCAGCTATGAAAGCAAGAAGCACAAGCAGGGCTTCCTCAAGTAAAAACACAAGTTTCAGATCATGTTTAAGCCTAAATACATGTACGGCTTTTTGTCTGTATGTGAGTTTCTGTGTTTTGCTTTCAACAGTGAGGAAAACCTGAAATCAATTGTGCCGATATCCAAAGTGAAAAGCAAGGCGTACCACTGGACCAACAGGATTCTGCATGAATATAAAGTATGTTTTTCGAGTAAACGTTCCTCTGAGTGTTAAAATGAAACTCCAACTGTTGCCTACCTGACGGGCTGTTCTCGTTCCGTCTCCATCAGGCTCTGAGCACCAGCGAGGGCGTCAGCAAAGAGATGCACCACCTGCAGCGACTCTTCCTGCAGAACTGCTGGGACATCCCGACCTACGGGGCGGCCTTCTTCACCGGTCAGGTCTACACCAAGGCCAGCGCCAGCAACCACAAAGTCATCCGTGTCTATGTCGGCGTCAACACCAAGGGGCTGCACCTTATGAATATGGAGACCAAGGTATCGTCATGTGATCTGCACATTTATTAAAATGAATAATCAAACACCTGCACATTGCTTGGGCAAAGGTGTTTTGTAATTTCATAGGAATTGAAAACAGGATCTACTGTCTTATTAAGAAAAAGGTCAAACTCACAGAGATTAATTTAAAATTCTTGTGAAAATCCTGTTTAGTCCATGCCAAATATGTCAGGATGAATTTTGGGGGGACTGTATGAAAAATGATGCACAAAACATCTAGAATATCTCCATTTGGTGCAATAAAACAACATGCAGTCCTGTTTTTAGACATAATGGTTGAGTCCAAAATTCCATTCTAGCATACTCTTTAGTAGACTAAAAGCTGTATTTATGATAATATGTGATGCTGGACACTGCAGCAGCATAAATATCCCATAACAGGCGTTGATGGACGGCTTTGTAACGTCAGTAAGGCTTAAGTAAGGCTATAAGTGGTACATACTGGGTGTGTAGAGCGTTATACGTGATTTTTTTCGGACGCAGGGTTATTTTATTTATATTTCATTTAAATGATGATGCTGTTGACTGTGTTTTCCAATTTAATATCTCTGTTAATGACTATTGTCTGCTCCTTGAACAGATTAAACATTAAAAAAAATCATTTCTCTGCTTTGCTTCGGGCTCAGGATGATCATTTGTTTCACCCCTGCAGGTCCTTCTCATCAGTCTGGAGTACGGCACGTTCATGTGGCAGCTCGGACACGCTGACCAGTACTTCCAGATCCACAGTGGCGACAATAAAATGAACTTCATTGTGCACACAAAACAGGTAACCAGTCCAGGATGCTTCCTGAACCACTCAAAGGATTGTTTTTTGTCTCACATATGCTTTTTATTTCCTGACAGGCTGGCCTTATTGTGAAGCTCCTGATGAAGCTGAGCGGACAGATGACAGCAAATGATAAAAGCATGACGGACAAATACGCCTACGGCTGAAAAAACTGATGAAGAAACCAGAGCTGCCATAGATCCCAGTGCAGGTTGTTCTCACCGCCTCTCTTTTGACTGCAATAACCCTGGATGACGACCGGCATCGGCCTCATCTTCTATATTACACCCACTCATCTGTCACAACCTCACTTTATGTATTTTGCAGAGTCTTATGCTGTATTTTGAGTGCATGTAAATATGTTTATTTAAAGTTTTGTTTTAATAAACTGATTTGTGTATGCAAGAGGATGCACATTATCTTTTTTTTTTAGTCAACAAAAGTAAATAATATTTTATTAATTGATATTATGGAATATTGAGCTGATGGATTATAACATGACCGATTGAGGCGATGTCGATGACACCATAAAGACATTTTTATATGATTTTAAGTGATAAAAAGGATGAAACCATGTAACAACTGGTTATATGACAAATAAATCATTTCCTTTAAAGTTATTTGATGTAATTAATATGTGCTCAGTAAGATAATGTTTATATTAAATTAATTACTGATAAAATTATAGTATACAACCTCATACAGAAGTTGTCATCTAACTGCTAGCTAAAGTCCAGACAATAATTTTTAAATATCTGTACATATTATATTTCAGAACATCTTTAGAGCGCCTAAAATCCAAGAGTGGATTTTCTTTAGCCGCAGAGAGGTGTCTTAAGGACAAAATAAAGCATTTAAATCAAAATAAAACGATGTTGGAGTTGTATAGAAAAAAGAGCCTTAAAATCGGCCGTTCGTCCTGCAGCGGTGACGTCATATAGCAAGACATGGGTTCAGGTAGCGGCAGCCAATCACTGCGGCGGCAGGTTGACGGACACTCGGGCAGCAGCCAATAGGAAACCGCCGTTGGTCAGGCGGGGGCAGGACCAGCGTTGACAGGTAGAGACGTTGGGGAAATATCACCGACGATCCTCCAGCATGAATATCATATGAACTGAGCCGCGGAAACGTTGGATAAGTTCATTAATAAGGATATTTATCTTTTGTGACGCCAAGAGAAGTTGTTCCAGGTTCAAAAAATGCCTTTCCACCTGTATGAAATGAGCAGTAAACTGCTCGGGGACACCGTTGGGAAGATGAGCGACAACCTAACCTCAGTGGTCCTGGCTGCTTCAGTCATCACTCTGACTGTGGGCTACCTCTCCAAGCTGCTGCTCAAACAGTCCTCTGACAAAGACCTGGTAGGTTAGCCCAACTGGAGTTTCTTCTTAAGTTCTTGACTTTCCTCGTTAAGCGTTTATTCTCATCCTCTGGTGTGTTTTTTCCCCTGCAGAAATATCCACCTTACATCCCCTCCAGCTTCCCCTTCCTGGGCCATGCCATTCAGTTTGGGAAAAGCCCCATTGAATTCCTGGAAAATGCTTATGAGAAAGTAAGTGTTGCAAATAAAAAATGTCACTATTTCAGTTCTTCTGTGTGATATGAAACAATTTATTGGACAAAACAAGCAAGCTGAAGTTGTCAGAAGCTACATTTTAGACAATATTAGAGCTGCAACTAACAATTATTTTCATTGTTCATTAATCTTGTGATTATTTTCTTGACAAATCGATTACTTTTTTGTCAGAATGTCAGAAATTTGTTTCCTAAAGCCTCAAATGTCTCAAAGATATTCAGTTTACTGTCACAGAGGAAAGAAAGCAGAAAATATCCACATTTAAGAAGCTGCAATCAGAGAATTTAGACTTAGATTTTAGGTCTTCTTTTCTTTTCTTTTTTTTTCTTTTTTTTAACTAAAATCGATTAATCAACTTTCACAATTGTTGGCCATTAATTTAATAGTTGACGACTGATTGACAAAGTGATTAATTGTTGCAGCCTAATTCAAAATTAAGTAAGAAAATAATGATAATAAGATGACGCTGGAGGTGAAGCTGTTTGTTAAGACGATTATTTGCCTTGCAGCCCGTCAGATTTCCTCATCCTGTCTTGTTTGTGCCCACCTTCAGTACGGCCCTGTGTTCAGCTTCACCATGGTCGGCAGTACGTTCACCTACCTGCTGGGCAGCGAAGCCGCCACGCTCATGTTCAACAGTAAGAACGAGGACCTGAACGCCGAGGACGTCTACTCCAGACTGACCACGCCGGTGTTTGGCAAAGGAGTCGCCTACGATGTGCCGAACCCTGTGAGTCCAGCTTTACCTGAGAAGAGCAGACCGATCAAAGATCCAGCCAAATAAACCTAATGAAATGCTTTCTTTAATACGCTGCAGATCTTTCTGGAACAAAAGAAGATGTTGAAGACCGGACTGAACATTGCTCATTTTAAGGAACACGTGAAAATCATCGAGGCAGAGACCATCGAGTATTTTCAGAGATGGGGACACAGCGGGGAGAGAAGTAAGATCCTCCAGAAAACACCAGATTAAAACATGAATTCTAGAGAATTAAAGTCCCAGAATTCACTTTTAATCTGTTTGTTTTGCACACTTTAACCCAAAGTTTTGTATAAAGTTTGTATTTAAATATAGTGTGATTACTACTCAAGCAAAAGTAGAAATACTACAAATAAAAGTCCTGCATTCATGGTGCAGGTTATCAGTAAAGTGCTGATTGTTTACTTTGCTTGTGGTTCTGCTGGTTCCAGATCTGTTCGAGGCGCTGTCAGAGCTCATCATCCTCACAGCCAGCAGCTGCCTTCATGGGAAGGAGATCCGCAGCATGTTGGACGAACGGGTGGCTCAGCTGTACGCCGACCTGGACGGAGGATTCAGCCACGCTGCCTGGCTGCTGCCCGGCTGGCTACCGCTGCCCAGCTTCAGGTGGGAGGACGGTCCAGAGTCAGGGTGGTGCAGCACCAGAGAGGACCCAGAATACATGTCGACTGATCCCCATCATGTATAAACCCTTCATGAGTTTATTATTGTTGCTACAGGAAACGGGACCGAGCCCACAGAGAGATCAAGGACATCTTCTTCAAGGTGATTCAGAAGCGCCGACAGTCTAAAGAGAAAGAGGATGACATCCTGCAGACGCTCATCGACGCCACCTACAAGTGAGAGAGCCTCAGGGTCAAAGGTCAAAAGGGACTTATTGCAGTTGGATCAGGAGGTAGTCTGGGAGGGAGCCACCAGAGCGACGGGATGTTGTCACAATATTTAAGTCAAGATATTAAAGGCACAATATTTGAGTTAAGATCCTTTTGTCAAAGTGACTTTGTTTCCTCGTCAGAAACGGACGACCCCTGGACGATAACGAGATCGCTGGGATGCTGATCGGCCTCCTGCTGGCCGGTCAGCACACGTCCTCCACCACCAGCGCCTGGCTCGGCTTCTTCCTGGCCAGAGACAAAGAGCTGCAGGAGCGTTGCTATGGCGAGCAGCAGGCGGTGTGCGGTGACGACCTGCCGCCGCTCCACTTCGACCAGGTCTGACTGGTTTTACTGCACCGTTATGTCACTTATATATTGATTATCAATGCATAGGAAATTATCAGGGAGTTTGAAAATTAATTTATAGTAAAAACAAAAAACACCTTAACTTTAAGATAAGAAATTAATACCACTGTGGGGAAATTTAGAGCAGCAACAGTGGAACAAAGACAGTTATATAAAATAAATTAAAATAAGACAAAAGAAAAATTAAAAGTATAATAGAAGTAGAGACACAAAATAATGTAACATTAGCTCGAGCTGGATGGAGGATAATTCTACATTTAATAACATGATAATTACTGGACGTTATATAAAATCAGAACCTTCTTTTGTCATGGATATAATAAGTAAAGTCCACAGAGAAAATGGAGTCATGTAAATTATGTCAGAATTAAGACAGTAAAAAATATCTTTCATGTGAGCAGAGCAGCGCATCACATGTACTTATTAATTAAGGGAAATCTGATTCTTAGCATCACACTGATAACACCTGCTTTACTCCTTCCGTTGTTACCTTTCAAAATAAAAGCCATACAACTTAAATTCACTCAAAATTGCTCACCATAAAAAGATACATGTCATTATTTATTACTGACAGATTAATATTGTATTATTATTATTATTTAATCCTCTCATTGTCGCTCTCAGCTGAAGGATCTCAACTTGTTGGAGCGCTGTTTGAAGGAGACGCTGCGTCTCCGCCCGCCCATCATGACCATGATGAGGATGGCTCGCTCTCCTCAGGTAGGAACACCTGTCTGAGTCCTTCTCAGTGTTTAACGTTAAATAGATCTGCAGCAGTGTAGAAACTCTCCTCCTGTCTCACAGCGAGCAGCAGGCTACATCATCCCTGTCGGCCACCAGGTCTGCGTCTCCCCGACGGTCAACCACCGTCTGCAGGACACCTGGACCGAGAGGATGGAGTTCAGACCCGACCGCTACCTCAACGACAACCCAGCCGCCGGCGAGAAGTTCGCCTACGTGCCTTTTGGAGCTGGTAAGAAAGGATTCATGATTTAGTGAACAAGTCTCAGTTCCTGTCATGTTCAGTGTTTCCAGCCTGGAGATCACTACAGTATGTGGACAGAACCAGCCTGATACCTCCTCCACTTTTTTTAGTCATCTTTTGTGTCATATGTCATCTATTTCATGTTTGTTTCTTTCTGCTGAACTGCAGATCGATATACAGATAGATAGATATACAGATTGATATGTGGATGGATAGCTATAGAGATATACAGATAGATATATAAATATATAGATAGATAGACATACAGATTGATATGTGGATGGATAGCTATAGATATAGAGTTATACAGATAGATATATAAATATACAGATAGATAGATATACAGATTGATATGTGGATGGATAGCTATAGAGATATACAGATAGATATATAAATATACAGATAGATATACAGATTGATATATGGATGGATAGCTATAGAGTTATACAGATAGATATATAAATATACAGATAGATATACAGATTGATATGTGGATGGATAGCTATAGATATAGAGTTATACAGATAGATATATAAATATACAGATAGATAGATATACAGATTGATATGTGGATGGATAGCTATAGAGATATACAGATAGATATATAAATATACAGATAGATAGATATACAGATTGATATGTGGATGGATAGCTATAGATATAGAGTTATACAGATAGATATATAAATATATAGATAGATAGACATACAGATTGATATGTGGATGGATAGCTATAGAGATATACAGATAGATATATAAATATACAGATAGATAGATATACAGATTGATATGTGGATGGATAGCTATAGAGATATACAGATAGATATATAAATATACAGATAGATATACAGATTGATATGTGGATGGATAGCTATAGAGATATACAGATAGATATATAAATATACAGATAGATAGATATACAGATTGATATGTGGATGGATAGCTATAGAGATATACAGATAGATATATAAATATATAGATAGATAGACATACAGATTGGATATGTGGATGGATAGCTATAGAGATATACAGATAGATATATAAATATATAGATAGACATACAGATTGATATGTGGATGGATAGCTATAGAGATATACAGATAGATATATAAATATATAGATAGATAGATATAGATTGATATGTGGATGGATAGCTAGAGATATAGAGATATATAAATATACAGATAGATATATAAATATACAGATAGATAGACATACAGATTGATATGTGGATGGATAGCTATAGAGATATACAGATAGATAGACATACAGATTGATATATGGATGGATAGCTATAGATATAGAGTTATACAGATAGATATATAAATATACAGATGGATTGATAGACATACAGATCAATATTGACAGATCTTTATAGAAGACATTCAAAAATGTCCATGATAAATGCAGTCAGTTGTGTTTCCACATCAACACAACATCCATGTGCTGTTAAACACTTGTATTTCAGTTTATAATCTTTTTATAAAGCTAAAATGATGCGTAAAATAAATCATCCTACCTGTACGGTGCCATCGTCTCTCCAGGCCGCCATCGCTGCATCGGGGAGAACTTCGCCTACGTCCAGATCAAAACCATCTGGTCCACTCTGCTGCGCATGTACGACTTTGACCTGGTGGACGGATATTTCCCCACGATCAACTACACGACGATGATCCACACCCCACACAACCCCGTCATCAGGTACAAGAGGAGGAAAGCCTGAGGAGCCGCTCAGAAGCTCCGACTTCCTGGGACTTTCGGAGCATTTAGACAAACTTCTTTTCTCTCCAGAGACACTATGAACACTATGGTAATATTCACAACGTGAATTATTTAAAAAAATAGAGAAATGGTTCAGTTACAAAGTGCCTGTCGAACTGTAAAAACACTCCTCAGTCCACAGACTGTGGAGTCTTTTTCTTTATTCCTGCGTTATGAGACCGACCGAAGCTGCAGCTTTTATTGCTTTAAACTCACTTTTTAAATAACATTAACATTATTTTTTAAAAATACCTAATTGAGAGTATTTGATAATATAAACTACTGCTGTCCCCTGAACTTTGAACACTGTGTCATTATAGAAAATATTTATCATGACTGGTTAGTTGTTTGTCCTTGTTTTTGATGTTTAATTCCTTCTTTCAATAAAGAAACTTACAGAAAACTGGACAGGAAATGAAAAATAGACTCTTTTAAATATTGTAATCCTCTTTATTTCAGTTCTTGACAAAATACCCAGAAAATTCGAAGCTCCTACGCTTTACAAAAATACGTTCTCTACACAAATTGTCGTCTGTAGTCCGTCCTAAAGAAAACACAGTGTAGTGTAGAAGATCCAGCAGCAGCCTCCTCAGCGACAAACCCAAACGTAACGCTCCACCCATACGACACGAACATATAAATTAATCACGAGGTCTTAAATTAGCATCATACAAATATACATGATTAAAGTTCATCCACAACAGAGAGGCAGATCCATTTACAAACGTAGCTGTTTTTTTTTTCAAGTGCCGGCGACAAAAAGCCTGAAAACGACGTGTCGCACACTAATAAAAATAAAAAAAATCAACGTGTTTTGGTCCACGGGGGGAAACGGTTCACACCAGGACAGGAAACAGCAGAGCGCTCAGCACGAGAAAAAGGCAACTGAGTTTCTTCAAGCCAAAGGAAACGTTTATCTTCTCAAGCCAAAGTGCAATTGAGCGTATGAAGAAGCACCTGAGGAAGGAAAAAAAGGAGTTTATTTCACTTTAAAATGACTTTATATACAGGTAAAAAACAGTGGACATCAGCAGCACCTGGGCTCTGGAACAGCTCATCTTTTTAATAAACGGTTCCCTATTTTTAAACTGCTTGTTTGTTTCCGTTTGTTGTCATCATACACACATTTGTCTTTGTGAAGCACTTTTAAAATGCTACACAAATAAAAGAAACTTGAAATATGACATATATCAGGACGGTAAAAGTTGAATTTTATGCAAATCGTTTCCAAATGACGACTTCAGTCCCTCACAGTCATTTAGTGATAAACTACACATATTTTAAGATAATATATATATAATAACAAAATAAACAAACTGGTTGTCGTTCCTCATCTGTGGCTCACTAGCTGATCAGAGTAAATGATCAGAGGCCTACCTGATGTGACGCTCCCCAGCCTCCTCTGCAGCGCCTCCAGTCTGGAGATGTAGTCGCTCAGCGCTCGGTCAGGGTCGTAGCTCTGCAGGTGGGAACAGGTGAGAGCGCCGTGGTCTCCTGCCGAGTGAAACCTGACAGACACAAACCCAATGAGTCCCCAGAAACACCTTCAATGTAAAGAAATTTGTATATAAATTCAAAAGAAAAATCCTACTAATAACATAACAAACAAATATTAAAAAATAAAACGTCAAAAAACAAAAATATAAAAAACAATATAAATGATATAATAAATACTATATATATCAAAAAAATATATAACAACTTATTTGTAAAAAATAAAAATAGAAAATAAATAAATAATAAATAAAATAATATAAATTTTAAAATATATATATATTTAATCTTTTCTGACGCAGTGAGCTGTAATTTATGACGTCACGTCCCGAGAGCCTCCTTGCCTGTTGGAGATGCGTAACCATGGTAACCCATCGTGTGACCAGAACAAGAGTTTGTCAGAATAAAAGTCTGGATATACAGATAGTCTGTTTAGCTTCTAAAATGATGGAATGTTGGACGCGACCCTCTTTCCAGTCTCACCTGTGATGTGAGGAGGAGACCGCCGATCTGGGCGACTCTCGTCCACTTCGCCCTCGGCTGCCGGACACTCCTCCTCCACTTCCTCTTTCTCTGAACTCCAAGCCGCCCGGGTGAAGAAACGCTGAATCTCTCACCTCCGTACCTGAGAGACGGCAATAAAAACACTCTGAGCATCACGTCAGAATGACAATATCTGAAACATGAAGTGTTTCAGTCACCTAACGTCTGTCCCGCTCCGTTCTTGTTGACGCTGCAGGTCGTCATGGAGTTCATCCCCGTCGCCTTGTGCCATCGCTTCACTAGGAAACGCATTCTGGACAGAAAACATGCAGCGTCGTATTTAAAAATCTAACAATAACAACAACAACAAAATCCTGCCTGCTGCCCTCAGACTTGAGAGCAAACTTATCCAAGAACACAACACAAACAGACCCACAGGAAATATTAATACTCAAACTACAATAACACTTCTGTTAAGAGAGCGCTGCAACTCTAATGTGCAATATTTTTATATTGTTTACCCATTAAAGTGAAATATTTCTGTTATCTTTATTACATCAGTTATTCCACTGTATGTTCCACATATTGTTCATATACATATAATAACTTTTGTCACTGTTATTTTATGTTTCATAGTTTACAGGTCATAGCCTAAATATTGTATTTCATTTCCTTTAAAGTCTATTTTTTTTAGTGCATACTGTAAGTATTAATAACTATTATTTCATTATCGTTGTTTTATTGTTTGTCACTATATCTTGTTCACACTGTTGTAACAAGTAAATTTCCCCCAATGAGGATTAATAAAAAAAAATCTCTATAAATCTTCTATTCTTTTCATCTGGCTTGTTGCTTATTTAGACTATTTTTTTATGTTGTTTACAGATGTTCTTATTTTTTTATGGGCTCTTATTGTTGCTGTTGCTGAAATGATGTAAAATTCCCTGTTGGTTGGATTAAGATCATCTCATCTCATCTCATCCCCACCTGGAGAGGGCGATGGAGACCCGGACGGCGGACCGGAAGCGCATCAGGCCTCGGCGCCGCTGGCTGAGGGACTCGAGTCCGGGCAGCGACGGCCGGCCTCCCATCCTGGAGAGCAGCGACAGCGTCGCCTCCTCACACTCCTGGAAGCCGCCCAGAAGCAGCAGCAGATACTTCTTCTGGTAGATCAGAGCTTTTCTGAAGCTTTCTGACCTCAGGAACTTGCCGTACATCCTCTGGAGTAGAAGCACAGGAGGGAAACGTTACTCTCCATCCTCCTCAGGGACAAACTGGACCACAGAGACTCATCGGCTGCTTTGGTCTGACCTTCAGTGCAGCGTTGTCGGCCTCAGGTCCGCTGATCTCTCGCAGGGCGTCGGACCTGACCTCCCCACGCAGTCGAGCCACCTGGGCCTGGGCCAGGAGGAGAGCTTTCTCCAGACGAACCTTCTCTCTGCTCCAAGCCTCCCGCTCCTGGGAAAGCATCATACCTGCCGAGTCCACCTGCGACACACCTTTCCTGCTGCCGAACTGCAGGATGAAATGATGATAAGAAAAGAGAAAAGAGATCATCACCAGCAGCAGAGTGGAGCAACATCACAATAATAAGCAGTGACATCACTGAATAAGTAGAATAAGAAGAGAAATATGGCAAAAATAAGTAGATAACAAAATGTAGTCACTTTATGGAATCTGAAAACTAATAAAATGTTTATATTTGAGTTTTTCCACACAGGGGGAATTCCTGTTATGTCATGTTAGATTTTAGTTTCGGCATCCCTGCCACACATGCTCCAGCAGCGTGCTGCTCTAACGTTCATGTCGTCACTTCCTGTCATGTACTCACGCTGCCTGATCCCAGTCCAGCCTGCCGGTGGCGTCGCAGCTCCTCCTCCAAGCGCAGCGACTGGTTCCTCAGATCGTTCTTCTCCTCGGTCAGACGGCTGACGAAGCCGGTCAGCTCGGCGTTCTGCCTCAGCAGCCGCTCCGTCAGCAAGTTGGAGGAGGAGGAGGAGGTGGAGGAGCCTCCTGGCAGCAGGGAAACACTCTGCTGGGAAAAACACAACCAAGTGTGATGATGATGGCAGATCAACAGACGCCGAGGAAAACAAACAAACAGCTCATTCTGCTTCTGACCAGAATGTGTCCATGAGCATGAAGTTCATGTTTTAGCGAGAATGTGGTCCATATTTTATTTCTGTATATCATCCATAAAAACTTAAAGGCCAACTTGGGTATTTAATAACCCTATTTTCACATTTTTTTGTGTCATATCACTCCTCATTAGACACTAAAACATGGAAACATGGTAGAAAAACACCAAAAGATACCCTTTAATCCACAAATATTAAGACAACACAAGTGATATACACATGTAATAATATAAATGTTAATGTTTCTGACCTCGGGGATGGAGGGTAGACCTGGAGATTGCTGCAGCATAGTGATGACCTCATCAACGCTGGCCTGCATCCAGGATAACTCTTCAACCTCTGCAGTCATTCTGCACAAAACGTGGACAGAAAGGAGATCATTTCTGTGATGCTACATGACACCCAGAGCTTAAAAGTGCTGCTTTTTTTCACCACTATGTGAATTAAAAGCATCATAGAGTTCATGTGGTGAAGCTTTATCTGATTCTGATCACCCAAAATGCATTTTAACAGCAGGATCCTGTACATAAAGGTACATTTATTACATCTTATTAAGAGTTATTTCTATTAAGACACTTTGATAAGATGATATTATATAATTTGCATTAATGTTAAACCTGCTATAACATATTTTGGCCACTTGGGGGCAGAACAAACAGCACATACAGTATGAGCATCTTAATAAAGGTATTATTCCACCACCCAGTGTAAGTGTATTCTTTAATGTTCCTGTAATGGTTAATCCACCAGTATGTGCAAGCTCTTTAATCTAAATGATATCTTTAATGATAGAATAGAATTATTGTTGTTATCCAGGAATTATGATTAATTATTCTCAGTGAATTCCTGTGTTCTGGCTCAACTTTGGGTCTAAAAAGGTGAATTCAGTTTTAAAATGGTGAAGAACAGGAAACTGTAAAGTATGTTATAGCTGGAATCACCTGCCAGTCGTCCTGGTCGTCATGCTGTGGATCTTGGAGGAAATGAGGTGCAGTTTTCCCAGGATCTTGTCGACGGTGCGCCAGGGGCCGTGGTGCGGTCCTCCGGTTTGACCCGTCATGGCGGAGCTGCCACTCTTCTGCTGGATGATCCAGTCTTTGGTTCGGTCGGTGGACTCGCTGAGCAGCAGAGCCTGCTGGGTAGAAAAGAACAGCACAGCTTTAATGAAGCACTAATAAACAGACTGTACGTGATGCTGCTCGCTGAGCCGCTCACCTCCTTCCCTCCTAACTGCCTCCACCTCTCCTCCAGTCGCTCCTTCTCTTCCTCCAGACTCTTCCTCCTCTTCATCTCTCTCTCCAGTTGCTCCTGGGCTTCAGACATTCGAGCTTCCAGGCTCTCCAGCCGGGCCCGGGCCTCCAGCAGAGCCTCCTGGTCTCGCCTCGACCTCTGACCCCCCAGAGTCAGCTCCTCCTCTTTCCGCACCACCTCCAGCTTCTGGGCCTCCACCTGGCCGAGGAGGTGCACCACCTGGAGGAGGAGAACCAGGTGTAAACAGATTAAATACATATTATGTGCTTTTCTGACACTCAGTCAAAACAATAACAAAGGAGTTTGCTGCAGTAGTGAGGGATCATGGGAGTTGTAGTCTTCCTGTCAGTCAGCTTGTCCTGGTGAGGATTCCTTCAGTGTTCATGGTTTAGGAGGTTTTTACCACAGAGGGCTCCTCCAGGGTCCTTACACCATTTTAAAAGTCAAATTTATCACTTTTTAAGACCTCAACAAATAGAATTTAAGACCCAAAAATATCATAACAATCTCTTTAGTAGAAAATAGTCAATTTATTGTAGGGCCCGACCAATATGGAGTTTTTGAGGCAGATGCCGATATCGATATTTAGCACAAACAAAAATCAGATAACCGAGTCATATTTTTTTATGATTTTTTTTCAGCCCTTTAACACTTGGAACAATGATATAAGTTGAAGGCACAACACTTTTTTCTTCAACATTAATTTCACAACTGTCAAGAATAAAGAAGTGAACTTTGTGGACAGAATAAGGTGAAAAACTGCAGTAAATCTCTGAATGCTGTGTTTTCCCATTAAACGCACCATCTGAATATTTAACACCTACGGCAAATTTATGGTAAATTTAAGACAATTTAAGACCTTAAATACCTGGATTTTACTTTAAGATGTTTCAAGGAACCGCAGGAAGCCCACTCCTCCTCTCCACAACAAACTGATTAAAACCAGTAAAACCACTGAATAAAGCAGCTTCATGTTAAAATAATCAGCGTTAGCTGCTGTTAGCTTTAGCTCAGCTTGTTTCTTTGATAACGTCACATCCAGACATTTGATGTTAAAATACTGTGACAGAAAAATCTGACTTAAAACTGACTTAAAAGTAAATTTATAACAGCTTCTGGCTATGACGCTATTAACAAATAAAACTGAAAATTACTCTTAATAAAACTGAGCATTTTTCTGGTTTGAACCCTGTTACTAGTAAATATGAGGTCTAAAATATCTCAATCTAAAAATAATAACAATGTGTTTTGATATGTTTCTCTGCTTTTTTATAAAACAGTAAAATTAAAAAAATCCTGGATAACAACAATAATTCTATTCTATCATTAAAGATATCATTTTGATTAAAGAGCTTGCACATACTGGTGGTTAACCATTACAGAAACATTAAAAATATTCTGGTAATCAGTATTAAAGTTAATTTAGGGCAGTGGTGGTGAACACCTGACATAAGCACTGCTTATAGAGCAATTTTTAGACATTTTAATGCAGAAATTTCTTATATATTTCATATTATATCTTTAATATAAGGTATTTTGACAATGCCGCATTGCGATTTACAGATTAGATCCAGTAGAAATCATCCCACCTGTGCATGTTTGTCATCCAGCTCCCTCTGCAGTCTCTCCAGCCGACTCTCTTCCTCCTCTTCTCGCCGCTCATCAGATGGACCGCCGTCCGAGGCGACGCCTGCTCGCCGCTCTCGCTCCCTCCCCAGTGCAGCGCTCATCTCCAGGGCCTTGGCTTGCTCCGTCTCCAGCTGGACCTGGAGCTCCTGGAGGCGTCTGCGGAGGCCGAGGTGCTCCTGCTCGGCCTGCTGGGAGAGCAGGGAGGAGGCCTGGCGCTCCTGGTCCAGGTCCAGGGTCAGCTGGGCCACGAGGCTCCTCTGCTCCTCCAGACTGAGCTGCAGGTCCTGACGGGGACAGGAAATACACCTGACTTAGTAAAATAACATACGGGAACGCTGAGATGGTAAAATAAAATAATAATAATTATACTCCAGTGTATACAATGAAATCTGCAGCGCTGCTCCACTTGGTGCTTTACAAATTTACACTTATTGATGATCCCTGTGCTGTACAGTTGTATTTTTATACATAACATAAAAATCAGCAGCTATTCCATTCCAATTTTCTGAATAGAACAGACTCAAACATTTGTTTATTTAATGATTGATAAATTGAATAAAAGCATCAGATGTCCAGCTGAAGCTGAGCCGTCTCGAGGCTCTTACCTCCAGCTCTTCTCGTTTACTCTCCTCCTTTCTCCCGGTCCGACACCTCTCCTTCTCCACGGCCCACTGAAGATCTCGGCTCCTCTTCCTCTCGTCGCTCAGCTGGTCGGTCAGTGTGTCCACCTCAGCGGCCTTCTGCGACACCTCAGCCCTGTTCACAGAGATAATACTTCAGTTTGGATATTTTAGATCATTCAAATCAAACATTCACTGATTTTTCTTCTGAACTAATATCTATCTATTGAGCTGATGGTTACAGCATCAGATTCTAAGGGAACCCAAGAAAGAAATCTCAGGTTAAAGATTAAATTGGTTCCTACTCGTCGCACCTGTGTTACTTAGTAGTTTACTTACATCATCCTAAATGTTTCAACCAACATTCAAAACAGAGAAATGCTCACTTTTATCAAAAGTAACAGCCTGTTTGATTGGTTGATTGTCAATGGCGTCATTTTCGTCTTGAGTTTCAAGCCACATTTTTTTGACAGAATTTTTTAAAATCTTGGTTGTTTTTGATAAATATTTTAACCAGATGAAGGATTTTCGTCGTCAGATGTGTGGATGTGAATCAGAGCAGATGTTAGCAGCAGCTCGGCTCGCAGCTGAGCAGCGTTTTGACACAAAGCTGCTTTATTCAGTGTTTTTACTGGTTTTAGTCAGTCGGAGGAGGAGACCTCTGTGGTTAAAAAAAAAAAAACAAAAACCCTGAACTTGTACTTCCTGCTCCACTGTCAACGCAAACGTGGCGTCTGACCTGAGTGTGTCCATCTCTCTGAGGTGTTTGTGCTGAGTCTTGAGCGTCGTCTCCAGTTCCAGTTTAGTCTGGCACAGTTCAGACTTCAGTTCCTCCACCAGCAACCGCTCTGTCTCAGCTCCTCCATCGGCTCCTCCTGCCTCCCTCTGCTCCTTCTCCTCACCCAGTGACACAGCAGGTTGAGCACCTGAAGGACAACCACCAGAAATCATCCCCATGAGGACGCCTTCCCTCTCACTGCAGGTAAAAGCAACGAACAAATGACTGGATTTCTGGGTTTTTATTTCAAAGTGGTTCACCTTGATGAAGCCGCTCTAGTTGACATCGGAGGTGATGGATCTCAGAGACGAGGCTAGACCTGTCGGCGGTGTGCAGCGACCCCATCGCCTCTCGGTGCTGAGAGTCCTGGATCAGGATCAGAAAGACAAGACCAGGCTACTGAGCGGCACCAATGACAACCAAATGGAGAGGAATAATTCTTTGGACGATGACAGAACTATCCAATTTGTTGTCAGTATTCTTTAATATGTAATGCTTTTATTCTGTAACTTCAAGAGTGAAAAAAACAACATAAAGTGTTTTAGAAAATACAGATCAGTTAATTAAATCCTGACATTGGTTATTTTTTTTTTTATGGGTCATTATTATAACGTTGCTCTATTCACGTGCTGGAACACAGGAAATGTCCCAGTTTGTTGGGCGAATAAAGGACTATTTATCTTATCTTAGAATAACATATTTTCTAATAAAGCATCTGTGGCTACGGCTGGATTTTCACAACAATAAATAAATGAGGGGCATATTTTTGGCCCATATAAAACACTGCAGTCACATGTTTTCCTTCCTCCAGCTGTGAACACCACAGAGTAATCTTATTTTCTTTTTTATTCTCACAGAGACACAAGGTCCTGCTCTTGCCCAGGTGTTGTATCCCACCTGTTCGGCCAGTCTGCGCTCCAGCTGGTTGAGGTGGACGACGGCGTCGCTGGTGTCCAGCAAGTCCAGCTGGCTGTAGAGGGCGCTCTTCAGCACGCTGCGCTCACTCACAAACACCTGCCGCATGGCCTCCAGCAGCTCGGCACGCCAGTCCACGCCGCCCGCCGTCTGCAGCGAGTCAGAGACACATGAAGACAGACGTGCTTTGAACCGAAGCGTCTGAGTGACGGGTTTAGTTTCCTCTACCTGTGTTTCTCTGTGAGTCTGCATCTGGCTGATGAGGCCCTTCAGGGACGCCACGGTCGCCAGTAAAGCGTCTCGTTCCTTCATCCAGCTGGGGATGTCAACATGGCCGCCTGGCTCGCCTTCAGTGAGGGGAAGCTCTGAGAGAGAGAGCACCTGCATGCCCTCCTGGTGCACCTCACGCAGCAACGTCTGCACACAAAAACAACACAAACATAAATTAAGACTAAAACAACAACAACACATCAAATATATAATATTGTATACAATTTCTCTTAAGCCCACAGACACAGATAGTTTCACTGTACCCCACACAGCTGAAACAACCAATGCATTGAAAATTATTAAAACTATTTGTGTTTCAGCTCACTTTTAATACAGCCATTAGGGCTGCAACAACATAAAATATTAGACACAATTTTTCAAAAAAGGACAGCACTAGGGGTGGGTAAAATATTGAAAAGGCAATAAATCGCTATACTTTCTCTTTAATTTTTTTTAAATTTTTAATTTCTTAATATCAAAAAAAGTCATGTTTTTGACCAATTGTAACTCTCCCGCATGTTGAAATAAAAATTGAAATAAAAAATAAAAAAAATAATCCACGTTAACGAGGTAACTTTGACAGTCTTTATATATATATATATATATATATATATATATATATATATATATATATATATATATATGTATATATATATATACATATATACGACGTGTGTATATATACAATATATATATATATATATATATGTATGACTGTCTATCTTTTAGAGGCTTCTTTCAGAATTAGAGAAGCTACTGGTGTCACAAAAAGAGTCCTTTGACCTCTGACCTCAATAAATACAAAAGGTGTTTGCTTTTGGCCTCTGGGGAAACCTCTGATGCTAAGTGGAGGGTGCACCTTGATCCGGTCAGGCAGTGGATCATCAGCGTCTCTCCTGGCACCCTCTGGAGTCGTCCTGAACTCCTGCTGCAGGCTGGGGAAGTCAAGGCCAGTCCGCTGGCTGTAGTCTGAGCTGCTGTCTGCAAGAGACGCAAAAAAACACAGGTTTGAAACAAAACAATGAAAAAAAAAGAAAAGTGTGAAATGGACAAAGTATTTTAAGCACTTGAAAGAAACTCGGCAGAAATGAGAAGAGCTGAGAAGATGAATGCTGTATTATTATTTCTGAAAACACATGCTGGAGAAAAAAATATTGAACTTATAATCCTGGAAAAAAACAGACTTTAAAGCAATAATGTAAACAGAGGATTGTGCTGTTTCTTACCACTCGTGTAGCCGTCTCTGAACTGTGAAGCAGGACGTTCATGTCTCGATGAAGGAGCCTAGAAAAGATGATTTTACTGTTATTAATCAAAATAATATCCCTACACACAAGTACAGCACTGAAACAATCAACGTTTTGATAATTGCTTATTGAGTACTATTTCTCTGCTGTGGTTTGTAAACAAAGCATTAACAGTTGGCAGGTAAAGACGACTTTTTGCTCTTTGCTCGCTTTTTGTTTTGGCGTGCAGGGTTTGATTTTTTCCAGCGTTGTCTCACTTTTTAGCTTCCTCGATGTATGCCTACGATCTGGGTGTGCTTTTTTTTTTTTTTTTTTTTTTTTAAGAAGTTAACGTCCAGAAATGTCCAGTAAATAACAGAATACAGACAGAGGTTTGCAGGTTCAGTAGAGTCTGAGTTATTGTGTTTTTAATTTGGGAAACTCCACTTTTTGCATTTTGTTTTGGATTTTATATCATTGTGCTTCAAAGATCTTTGGTTTTGCCAAATTAGTGATAACAAGATTTGACTCTGGAAACTGGTGCCGATAATTTTTTGCGGTTTTCAGACATTTTAAAGGCTAAATAATTGATCAACAACAAATAATTAATCATAAGTTATTTGTAAAATGATGTATCATGTGATCATGTAGGTGCACAGCAGTGTTCAGGCTCATATTTGGGTATAAAAAGGTGAAAAAACACGGTGAAGCTCAGGGAACTCGTTTCCTCACCTCTGTGGAGCGCAGCTTGTCGATGACCGTCTTCAGGGCTTTACACTCGTCCTCCAGAACCTGAGTTTCCCTTCGAAGGCTCTCACTCTCCGAAATGTGCCGAGCCTCCATGTCCAGGATCTCCGCAGCGTGGAGCTCCTGCATCTGTACGATTTTCTCCTGGAACTCGCCGATCACCTCCTCCATCTCGTCTTTGGCCACGGACTCGCTGTCCGGGCCGAGGTCGGTCTGGGTGGACGAGTGCTCCACCTTCACCTGCTGCTGCTGCTGCTGCTCAGTGCTGCTGCTGCTCAGCCGAGCGCTCTGGGGTTTCATGGAGGACTGGCTGGAGGTGGAGGAGTTTTTCCTGGAGAGAGATGGCTTATCTTTGGCACCGCTTCCTTTACCAGCCGCCTGTTTGCCTCCTTTCTTTTTTGGCTGGGTGGAGGAGGAGGAGGCAGAGGAGACCAATGAAGACAGTAGATTCTGGTCCTTCATCCCCTTCTCCATCTCCTTCTCCTCAGCCAAAGCTGTTCGTACCTCCTGGAGCTCCTCTTTGAGCTTAGAGATGGAGACTTCACGGGTGTGGAGCTCCGCTTGGAGCTTCTTGCTGTGCTGCTTGTAGCTCCCCAGCTCCTCTTTGGTCATATCCACACTCTTTCTCAACGACTGGAGCTCCTCTTTGAGCTTAGAAATGGAGACTTCACGGACATGGAGGTCCTCCTGGAGCTTTTCGTTGTGCTGCCTGAAGCTGCTGAGCTCCTCTTTGAGTTCAGAAATGGAGACTTCACGGACATGGAGGTCCTCCTGGAGCTTCTTGTTGTGCTGCTCGTAGCTCCCCAGCTCCTCTTTGGTCGTATCCACACCCTTTCTCATTGCCTGGAGCTCCTCTTTGAGCTTAGAGATGGAGACTTCACGGACATGGAGCTCCTCCTGAAGCTTCTCGTTGTGCCGCCTGAAGCTGCTGAGCTCCTCTTTGGTGGAAGCCGCCTCATCTCTGACCTCTTGGAGAAGCTCGGCCATGTTGGCTCCGTCTTCTTCAGCTTGTACCTTCAGAGCGATCAGACAGGTGGTCGAATACGACACATGGAGCCAAATATCATGAGGGTATATTATTGTATTATTCATAAAAACAAGTTTTCTGACTTACTTGAAAAAGTTGTCCTTTAAGGTGAGCAATGGTCATTTCTCGCTCCTTTAAAAACACATTTGTAAGTAATTAAAATATGTCTAAATAACAAAAGTACATATATATACTGTATACATGATTAATGGACAAATATTTGACTTCAGAATAGATAAAAGCTTCTTAAAAGAATAGTTCATCATATTTGGGATACATGGGAATTCACTTGGTGGGGAATGAGGTGGTGCAGCACCTCTAAACCTCACAAAAATTAGATGTTATATCTTTTTTCAATGTGCATGAAAAAATATGTTTTGGATATAACATGTTCATTAGAGAGCTTCAAGAGGTGTTTCTAGGTGGAGCTTTTGACAGACTGGCTGTTTCATTCATGCTAAGCTAAGCTAACGGGCACTGTACCAGTACATATTTACAGTATCGATAAGAGAATATATGTAAATATCACTTAAATGAGCTTGAGTCTCCCCAAACCAGAAGAATAAATTTCAAAAGAAGTGTGAAACAACTATCTCCACGCATAATCCTTAGATATACATATAGACAGTATGTGGTCAATGTTGAAAGGTAATCGGCTAAGTCAAGTGAATCAGTATATTATAATGAAGAATAAAAGGATGAAATTTTTATCCTTGCCTAGTATAGCATCTTAATTATAATTTATAAAATTGTTGTAAATTTGTATATAAGGCAATTTGTTGTACTTATTTTGTATTTACATTCTTAGATTTCTATACTTATTTTTCATACTTATTTCTTATTTTTGTACTTATTTTGTTCTTGTGCACTGAAAGGGGAGAAGTTCTACAATTTCATTGTTCAATGGTATACTAATGACAATTCTTAATCATCTTATAAATGAATTATAAAATGATCAATGAAGGATGATGATGCAACTGTATGTAAATCTGATCAAAATACACTGAACTACCACGTTTAAGTTTACATGTGACTGTCTCTGTCTGGGTTTACTTTAAGTATTAAAGAAATACATGTTTCAGGGTGATTATCACTGGTCTCTACGGGAAGATATGACTGTAGAGAGTGTAAACAGCTGTATCTGAACCTGCAGCAGCTCCTGCAGCTTCTCCAAACTCTCCCTGCAGCTGTTCAGCTCCTCTTTGGTGGCAGCCGCCTCTTTCTGAGCCTCCGTCAGCTCCTGCTGAAGCTCCTCACGGCCTCCAGAAGACACCTGAGGAATGATAAAGTGGAAATATCAGAAAGGAAAACGACTGAAACTACAAAAATGTAAATTACGCAGCATCAGATTTGTGCTCAGACCTTTTGCAGCTGGTCCTGAAGTCTCTCTATCATGACCGTTTTGTCCTGGACAGAAAAGCAAACTGTCAGCCTCAGCAAAGATCAGAAACACTGTGAAGATGTTCACTGACACTAAGAGGCCATCACACACCTGCAGCTCCTCCTGCAGTCGACTGCTGCTCTGTTTGTAGCTGCTCAGTTGCTCTTTGGTGGCCGAGGCCTCGTCTTTGACCTCCTGCAGCTCCTGAAGAAGCTCTGACACCACAGCCGGCCGGTCGTCAGCAGAGGACGCCTGAAAACACAAAGATCCAGATTTAAGAGCTGTGGGGACATTTAACAGACAGGATTACAACAGTTAACCATTAATAATGGTGCAGAGAAAATTCAAAAACATGCTCCAGTACAGATTTTAGGGCTACAAATACAAATTTGCTTTCATTTTTGATTATTATGTCTCATTTACTGTCATAGAGAAGGAAAGAAACGAGGGAATATTCCCATTTAAAAAGCTAGAATTTTTTAAAATGTAAAAATCAATAAACTCTTACAAAAGTTGCATATTAATTTAATTAATTAATAATTCAATAATAAAAATAATAATTATTAAAATTCACTATTAATTTATTTAATAATAATTTAATTGTATCGATTTAAGAGTGAGAACTAAAATATTAAATTAATTACCTCTTCTCAGTGCATCCTGGAGTCTCTTTATATGCATAACATAAATTAGCACAACATAGATTATAATGTTTAATATTTCAATGTAAAGGAGTCTCTCTGTGCTTTTAATAAGGATAGTTTTGACAGTTTGGGAAATACTCTGAGAGTTATACAAAAAGACTGAAACCACCAAATACGACACGTCAGTCAGTTAGCTTAGCTTAGCATAAAGACTGGAAACAGCTAGCCCAGCTCTGGCCGCAGGTCACAAAATCCACCTGTCAGCTCCTCCAAAGCTCTGATTTAATGTGATACCTTTATTTGTTTGATCTGCAGAAAACTCAAAGTTTTACCGAGGGTTATGTGCTGGACTATTTCCTGGCCACACTCAAAGACTTCTCAGTCCAGACTCTCACCTCTACAGCCAGTGATGTCCTCTGGTGCGTCCTGGCCTTCATTTGACCCAGCAGATCCATGAGCACGGCCAGCCTCCTCTCATACTCCAGCACCTCCTCCTCTGAGCTGGAGAGCAGCTGCTTCTGGAGCTCCTGGTCTTTCTGAATCCCGCTGAGTCCCACCTCCAGCTCCCAAAGCCTCTGGGTCAGGTGGACCACCTTCCCCGTGGGAACTTGTCTGGCTTGACCAACGCTGAAATCCATCTGGGGAATACCAAAGTCACCAAAGTCGTAGACGTGAGGCTCCTCCCACGGCTCCTGCTGGTTTTCTTTGGGTCTTTGCTGCTGCTGCTGCTGCTGCTGCTGGAAGGCCTCCAGCGTGGCCTGGCTAACAAGTGCTGCAGCCAGTTTCTCCCTCAGACTTTCCTCCAGAGTGGAAACCCTCTCCTGGAGATGGTCGGCGTGGCTTTGTGTTTGCTCCACGAGTAGGCGGCAGCGGCTCAACTCGCCATCCTTCTCCTCGACCATGTCCTCCAGCTCCTGGATGCGGAGGTCCAGCTCCTCCACTCTGGATGTTGCACTCTGCTCTAACGCCTGAACTTGGGCCTGCATGACGACCAGGCCTGCTGTTTTCTCTCGGAGGGCATCTTCAAGTCCGCCATCCATTTTTTCTGTTTCATCTAAAGCTTCTGTGCTCTCTTTCAAGCGCAGGTACGTCGCCAACACCTTAGCATGCTCTGCTTTGAGTGTGACCACCTCTTGGGAGGCCTGCTCCATCCTCTGCTTCATGTCATCATACTCCTCTCTGCTCGGCCGCCAGGCGGCGTCCTCTTGCTCGGCCTTGGCGTCCTCGTCTTCCTCTGCAGCCGGTTTCTGCTCCATGTTGGCCAGCTCCTCCTGCAGTTTGTCTATGACTGCATTCAGCTGGTCGAGCTCCTCCTCGTTGTTCCTTTTCAGGCGCTCTTGCTCGCTCCGCAGACACTCCACCTGGGACTCTAGGTCTTTGATCAGCTCATCGCTCTGGTCAAGCTCCTAAAAACAAATGAAGATGTTACCAAACCATGAAAAATGTCAGGTTTGAGGAGTCCATAGCCATCCCGCTATACGGATAAACCTCTGAGTCCCTGCTTAGAGAGACTCTTTGGGCTCAGAATCATGTCCTTTTCACTCATTTTTATTTTAAACTTTCCATAACTGATCAGTAAAAACTCCTCAGAGACCCAGAGGTTTAGGAAGCCACCTCAAAAAAAAATGAGCAAACGATCACCTCACAACAGACGATGGTGCCATGGAGCTACTTACCGAGACAAAACAATCAAAAACATAGAAAAAAAAAAGAATGGAGCAAAGAAAAATAGATGCAAAACACAAATTACAGGAAACACACACAGTGATGCACAACCACGGAGCTATGCGTATTCGAAACAGACATTTATTCTATTTCGTATATGCATATTTTTGTGTTACCTTGTTATCAGACGCCCTCTCCATGTGCTGGAGCTTAGCGATCTGTTCATTAAGAAGCGCTATTTCTCTGTCCTTCTCCTCCATCACCTTCAAGAGTCAGAGATTATAATGCGGCGGCTGTTAATGAACACGTCACGCGAAAAGTCCACTCAGAGTCAGAGAGGACGACTGAAAGTGCACTGATCGAGTCAGATCAGTCTGACTGAGTCGGCAGGGAGAGTCGCATGGGAGCAACAGGCAAAAAATATCTGAAAATGTTCAAATTAAAATGAGCAAAAACGAGAATAGAGATATAAAGTAAGGGGAGCAGTATAACGCCAGACCTTAGGTTGTATTTTTTGCAGTTAAAGTTCAAGCTTATTTAGTAATATCACACATTTCACATCAGTCAACAGTTTTAAAAGTCACCAGCAACCAGTGGTTTGTCTCCAGGTTTGTGAGTAGAGAACAGGTTAACTGAGCATAACAGTGTTAACATTAATGAGCATGAGCTCTGAAGACCCTGAACACACTGGAAGAAGTCGCCTCTCTACCTGCAGAATGCTGTCCCTCGTCTCCAGGTATTGCTGCTGGCTGCTGATCTCCTTCCTCTGGATCTCCATCTGCATGTGGAGCTGCTGTACCTCCTCACTCTTGTTCTCCAGCTCCTCCCTGAACTGCTCCAGCTGCTCCTCCAGGTTACAGATCTGTGAACAGGACAAGCTCCTTCAGACGAGACGTCAACCTCTGACTGCAACTGCTTTAACTTACTGTCAGTTGCACAATATGAGCAGTACATACAGTGAGATAGAAATGCTGTTTCTGCCAGTCCCCACACAGTATAAACAACACTATAATTAAGTATATATATGCTCCTGATTAAGTACTACATTAAAACTAAAGTAAACTAACTTAGTGGATATATTCAAACGTTATATTCAGTACTACTAAGCTAAACTAAGCATAATAGAAACAACATAAAACACAGTAACAGACAGCATAACTAAGACACTGACTGAATGGCTATGAGTGCGAAAAGCAGGTCCTTGTGCAAAAAAAGTTGCAAAATTGTGCAAAAATTTCCTACTATTCCTGCAATTAAAATAAAAATACCACAGTATTAATGTTTGTTTTGCTGCATTCTTTTCATATAATGCCACACTACATATATCAGCTTTCTTCATATGCAGTGCCTATGTATGTTTTTTTTATTATCTTGTCAGGCTGCAAACATGAAATGAGGTTAGTACCATTAGTTTTTTATTGGTAAAGGACAGATGTGTCATATCCTGTGCAGATTGTAAAGCCCCCTGAGGCATATTTGTGATTTGACACATAAAACTGACTTGACATAACGTCCACACACTGACTCAAACCACAAAAAAGACAACTATTTGACTCCCACTTTGTCAGCTTTACGGATCGTCCGTTAAAGCAGCACACTACCTCTTTCTCTTTCCTCTCCAGAGCTTCTCTCTCCGTCTGCAGCTGAGCCTCCAGTGTGGAGTGTTTTGCCTCGGTGAGGGACGCATGCTGCTTCTTTTGTTCAACCTGCGACGTGCAAGAAAAGGAAAATAAACTGCTGCAGTTACTTACAGCCTGCGTGCACAGAAACTGCCCCCGTTTTCTGCAAAAAGCACCCTACTACTCTGCTCTTTTCCTGCTCCCTCACACCAGGGGGATGTCTTGACAGCTGCTCATCACCAACAACAAACTGAGGGCAGCTGAAGTGGACCCACCCACACATTGTTCTCCCAGCCTTCCTCATCTACATCCTCTCTTGCAGCGACGCTCCACAGCTATTGTTCGCACTCGTCTCTCTGACTCAGCCTCCTGCTCATCATCCATCTCCTTCTCCGCCCCCTTCCCCCTCCCTCTAACCTTCTCCAGGGACTCAGCGCTGGCCAGCAGGGCCTGCTCCAGCTCACGGATGCGGTTCTCCAGCTTGTCAATCTCTTCGTCGCGCTCTCCCAACTCACGACGCAGCTGCTCAGAGCTGAGCAGCAGCTCACTGCACCAATCTGCCTTCTCCTTCAGCTGGGAGGTCAGCTGCTCCACCTGATTTAAAGAGAGAAGAGAGGGAGGGGAAGGGGTCGTTTAATGAGAGTCGCTCTGAGACGCCACTCGCCACAGCGTAGCCGGTACATGTACAGCTAGCTGGGAGGTCAGCTGATCCACCTGAGGAAGGAAGGGAGGGCTGAGAGTGGAAAGAGGTGCAGGGACAGAGGAAGGAGAGAGATTTCATTCAGGGCAGCACATTAACCAGGAGTACCACTGGCAGGTAACTGATCCATCTGTAAGACGGGAAAACAGCAGATCAATGGATGGAAGGGAGGAAGGAGAAGGAGAGAAGGAGAAGGAGGAGGTGCACAGGAGCTGGGAAATAAATCTAAATATACATTGTTTAATAAATGTATTCTCTCTCCACCCAGTGTCAGATGTTCACCACCGCTGTAGCTCTTTAATCAAAATGTTCATTAACTGCTGCTCTCATACTTGTTGTTAAGAACTGTAGAATGAACTACAAAGACTCTGTCTTATAGTTTACATTCAAGGCGTCTCTGTAGTATGGCAGATGAAATGGCAGCCCCTTCATTAAATATGAATGTGACTAGAGAATAGGATGGACTCTACAGCGCTGAATATTTATATTTCTTTAAGCTTGACTTCATTTGAGGATGTTTCTTGTTTCACATTCAGTAAAAAACAAAAAGCTAGAGACAAAAAGAATATTGCTAAATGGTTAGTTTTACAAACTGGTTTGGTAAATCAGGTATCCTATGTCTGTATTTAGTCTGGTGAGGTTTTATTCTGTGCTTTTATGTTATTATTTCAAGTGTTTTCACGTTGTTTGTGTGGCAGTCAGGAAGAGCGGCTGCAGCTAATAAGACACTTTTATGTTTGTTCTACACTGAATTTTGTTTTCTTGCTTACTGGGACATTTAAGGGACAGATAAGAGGAAGGATGATGGTTAGAAGTCACTTCCAGATGAAGACAAACACAGCAGAGACGGATCAAACTGGAGAAAGAAGGTCTACTGCTACAGGGTCGGACAGGATCACTAAGATGCACTAAACTGGACTCTACGAGTAGCTAGAAGCAATACCTTAAAGGTTACTCCGTCCACCTGTAAAAGCCACGGGAGAGACGGCATGAAGGATCAGAGGACGGACAGTTCAAGGACAGGAAGGAGAAGAAAAAGCACTTAGTGATAAAAACGTGCCAGGAGTCTCTGGAAATTAGAAACAGTGGAGGTTATCTTTGAAGAAATAATAATATCCTGTAAACACAATGTACAGCGCAGAGCCAGGGAAGGCAGATGGTTTGAGAGAGGTGTTAAAAGATTTTTGGAGAAACCATCTCTGAATGGAGGGGGAGGATTACGAGCTAACGACTCCTGAAGAGACCTGTTGTCTTGGTGGTTTTGGTTGTTTGTTTTTTTCTCTACCAGTCAGTCAGAACTGAAGAATGATGAAGAGGAGGATTGTCATCAACAAACCTCAAGAAGTCCAGTTGACTTTTATTTCCTTCCAGTCTTGTAATTTAATTTTGTAAATATAATATTATTTTATCACCAACCACTACTATCATTTCACACCTTAGCTATGTCAGCTTACTTTAAAAATAAATAAAGGGAGACACAAAGGAAAGGACAACCTCTAATGTCACATTATGTTACAGATTCAGAAGATAAACACAGTGAGGGCTGTTTTCTTTCCTATTATCAGAGGACAAAATGATTTTAATTTAACCGTTAAATGTCTTTAATATAAACAGGATGCCTTCAGAACAAAACAGGGACGTAATGCTTTTCTGTCAAATTAACTTTGTCCTGTGAGAGGATTCAGTCGACTGGTTCCAGGACATAAACAGTGCTTCTACAGATCAGTGTTGATCAGAGCTACGACTCTCCTTCCCCGCAGTGAACTGGAGGCTGAGAGGAGGAAAAATGACAGTCCATGAGGGAATGCTTGAGGAGGAAACGAGACACAACAACAACAAAGCAAAGGTCAAAACAAAGGCGGTTACTGCTGTGATAAATGAGACTTTTTGCTATTTATGTCAAATATCCTGTCATCCTGCATATTTCCTGTGTATAATTAAATTTAAGTATAACTAATAGTATAATCAAGATCACTTTTAAAACCTGAGTGAATTTGCACTGAATTCGTTTTTTTGTTTTTTTATTATATGTCTGAATGCATCTGAATACAGAGAAAAGCAATATGCAAATGAAATGTATTAATAGTATCATTATTATTAATAGTATTGGTATTATTACTATTATATAATATTATATTATTATTATTGTTGTAGAGAAAAGCGATATGGAAATAAAATGTATGACTTTTATTATTACATATAGCGATCATATCTGTGGAAACGTTGCATAAAACCTATAAATCTCTGTGTTTTCGTCTCTGCAAGAGAAACCTTTCATATAATTCACTGATCCATAAATATAAATTATACATATAGACTGGTGTGACTTTAAATCACTTGAATTTAGCTTGAAAATTGGCAGCAGTTGTCTCTGAGTGAATCAAATTGTTTGTAAACATTCATGTCACACATATTTTATTCATATGATGGCACATTGTTTTATTTATTTTTTGTTTGTTTTCACAGAGGTCCTTGTAGTAATGTTGTTGCTGAAACACTGGAGATTTAACTGTTAGTAGGACGAATATGAGATTATTTGGTCTTTTTGTGATGATTTTTGACAGCATTTTATGTCCTACTGTGGGGATAAACTTTAGCATCTCTCACCACTCCCACTGCATTGTGTTTGTGATGATCATGCGAATAAAACCCACTGTTACACAACTAATCCCACTCGTTGGTCTGTATCACGCCTTCTATTTGGTGTCATTTCTGTGTAACTCTACCAGCTCTTTTGTTCTGCAGTGTGACTCTCAGCTCAGCGTTGTATTCAGAAAAACAGCATCTCCTCCGGCACAGAGCCCATCTTTCTCCTGTTACCTCTCGGTTTCTTTGCTCGACGCCGGCCTGAAGCTTCTGCGGATTCTTCAGCTGTTGTTCCAGTTTCTGGATCTCCTGCTGGAAGAAATCTCTCTCGTGTTCTCGGTCCACGGCTTGTTCCTAAAAATAATAAAGACAGGAACATGAAAATGTGAAATCAGGTCTTCTATGTAGACACATTCACCTGCTGAGAAGCTGGTTTCTTTGTCAAAAATACAAAAAAAAACCACTTGTGTTAATTTACCTCCTATTTACAGCTTGTCCACAGCGTTGAAGGTGTTTTTCACATTAATTTCTTGTAAAATACATTAGACAATGTTGCACATTAATGCAGGGATATACCTTTGCCTTTTGTTTGTTTTTATTTGGTTATTATTATTATTTTGTATATATGAGTTATTGATTTGTTGACCAGAAAATTACAATGATTCTATAAAATATATGCAAAGTTAATCTGACTGTGATTTGTCTGGAAACATTTGCAAACATTGCATTTTTTTGTCGACCAACAGGGTAAAAACCAAAGAGCTTAACAAATACATTATTTTTTGAAAGAGGTGTTAAACTCCAGTTATTTCCTGTCATTCCTGAACAGTAAAATGTGTTTTAGTGGTTGTTTGTTATTCTGGATTCATTTCTGTCTTCTCAGTGAATTCCAGTGTTCTGGCTCAAATTTGGGTCTAAAAAGGTGAATTCAGTTTGAATTCCTCACTCCTGTTCAAAATGATGAAGAGTAGTGAACTCAGTGAGGAAGAAAGAGTCCAGTTAAAGTGAAGGAGAAGAAGCTGCTGCTCTGATATGTTCATTAAACTCTGTACGTCATTCAGAGCATTTCCACTCACGTCGAGGAACCTCCTGTTCTTCTCCAGCTGTTTCTCCAGAGCCTGGACCTGCTGACGGAGGTCGCCGCTCTCCGAGCTCTGAGCGCTCTCCAGCTCAATCACCCTGTTCACCTGCTCCTCCAGCTCCGCCTCCAGCAGCTTCACCTGCTTCAGCAGGTCGGTGTTCTCCTTCTCTGCCTGCCGCTGCACCTCCACCTTCTCTTTCATCAGCTTCTCCGTCTCCTCCAGGAGGTCTACGGTGGAGAGGAAGGAGGCAAGATTACTGACAGTTGGATGAACTTCACTTCAAGAATCATTCGGGTTTGATTTCAAAAAGGATGCTGAGAAGGAGCTGCTGAAGAGTCTGAAGTCTGTGAGCCATGAGATTAGCATTATCAGCTTTTTCATGTTGTTAATTATCAACTTCCTGGTCACTTTCCCAGTGGCTCAAAACTCAAACTCTTCTGACATCTCAATCAGCTTCCCAACCCAGCACATGATCCCCAATCATGATTCCCTTTTCCACCGCCAACAGTGAAGTTAACAACCCGACTTGCCCAGGATCAAACCCCCGCAGGATTAGTGCAAAGGTAACAAGGTGAGAGAGTGCAAATGAGAGAACAAACACATGGACGGCCCAGACACTGATATCCATGCCTAATATCCATGATATCCATGCCCAATAAGCATTTTCAGGCAGAGGAGAGGGACTTCCCGAACGGCCAATCATCTCACTCGCTCAAAGAAATGCTGCAATCACAGCATCTGCACATCTAAAACAGGGTTTGCACAATTTTAAAAGTCAAATTTAATACATTTAAGACCTCAACAAATATACTATAAGGCTCAAAAATGTCATAACAATTGCTTTGGTAGAAAATAGTCAATTAATTGTAGGGCCGACCAATATGGAGATTTTGAGGCCGATGCTGATATTGATATTTAGGAGAAAAAAAAAAAAAGATAAGTGATCAAATATTTTTTTTTAGCTCTTTAACACTTGCAACAACAATATAAATGGAAGCCGAAACACTTTTATTTCACAACTTTGTGAACAAAATAAACAAAATAACAACATAACTAAAATTGTAGTAAATCTCTGAATGATGTGTTTTCCTATTGGCATTAAACGCACCATCTGAAAATTTAATACCTACAGCAAATTCACGGTAATTTAAGACAATTTAAGACCCTAATCACACAGATTTCAATTTAAGACATTTTAAGACTTTTTTAAGGAACAGCATGAACCCTGTGAAATACATAACTATATAACAACTAAAAACAAAAAGTCTCAATTTAGAGTGTAGATGATTGACAAGTTAGGAAATAACATCTGCATATAAGTGTCGTTTCATTTCATCATGCTAAAATGAGAGCTAATGCATTAAAAATAACGAGCCGGGACAAAAAAAAAACAAGAAAATCAATGAAAAGGAAAAGCCAAAGCGAAGGTTAGTGATTGAACTGAGTGAGTTTGTGAGTTTGCAGCTGGATTAGGTTTGGGACAGTTAGCGCCGTCACTCAGCTACAGCAGACACTTATGGAGGACATACAGTAGAAATGACTGAGCCATGCTCAAAGTGGACACACCTGCTTCAGGTGCTGCAACCATTGCAGCTTCAACTAGGCCTACAGGAGGATAAGAAAGCACAGGAATGTGACATGCTCTTTGTTTTTTCATCATGAACAGAGATAGAAAAAGGGTGAGGAGAAACAGTGCTGGAGGTGCTTTCCTGCCTGTTTCACAGCTGCAGGTTAAGACTGGAGAAAGGATGCTGTGAAAGGAAAAAAAAGCCCTTTTGGTTTCCACCTTTAATAGAAAATACTCACCAATTACCAGAGAATGTGCCCTTGGGAACCTTTTCTCATAATACAGGAGTTGTAATGTAAAAACAGCAGATATACATGTTTTCGGCGCACTTCTTGGCAAAATCACCTGTAAATTCATAACTTGTGGCACAAATACTGGAGGCCAGTGTGAAAGTAGTATAAGAGGTGAAATGTTCTAACTATAAACATTTTATTGACTTTTATACCCTTGGTTTGAATTCCTGCAGCAAAATTACAACTCCTGACTGACAACACAAGAAAACCAGAAACAAGTGTGCAGATCTGATTATTATACAGTAAATATACGGTATTTTACAATAACTGTCAGATGACGTGCAGCTGGTAATGTCTCACACCACATCAAGCTGCTTTTTATAATTCAAGGAACAATTTATTTAAATTAGAGCTGCAACAGATTGAGTATTTCTTTAAGGAACTAGAGACTGCAGGTTCTTAAATGTGAATATTTTCTTGTTTCCTTTGCTCTTAGATCAAATGACGATTTAATTTATTGTGAAAATAGTAGCCACTATTTTTGTCTTTTAATATTCTGTCCCTTGAAACTTGATAAAAGTAAACATTAAAACCTGAGGTGAGGTTTTGTTTCCTCATCTGACCACAAAATTAATCCAATAAATTTCCTATAAATTAAGAATATTAACTTAATGTAATATTTGTATTGCTATTGTTATTAATAATATTAATAATAATAACAATAATAATAACAAACTATAACTTGTAATGAAAATAGCCAGTATTTTAATTATGGGACACATACGGAGCTCGCGGGGCGCAGCTTGCTCCTTCATGGCGTCTTGTTGCCGTGACAACAGCTCACGCTCTTCCTGCATCTGAAGCCTCTCCTGCTCCAACTCATGCAGCCGACTTCCTGTCACCTGTGCAGAGAAGCGACACTTTATGAGGTACAGTCCAGTGCAATTTAAATCTAAAAAATGTATCATACATTCAACATTACCGACACAGTTTTAATGGTTTTAACAGACAAATTAAATCATGGCTGAAAAACAATTACGTAGTATTTATTCCATTACTTGCAGCTCTAGACCATAATCCATTTATTTTGTTAAGAAATACCAAGATTGAAGACAGGATTTTTACATAATTATGTTGACAACCCAAAATGTGTTAATAAGAACTTCACCATGAAGCATTAATAAAGCCATTATTTAGTCGGCTACTAACCTCAGTAACACCAATATCTGAGATTAAGCAGACTTTTTATTATGTTAATAATATTTCATAATAATAATAAATAACAATTGTGATTTTTTTTTTTAAATCTGTACTGATTTATTTATTTATTTATTTATTTATTTTTTACACAGTTAGGAAAACAATGTTTAAGTTTTAATGCAGCTTACTGATTAAACACTGGGATCAGTGCTTGGTACTGTACCTTACTTTTAGGTTGGGTTTCTGGCACACAATTAAACTAATTAAATCCAAAGTAAGTGTGCTTACTGCCTACTGTTCTGTGCCAGAGGCTAGAAAATAAAGAGCCACCTTTAAATGCTGCCAAGTCATGTACGTTCACACTTCAAGGTAATTATTTGCCCTCACCTGCAGCTCCTGTTCCAGGCTCAGCTGGAGCTCCTCCTTCTGACGGAGCTGCTCCTCCAACGCCACCCGTTCACCAGTGTAGCCGTCAATCAGACCTGAACGTGGACCAACGGAGACGTTATATATTCTCACTTAACAGAGGAATTAGTCTGAGTAACACACAAAAGACAGTCAGGGCAGCCATCCGGATCATCTCAACTCAACTCCAGGATACAAAATCCAAGGTAACCGACAACACAGCAGCAGGAAGAAACAAAATAAACACTGAGGCAGAGATGCACAGAGATGAACAGAGATGACCCATTTTGCTTGACACGAAGCACAAAACTGAGCTGTGAACACAATGAAACAATAATTACTGTACAGCTCTGTCATGGGTCAGCAGGCATTAAGATCCAGGATGGTATTTCCAGCCTGTAGAAGGTCCCATGATATGATGTTATCATGATATTTAAGTCAGCATTCGTTGTTATAACGATGATAATCAAGCTTCCATATGATGAGCCACACCATAATATATTATATTACAATGTAATACCATTTTCAGATGACCAAACCATGCAGTATGTCAACTGGTGTAGTCCATAAGATTTTTTTTTCATCTTCAAAGTTTAGTGTAGCTTTGAAAAGTAATTTTGAATATATACATATACATACTGTACATATACACACACAATATAAAATGCCATTACACTATGCTATATTGTGTTTACCCTCTACTCTGAATAGTATATAATAATAAATTTGGGTATGCAAACACTAACAGCCTGATGAGAAACCTTTTGTTCATTAAAAGCAACTTTAGTGTGAGAATGAGCCCAGTTCTACAGGTAAAATAAATATGTAGGTTCTAACTCATGCGTGAGGAAACACAGAGAGAGGTGATGAAGGTAAAAGTCACCTGTGTTGTCAGGAGGTAACTATTATTTCAGCCCTCTATGCAGGAACCAAAGCCAGTGTGTAAAGTTTGCCTAAGGAGGGATCCCACCATCACACACATGATTACAGGCTAACAAAAATAAACAATGACATCTAACCACACAGAGCTCTCCTGGGTTATCTACCATCACTTTTTCTCTGCAGCACAACAAAACCACGTCTTCATATCGAGGAGCCTTGTTAAAACGTGACAGAAGAGGACTTTTCATCCTTTCCACTGACACATAATATGCTCAGTCAGTCGGTGAAGTGGATCTTCTTTTCTTGTGTTCACTCCAAACCAGTTTGAAAAAGCCGCACCCTGAGCTTTTACCTGCCTGGATCCTCCACACAAAAGGACGAGAATTATTTCTCTTTCACTTCACTGGCACTTGCACAAATATACTTCCAGAAGACATGAAATATTGTGCATGAAACCACAGGCTGAAAGGTCTGAGATGCAGCTTTTATTCCCAGATAATTAGCTGATTGATTGATTAGTTAAAGCAACAGGAAATTAAATGGTCATTTTTTTTCTTTTTTTATAACTGGTATGTGAGGATTTGCTGCTTTTCTACAAATAAAAACACTTTTTTACACTGCTGCTCAGGCCAAAAAAAGGCAAATTGAACACAAATTGGTACAGACATAAAAACAAATAATACGTTTTAATAAGTAGCTGCAGTCCTCTACCTTATTATTTTGTTTATCTTGCCACATGGCCTCTTGTCTTGGATCCGGTCTAACTTTTTTATGGCAGCTAATATTTGTTAGTCTTCAGCACCTCTATGGGACGACAGAAAGCAAACGTCATAACAGGATGCCACCGAGGACGACGAGAGGTTAGAAAAAGATAAAGAGTCACCATGGGCCAGCGTGAACACAGAGCCAGAAAGAAAGGACCGCTGAGAGAGCGGATGTGGTTTGAACAGTTGACCCTCGTGGACCAGCTGTCTCTGACACTGATGGGACAACGAGTCCCTCCCAAAAACATCGACCTCAGCATTTAAAAGTCAAGACTCACACTCGATTTCCAGGACTTTTACAGCTGATATGACAGACAGGAATGGCTCCACACACTAATATGATCCCCTCTGTGAAAATCTGATTTAAAAGCTGTGCAGTCTACGGTAATAACTCACTGAAAAATGATGAGCAATTAATCATGTGAAAAGTTACCAGCCAGCCAGCAGCGACTAACATTTACATTTCAAGAATAATGTTACTGACATTATTCAGAGGTGAGACATCATCAAACCCAGCATGTGCAACCATGTGACCTGACGTTTGTTCAAAATACTTAAAGAACCATTTGAACGTTAATTTGATCCTGAGAAGCTCCTCCAGAGGCAGTTCAGGAAAATAAGCCAATGTTGGAACACAAGACTTTTTTGACTTTTCACTTCTCTCTGTGAAATTGGACACAAACTTCCAGGAAAATCCAGATCAACCCAGATTCAGTTTCAGTTTCATCCTGTTAATTTCACTTTTTGAGCACACATGTGGGTGCATATAGATATTTTTATGTGCAACTTTGCCAAACCTGCATGTGTGACAGGAAGTATTTTGTCCTCCAGGATACATAATCCTGGAGGACAAAATTTCTCTAGGGCTCACTAACACTGCAGCAGACCAATACTTCTTTCTGTGCATATGCCCGTATAGATATTATACATATTATAAAAAAAAGCTTCATCTGCCTTTTCTAAATTATAAAAAGAAAGCAGTCTGAGCTGAAGATGGGCCGGCAGACAGAAATGAGTCGTTTTTTTAACCACAGATGGTCTCACACTCCTTTACTCTCCCTTTCAAACAGCTGATCCATCACACTCCCACCCCTCCCCCAGACAGATGCCTTTTCACTTCACTTCCTCTTTACGCTGCTTTCTGTAATCACCCTGACATACAGACCCACATCATCAATTAAAGAAACAGTGATTACCTTCAAAAAGGCTGCAGCGAAGAACGTGGCTTCTAAATCAGAGAAACTTGTATCTTGTTTTCTGCAGATCTTAATCCATAACAATGATCACGACACGTTAAAAGACAGCAGAGAAACTCACCCTCGGCTCGGTGGAGCTCCAGGGCCAGCTGCTCACGGGCCCGGGCCTCCTCGGTCAGCCTCTCCTGCAGCTCCTCTTGCTTCTGCAGCAGCTCGGTGATCTCCTGGTTGTGGCGGAAGGACTCCCGCATCAGCTCTGTCTGGGTCATCCGGGCATGTTCGAGCTGAGGGAGGAAGAGGAGGAAGAGGAGGGGCAAACAGGAAGAAGGGTTAGGGAAGATCTGCATTAAATAAGCTTTGAGGAAACACTTAATTTTCTTAAAGGGGACATTTGTACGTACCGAGACTGGTTTACCAAAACAACTGTGTAACATCTTCGTCTCAGTTTGGGTTCAAGACTAAAATTTTTAATTGAATGTCTGTGTTACAGATTGGAGAAGGATCTAATGAAAGATAAGATAAATAAATACATCAAATAAACATAAATTACTCACCTTCAATTAATATGACATAAAGTGAACCAAGACCAATGTTAAAAACAAACATAGGCATTTAATTGATAAAATGTGCCATTAATTGATATTTCTGACTTCTGATATTTCTGGTAATTCAATGAATGAATATATGAATTTAGCACAAGTTAAATCCTATTTTTATACACTGAATTGAATGAAATTACATCTCTGATTTAAATATGTCACATCAGGTGTCGCCCAAGGTTCTGTCCTGGGTCCACTTTTATTTACTATTTGTTAATTACCCGGGTTACAATATTCTACACACGCAGTGCCATTTTTATGCTGATGATCCTGTCATTTCCTGCCGTGGTGTTACCCTTGCCCAGACTCTCCAGTATCTGAATGCTGCATTTGACACTGTACAACGACGCCTGCTTGTTTTAAAACTTGTGTTGAACGCCTCAAAAACTAAAATGATGCTGTTTTCTAATTCTAGGAAAAGACTAGATTCTCTTCCTATCATTAAAACCCTGCAGAATGAATGAGTGGCACAACACAAGTATGTAGGTATTTTAATGATTTCTTAACTTTTAGACATCATGTTGAAATCCTAGTGAAGAAGCTCAAGCTTAAGCTAGGTTTCTATTTAAGAAATAAATCATGTTTTTCCTTTGTTGAGGCTACGTTCCTCCCCTTGCTTGGCTATGGTGATCTCCTGTACTGTACTTGCATGGGAGTCTATAACTGCTATCCTTGGCCAGGGCTCCCTTGGAAAAGAGATCTTGCAATCTCAACGGGACTCACCTAGTTAAATAAAAGTTACATAAAAAATAAAAAGTACTTAGTATTTTCTTATTTTAATAACCTAAGTGTAAAACAAACATATCAAATTACAGAGAATAAATAAATAAACACAGACCTAACCTTTATCGTGACACAAACTAAATGATAAATCTGAATGCACAGTGTGCAGACAGGCTGTCCTAGCACTGGGCAACTTGTCAATAACAAAATGAGGTTATGTGCAGATGTAACAGAAGCTGTAACAGAGACCATGATATCACATCAGTGTTACAACCTCCAGGTCAGATGACAGAAGGCATCTTTTTCACGTGGCACAGCTATGAAAACTGTCATAATCCAATAACCCGTCAGCTCGCTCGTATCCATCACTCAGATAACCATAATCTCCTTGAGCAAAGGTCTGTAAGGGAACCAGGAAGTGGTAACGTGACCTGGAGAAGTGGTATAAATGTTTCAAAAAGCAGCAGAGAAAGAGCTGCTGTGTGGAATTAACTTCACATCTGTTCTAGCTGCACCTATAAAACATTAATTAACAGCACAGATTCACATCCAGAGCACTGTTACAGCACATAGCAGGGGCTAAACTTACTGTATAAGGAGGAGTGGGCAGGGAGATTCTGGAGATAACCTTAAGAAGGTGGCCATTAGTCCTGTGATTGACATGGGAGATCTGTGTCTGCACCACCACAGAGTTTTTCTCGTTCAAGGTGCTGCACAGTGGGAAAGGTCGGGGAAGGGGAACGCGGGACTCGACCTCATAGACGTCCTGGTCCTCCCCTTCCATCCACGTCCTGGTCTGCATGCCCGAGTTCCAGTAAGAGCGGTACGAGTCCATGGTGAGCAGCTTGTGATGCTGGAGCTCCTCATCAAAAGCAAACACTTTCCATTTTCCAGCTGAGAATAAAATCCAGCAGGGGGGGAGAACGAATGCAGTGGCGTTGCAGACGGCTCCAAGCAACAGTTTCTGTGTGTTTGTTTGCCACAAACACAAGAAAAGTCAACAGGAACGGGGAGGGGGTGATGCTAGCGTCATCTCCATCGCATACTGGAGGTGGAACGAGTTCCAGGTAACACTGGGAGAGAAAATCACCTGGCAGCAGTGTTTAAAAGGTCCTGCCAGAAAGTGTCATCCTCGACAGCAGGTGGAAGTCGCATCTTGGTCCGGCAGCTTAAAAGGCACTCCTGAACGAAGCCACGGGAGGTCTGTCAACGCAGAGCCGAACATTTCCTCTCCCCGCCGAGATCGCCAAGCCTCACTCTGACCTTCTTTCCTCAGAGTGAAAGCATATCATGCAAACCCCCACGCCTGCTCTGGTTTGCCCTCCTCTCTTTCTCTATGGAGACTCATTAACAATGCTGTGATGGCGTAGCAACCCCGACCTGCAGGGAAGCCTCCCAGGGGCCCCTTTTAATTGTTCAGCCCTGGGTTAAAGGACGCTGTTTGGATGGTGAGGCTTTCACTCCTTCTACTTTCTACTTCCTCCTGTCATTCCCTCTCCACGCATGCTCCCCTGCTCACACCATAATATTACTCACTATAGCCGGATTCTCCGTCCTGTCAGGTGAGTTTTACTCAGAGAAACTTTGCTTCCAGCTTTGGATCCCAGACTTTTGCTTTCTACTTCCTACACTGATCGCACACAGCAGGATCAGGTAAAGTGGGAGGGGAGGCAGGTGTGGCTTCCTTTAGAGCCAGGTAGATGTGCAAACAGATCCCTGGTGTCTCCTTATACATACAAATAACCCAGATGTAACACACGCCCTTCTCACAGAAAGTTGCCAAACCGGATTCCTCCTCTTAGTCATGGCAGAAAGAAGCAATTAAGGCGTCCTGACATGCTGCCTCTTAGCCTCAGCCACCATCTCTGTTTGGCGTGTAAACCGTCGTCACACTCGAGCAGTTTCCACGCCTTCCTCAGGAAAATGATTTACAGCAGACGGAGCAACAGGAACATTCCTGACCGGCTTGCTGCTCTTTGACGAAGCTGCGATCCAACGCCGCTAAGCAGACGAGACGAATGTGCAGGAGATCAATAGCAGCAGGCAGATCATTGAAGAAACCATTAAAAGGCTTCTGATTACAAGTTTACTGTGCTGTTAATGGTGTGTACGTGAGGGGAGGAAATGTAAACGGTGTAAAATCTATAGAGTGGGTCTTTAATGGGGTCAAAATACCATTTTAAATGAAATACTGCGGTGCTGCAGACTTTTACAAACTTGTTTAATACTGAAAATCACACCATAATAATTTTAATGAACATATCAAATTATAGAGAATAAATAAATGCATACAGGCCGAGCCTTATCCAAAGATCATTCTTTCTCTATTCTTTGCTGTCTTTGAGTTTTCTTGAGTTGACGTAAATAAATGTACATAATATTAATAATTTTAAAAACGACAAACAGAAGATCAATTAGTCAGATCAGTCCTATAACACAAAATAACTACATAAATAAATTGAGTGAAGAGGAAAAATGATAATCTATTTGCAATTAAAAATATATTTTTTCCTTTGTTATTTATTCTATTATTATTATTACTTATTTTATTATGTCTTTGTTATTGTTTACTGTTTTTATTACTGTAATTTGTGTAAGCTGCTGTTCTATTCTATCAAAATGTGGTGAATATCTCAATCTGCGTGTAATAAAATAAAAACATACAGCCTGTAAACTGAGTCAAGTGGATGCTGAACCACAGTGACGCTCAGCCTGAAATTTCTTTAAAGCTATTTTTAGGTCGTCAAGATAAAAACCCATCTCAGCGTGAGTAACGCAGGAACTTCCGCCAACGGGAAGCGGGGATGTGCTGTGCAGTGGCTTACAGTAACACATGCGATGGCCCAGTTAAAGTGGCCTGTCATAGCCTGGGGGTCTGCTTTCAAGGCCGGTCAACCTGACAAAGGCTCAGCGTAAACACGACCCGTATCTATAGGCAACCGCTGGGAATGAGGCGGCTCTTTTGTGTGTGCAGACCGGGCCGCATTCTGCAGCCTCATCCCCGTTCCGCCTCCATGAGACCCACTGAAGGGGTTAACGTGGCATCATGGCGACCAAGCCTGAACGTGTCACTAGAGGTTTCCTGTTTATGGCTCACTGTCAGACACAAACAGCAAAAACACAAAGCACTGTTCACAGACCAGTGAAAAGATCCCATTTCACCAGGTAAAAGGAGTGGAAGTTTAAATGTTTTAGTCATTCTCTGACTGCGTGATTATAATCTATTATAATTATTGGGATGGTTTTAATGAGCGCTTTTTGCTTTTGAAGGAATAGATCACAGCATGTCATTACAAGTGTGTCACTGATTAATTAACTAAACAGGGCCATAATTAAACACTACATGCAATTTTCTGTCAGCTTGTTTCTCTGATAACTTCACATCCATACGTCTGACGACTAAAATCCTTATCTGGTTAAAATATTTTGTAAAATTATGGTTAAAAAAAAAAGTGGCTTAAAACTACAAAGCTGTCAGATGCTGAAAGGAGATGTGATGCTATTGACAGGTATTGACATGAAATGGACCATTACTATTAATAAAATTGGATTTCTCTGGATTGAATGCTAAACCTGTGTTTACTGCTGTGAAAAGGGCCAATAGTTTATATTTTAGGAAAAATGTTTATGCATGTTTTTGCAGAGAGTTTATGAGGAGACAGTCTGGTCCCGTCACCAAAAAAAAGAAAAGTTAAAAAGTTTTTTTAATTGGAGCTGCTGGGCAGGATGTTTCCCTGTTTCCAGTCTTTATGCTACGCTAAGATGCTTCTTCCTGAAAAGGTGTTAAGCTTGTTTGCCAAACTATTTCTTTAACACTGATGCCTAAAATAAAATCTTTGAATAGATGTTTCTGTTCTGTTAACAGTAAAAAAAAATGTATTATATAACTACTGAATTGTTTGTATTTTACGATCAGCGCTACACTGATCCCAGACCACTTCACCAAAAAGGTTCGTACCTGGTTGGAGGTGTCAGAGATGGCCACCAACATCCTCTCCAGAGCCGTTTGGAGTCGGCTGCTGATGCACATCAGGTCCTCCTCGTTCTCCAGCTGTGATCCTGGTCCCAGCAGGAGGCGCTCCATCACCTGCTGACACATCTGCAGACCCTCGTCAGCCTCACTGGACCACCGGCTCACATCGTCTGCGGCGGTCTCGCTGTGCTGGAGACTTTCTGGTGAGACAAGAGGAACAGAAATACTCATATCTTGTGGCTAATCTTCTGAGGAGCGTACAGATGTAGGTTCCCCCAGAGAACGATCTCTGAAGGGCAGATTTTTTTCAGTCATACAAATCAAATGTGCAGCTACACAAGCTTTAATAGAAGCGCATACGTGAATTAACCTTATAGGTGGTGAAAACCACCCAGCGCATCGCTGGAGCCTCACTATGTATGGCTGTTACAGGGAAAAAGTCAGTGTATGAAAGCAGTATACTGTACTGTTGAAAAGTAAATAAAAAATATCAAGATGGCTGCAAGGTGACGCAAAATTAACACTGTTTTTACACTGACAACTTCCTTCTTAAATCAAACATTTTATTGGAACAAAACACAGATACAGAGTGGTGGATCTTATAAAGGATGCAGATTAAAATTATCATTTTTTGAAAGATGCTGGTTATCGCAGAAATAAACTAATTATTCAATAGAAATTCAAGGAATTAAATTCACAACAACTGTTACAATAATGTTCAAATGTACTGTTAGCCAGACGCCTGATTTCACTGAAATCCTCTCAAATTCATCAAATATGTTTTTCCACTTTGCTTAAGTATAAATTAATAAAAAAAGAGTATTATTAATGATCCGTCCAGCTAATAATAACAGCTTTAAATGAATGTTACCAGATGACCAGCATGTGCTTATTTTGTATTTTTTGTCATATCTTCTTCTACTGCATTATATTTGCACAGGTTCAGTTTCTCTTGATGTATCATATATTTGACCCTCTACTGATGCTTGAAAATGAACTAACTGCATGTTTGAGTGTTGATGAAAATCCAATAAATAAAACAGGGAAGACGCTGAAAACCCGTGAAACGCCTGGAGTGAATATTAGCCTGTTAGCACGAGGCTTTAGCTCACACTGAGTCACTTACAATGAACCATTTAGACGGCAGGCAAATCTGATATCTCTCTGACCAACTGGGCACAACGTTATTTGCATTTGATCCCATTGAATTTGTGCCTGACTCTGTTCATGTGCATGCTTACACTCGGTGATGGTGTGTTTTCTCTCTTTGTTGGTGCAGTAGCATCATGTAGTCATGGTGCAGGTGCAGCGTTGCTCCGTCGCAGTTTATCAGCAGCAGAAGAGGTTAAGCTGCTGCCAGCAACACTCTGGACGGTTTGAGATTCACTGAAACTTATTCCTGGCAGTTTTTGAGATACAAGTATTTTCTTATCATACTATATTTAGTCTCTGGGACAACAGTTTTTATTCCTCTAAATGTAAAAAATGCAGGGATCTTAAATATTAATATAGTGTTAATAAATATCCAACAATTTGAGTTGAAGATATTTCAGTAATTTCATGCACATTTTATCTGTTCTATCTAATCAATACAGCGTCCACTAGAAGGTCAAAATGGATAGAAACGTCATCAAAATTCTTGCCACATCTCGTCAAATACAGAGATTTAAAAAAAAAATGCTCAACTTATCTGACAGTTTCTAAAAACTGAGGACCAAAACTTTGGTGTACCCAACATGTCCTGGTTCTCGCTGCTGGTGAGTTGACTGTATTGTGCAGTGAGTGTAAACATAATTATTAGCCCGTTTTCTGATATTAAACTCCCAACATGTTTGTGCTGTTGAACCTGTTGTCCCATCATAAACCTGATGCTACTCGCCTGCAGCGTAAGATCGGCTGGTCTCCGTGTCGGCTTTCTGTGAGGTGATGATGGTCGTCGGCGCTTGATGCCCAGCGCCGGAGGTGTCATGCAGACTCTTCATGTGGAGGCCCATCGTTTCCTCTGCTGCCGCTGTCATCTTCAGGACATCAACCAGCACCTGGCTGAGCTTCTCATTGGCTTTACGAAGGGCGTATCTGAGAGAAACAGTTAAAAAAAAAGTGGGAAGGAGTTTCTAAATATCTGTAACGAGAGGCTTGAGGTTATCATTCTTACACCATTTTAAAAGTCAAATGTAATACTTTTTAAGACCTTTTTAAGACCTCAACAAATTTAAGACCCAAAAATGTCATAACAAATTCTTTGGCAGAAAATAGTCAATTTATTGTAGAGCTTGACCAATATGGAGTTTTTGAGGTTGATGCCGATATTGATATTTAGCAGGAGCATCTCCAATAATAATTTTTATGACATTTTTTTTCAGCCCTTTAACACTTGCAACGACGATATAAACTGCAGGCATAACACTTTATTTCTTATACAATTTTTAAGAACAAAGAAGTGAACTTTGTGAACAAAACAATGTGCAAAAATGCAGTGAATACTGTGTTTTCCTATTGACTTAAACACACCATCTGAAACTTTAATACCATTTACAGTAAATTTAAGAGAATTTAAGACCTTAATTACCTGGATTTTAATTTAAGACATTTTAAGACTTTTTAAGGAACTGCGGGAACCCTGTCTGAGGACCATTCATGGGTACAGAGTGTTTCCTTTCATGGAGCACCTCTGTGCACAAAGATTTGTTATTAGGGAAAAGACAGTTTGTGTCTCTACCTTTCTCCACCTGGATCTTCCTCCTCCTGGGCTTCTTGTCCACCATCCTCTCTGCTCTTTAAGGCCTGGACGGGCAGGAGAGAGAAGACAGACAGCAGCCCCGTCATCACAAAGTTGCAGTTTGACAACCAGACTCTGAAAACTGTGGATAGTGAACGGCAGCGACAGAGCGGAGCTTTGGAGACTGTTAGTGGAAGTGCATTCAGATAAAGGCTCAGAGCGGAACGACACACTGGCCTCTTTACCAGCACACAAAAACACACACAGATGCACTTCTAGCTCCCTAACAGCCCAGAGAAACACTGCTATCTTTGTCCTGCTATGGCAACAGGTGCACCTGATGCACAGCAGCTAGAAGAGATGACGGCGCCACCTTCTGGAAGAACAGCGGACATGCAGCCCTGCGTCTGCAGATGCTACGGCGTGCAGAGACGAGTGAGGTGACAGCCAGTTTCAGTTGAGTAACAGACCACATGCAGTGCTGCTTCTACTAGAACATGTTGTCATGTAATTATTTTAGCTGAAGAAAACTTCAGGTCAATTTAAAATATGTTTTAAAATATCAGACACAAAAATCTATTATCTCTTAGCCTGTTTTGTAAACTTCAACTTCAACTTGAAAATTTGAGGCTCCAGAGCGCCTTGATTCATAAAAGATAAAAAGATCTTTCCAGGTTTCTGTGATTTCTATCATCTCAACATTATTTATTTACAGAATTATTTACAGAAATTATATTATTCAGGTGAATTTAGGAAAGAATAACAATAATGTGTATAAACAGAGAGCACACAGAGCTTTATTTGTCATCATTAAATCAATTACTGAAGCCTAAAATCTTTCACTTAGTTACCGAATCACCACCAAGAGTGAATTTGAGCAAATCATCTCCCAAAGAGCAGTGGAGCTGACAGCCGCTGCTATCGCAGTTAAAGCTTAATCATGCAATAAATGGGGAGTGAATGCCGAGCAGAACCTGGGATCAGCCCTTCAAGGCACGAGGAGGATCAGTATTTAAAAAAAATAATCTCAAATCAACATTAAGAAACTGGTGCATACAGAGTAGATGGAAGAGACTGTACAGCATGTAGTGGATAAAAACGTAAGTTTCCTGTAAAATCATTAATTTCTAACTGTTGATATTGATTTTGGTTGTGTGTGTAATAAATCACACCTTTAAGGATTATTTAATGAGGATTATTTAAAGAGGCCAGAATGAACGTGCATCTTGTTCCATACTTTAGTTATGAAACGTGGAGCAGAAAGAGATGCCGGCAAATAAATAATAAGGTAAGTAAAATTAAAAGAAAGGCTAGAATGTTTGTGTGCACATCCACAAAACATTAGCAGAGAAAACTACGTAAAAGTGATTCACTGTGAGCAGATAAAATAGTAAGATATCCATATTTTTATTCATTTTTGTACCAATAAAACCAGTAATTAATTCTCCCATGACACCTCCTTTACTCACCTGCTCAGGTCTTGATTCAGATTTCTGCAGCTCCTCCTTTAGCTTCCGGATCTCGGCGTCCCTTTCCTCCAAATCCATCTCCAGCAGCCTCTCCTTCTCCACCTCCTCCAGCCAGGAGGTGCTGAATGCCAGAGGAGCTCTGGGAGTCGACTCCTCCTCCTCATCCAGCCGGGTCTGCATGGAGGCGCTCCGCTGGCAGGCACGCTTGTTTAGTCGAGCCAGCTCGATCTGCTGTGCAAACTCCACAGACATCTGAACGATGACCTGATGGACCCAAAGATGATGTTTCTTATTAGACACAGAAACTACAGCAGGAATACATATCCACTGTTACTCAAAATTATGGGAGAAAATTTAACAGAAACGCAGATTTAACGTACTGCAGCTACCATTCTTTTCAGTCTTATGCTGATTATTTTCTCAATTAATCAACTAATCATTTGAGTTTCCACATCTGACAGCAGTTAACAACCCAAATATGTTCAGTTTGCTGTCGTAAATATAAGATAACTTGATAGAAGATAGGATTATTTTCTCCATTAATCAATTACTTGGTGGAAAATGAATTACTGAATTACTTATTGATTAATCGCTGCAGATGAACAGATGAGTTGTATTTCATATAAAATAACTGGTCACTTACCTTGGCGACTTCCTCCTCCACTCTCTCTGAGTGTTGTTTGTCCGTCTCCCTGGAGCTCCCGGCACCATTAACTCCGTTCAGATCTTTCTCCCCTCTCTCCTCCTCCGTTCTCCTCTCCTGCTCCTTCTCTTTCTCCTCCATCAGCCTCCTCAGCTCTCTGCTGTGTTGCTCTTGGAGGGCGGCTACTTCCTGGACATATTTTTGGTAGAGAGCTTTCCTCAGTGCCTGCAGCTGCGCCGTCAGGCCTGCAGACCGGGCAGAGCGCCGCGACGCCACACCTCCCTCCGACGGTTCCTCCTCATCCAGCTCCTGCAAGAGAAGACAAGTGATGCAGCAGTTAGCAGCGGCAGCAACGTGTCCACATAAAAGATCCTAAAGGCTGATCCTGAAATAAAACCACTATTAATACACCGTTTGTTCCCTCCACCACCCCCAAGCACGATAAAGCGATAAAGAGATGTCTTGCACTGCATTACAGCTACATTTCCCACAACACACTACCACCCTGTCCTGTGATGAATCCACTTCTTGTGTATTCCTCTGTCGACTAGTACCACTCGCCTCAATCTCAACATTTCCAGTCCGAACGTCTGAAAGCGACTCTATCTCCTATTCTTCCTTCAGTCTCTCTGTGCAAACTTTGTCTTTGCCTCCCTCAAAACCTCAAACTGAGACATGATGGAAGTTGGCGTGACGTGAACGGGAGGCATCTCGAAGGAAAAACGCATCCTTTCACGCAGCTCGGTTCACGGGAAACAACGGCGGGTTATGTAACGTCCAGCCCTTTGTAAGGACCATTCGTGACGCTGCTTCTAGAGCAAAGACAGAGAATTTAGGGCACGTTTTGGCCTAAAGGCTGCAGGCGCCACCCTCGCTGTCAGAGCGTCTTAACGTACACGTCTCAGCTCGTAGGAAGATGTGATGAGGAAGATTAAGATGAGGCCAAACCTTTAGTTCATCTCCGTGCTCCTCCATCCCCTCACAGCTGGACTCTGGAGCGCTGGACAGGCAGAAAGAGGGAAAAGAAGTCAGACTTTTTCTGACCCTTTAAAATTACATGTAAAATGTAACTTAAAATGTACCCATCAGAACCATGAAGGAGTTTACTCTGTCTTCTGTTTCTTAAATACTGAATTACAATATAAAGCTGAAATGCCACGATCATATCAGTCTAATTATAAAAAAAATTATAATATATAATTCCACTTTAAAATATGGAATATGATAACTAGTCCCAGTGCTTAAACGCTGTATAAACTATATACTCTATATCAAACAGAGAAGGGCAGCAGCGTCTCAGTTTTTTACAGTAACGGTCGGTGAAAATAAACAAGCAGCAGATCAGAGACATGAACAACTAGATTAATAGAATTAATGTCACATTCATCTTGTTTTTGACACAGGAAACCTCCTGGAATAAACGTCATTTTTTAGGTTAAACAAGAGGCATGGATGACACTTTAAATGACCTGGTGAATATTTCATTAGTTAAGGTTTCAGGTAGTAACACAGGAAGTGTACGTTATCAATCAACCCAGTCACCGTTCTCTTTTTATTCGTGTTCATTATTTTTCATTTTATTTTGACTTATTTTATATGTTTTCATTTGATTATATTTGACCTGATTTTCATGTTTATTTTATTTTATGATATTTGGCCTTATTTTCTTTTTTATTATCTTATCATATCTCGTCTTATCGTTTCTTTTTGTTTTTACCTGTCGTGGGTCTGAGCACCTGTGACTTCCTGCAGTCGCTGCTGCAGCATGAAGAGCTCGGTGGCGTAGCGCTCCTCCCGGTCGGCGGCCTGCTGCTGGTAGTGAGATCGGAGACGCTCCACTTCCTGTTTGTGACACTCCTCCAGCTGGAGCTGCTTCTCCTGCTCGCCGGCCTTCAGCCTCTGGAGCTCCTCAGTAAGGGAAGTGGACGGTGCTTCGGCCTCCAGTTCTAAGGGACAGAGAGAAGGTAAGGTCAGAGCAGGACCAAATAACAGCAGCAACCGAACAAACAGAGGGCAAACAACAGAAAAAAATGACTAAAAAGAATTAGTCATGTTTGTCTGCAGATTCCTTCAGTGTTCATCATTCAGGTTTTTAATGAATTATCCTCAGATGACTCTTCCTCTCCAGAACAAACAGACCCAGCTGCGACTCTTTCTTCCTCACTGAGTATTTAAAGAATTTATTCACCTTTTTAGATCCAAATTTGAGCCAGAACACTGGAATTCTCTGAGAAGTCAGAAATTAATCCAGAGTAACAAACAACCACTAAAACACATTTTTTTGTTTGAGAATGACAGGAAATAACTGCAATTTAACATCTCTACATAAAAAAATAAAATAAATAAAATATATATATATATATATATATATATATATATATATATATATATATATATATATTTTTTGTAAAACATTAAATTTGAAAATACCTGGATAACAACAATTCTATTTTATCATTAAAGATATAATTTTGATTAAAGAGCGTGCACATACTAACAACTGACACTGGGAGGTGGAATAATAAATCTATGAAACACTGTATATATACAAACATAAAACATAAGTAGAAATGTCATTTTTAGAAATACAAAGCAGAAATAAATACATTTAGATATTTACTATATGTATGCATAAAAAATCAAAGCAGAATCTGGTGTTCCATTTCTGTTTGCTGCAGTGTTAAAGATGCTTCTGTGTGTTTTGTTTTGTTTTTTGACTCAGACTTGCTTTTGCTTTTCTGTTGTAGACTCCACATTTACCTTTCCTCGCAGACGACCTTGAGCTGGAAACTTGCTCACGCAGGTCGCAGATTTCCTTTTCGCTGCTGCTCTTCAGCTCATTGTATGCCGACTGCAGCTCCGTCATCTAGGACACCAACACATGTCTGTTAAATGCTGTATAGTGTTGTAATAACCATCATTATTAACTGGCAAACTGATAGTTAATTAAGCTTAGTTTTTATTTTACTGTCACAGAATGAAATGACAATTAGTATTTTTTACTAATTATGACGAATGCTATCATTTGTAATTTTTTTCATATTGTTGCACACATTTCATTCACTATATTAGGTATTTATTATGATTACAAAATTATTTGGAAACCTTAAAGAATATTTTGTAGAACAGCAATAAATATAACACTGATAGATTTTTTTGTAAATGATTAATAATTACTTCTATAAACATTATCAAGTTGCAACTGACAATTATAAGACACAATATTAAAAACAATAAATCAATAAGCTACGTTTAGATTGAAAGTTAATAATTGTTTTCAGCTCCATCAATCTCTGTATTGTTCATAGATAATTTATGATTTGTTGAATGTTTAAAAAATATTCGGTAATGACTAATAAACACCTAATATAGAAATTTATCAAAAGTAACAATAAACTGTATACAATAAACAATAAACTGTAAAAATAATTAAAATACTACAGAAAAAATTGTAAAAATTCTACATTATCATTTAGTTATTTGTTATTTATTATGTAGTTATTTATTATATTTCAGAAGTTTAATTATCAGTGATACATGTCTATAAGTACACAGTACACAATGCATGCAAATAAAACTGAGAAAATATTTTACTCTGAATTTTTTGCTGAAAATTTTTTTTAGTACAATTCAAATCTGTTTAAACTTTTTCCAGCTTTGAGCGTCTCTTTAAATGCTTTGTTTTTTAAGTATACCAACAACAAACTGCTGAGAATGAGCATGAATTAGCACGTATTAGCACACCGCTTTTAGCTTCTGTCTGCAGACATTTTCACCTTGTTGCCATCGGCTCTCAGCTGAACCTGCAGACATGACAGTTGACGATGCTCCTGCTCAATCCTCTCCCTCACCCGCTGAAGATCTCTGTAAAGGCCTAGATAAGAGAACACAGAATCTTAAAGTAAAGAAAACTGCATGATTTTGTTTGTGATAGACTCGAATAAACAGAGGAGTGGGACAAACAATCAAAACTGGACCGTCTGAACACATGGTCTTGTACTGTTTGTCAACTACATGTGATTTTTAATTTAACTTCACAAAAAACAAAAAAGACTATGTGCCATGACATGGGAGCATTAAAAAGCTGCATAAACCTATGCCTCTCACTGAAATTTCTTTTTCCCCACATACAACCTAATGATTCGGGACGACAGACGCCAAAACTGTCCAATCAAGGGTTACCTGTCAGTCCATGTTTACTTCAAATAAAAAGCACTACAGGTGTGAAAGCAGCCTAAAAACCCTCTGTAGGTATAAAATGTGTTCTAGCATCTGCACAACCTGCTTTATGGTGTTATTCCACATATTTAGGAGACAGATCACCTCTGGCCTCCAGGACGACGGAGGTGGATTCACTAGTTTCTGGTGTCTCCGCTGAAGCCAGCCGGTCCTCTGCAGCATCACTTTCCAAAAACTCTTCACCAAAAATCCTTTGAAAACACTGAGCAGAGAACAGAAAACACATATTAATTAATTAAAAATTAACTCAGTGGACTTGACACAATCACTCTTCTTCAGTAAATACCTGAATGATCTCACAGCATTCTTCTGACACAGCTCGTAACACGCTGTGGAATTTGTCCGATTTTGGCTCATCTGTGAGAAAATAAAAAACTGGAGTTAACAGAATAATTGTACCAGATACGTCAAAAGCATCAAAGCATCCACACATATGCTCACCCCGGTTACCCTGGGCTTCCAGGTTGTGCAGTTTCAGCTCCAGACTGTGCCGCCGGGCGTCCGAATCCTCCTGCAGTAGCTCCAGTTGGGCGGCGTGGATCTGAGAGAGGCTGATTCGCTGGGCCTCCATCTGCAGCCGACACTCGCCCTGATGACAAGGAGGAAACGGCGCCGCATTACCATGTATATAAATACAAAACAAAAGACAATCAACAGATATTAATAAACATAAACAAATACAAAAACAGGCACTACTTTTTTTTTTTTTTTGCAGAAATGGCAGAAAATGCTGTTTTATTCCTGCTTTTTCACCATTTAGACACTGTTGTTTGCTTACTTATTTATCTTTGTTCCAGACTTACTTTGACATATTTTTCCACATATTCTTCTTCTTTTTTTTTTTTTTAACTAATCATAAAACCCACTTTTATTGCTTGGCTTTTGACCCAGTATGATACTTTGCTTCTGTTTTACTGTAATATTTTATTATTTTTTACTGTTTTATGGTCTTTTATAGGTGTTTATGTACAGCACTTTGTTTTCAGCTGTGGTGCTTTATAAATAAAGTTGAGTTTACTGATGACATTTATTTATATAGGTCCTTAATGAAACATTGCGCTTTGCAATTTGCTGCTGGAACATCGGAAATATCCTCATTGGTGGGAGGAATAAAAGATTATCTTTTTTCAGTCACATCAAACAGAAGCAGGGAGGCCTCTTTCTCTAATTAGGCGTCATCGCTAAGCTGTTAGGGTAACACACAGTTATTAAAATAGTGATTCTGTTACCTTTGATGTCAGACGAGTTTTAAGGAGCACTCTACATTTTAAAACAGGCTGCATTTAACAGGCTTTGTTACCACACAATCTCCCCACATCTGCAGCAGCTGCTTAAATCATGCAGATTAGAGATGATCAAACAGATGACGAATAAAAACACAGAGATACGCTGCTGACGGAAAAAAAAAGAATCACATGATAAAAATGAAGTTTACCAAACAACCCCTACTAAAGAGAAAATTATACAGCAAGAAAAACAATAATAATGTCTTAATCTGATTATATTTGGCATTAAAATACTATGTCACCAAAATAAACAAAAATATATAAATGAAATTAACTTAATGCTAAGTTAGTATTATTTTAATATGCAAATTTAATGAAAATTATTTTTTTTATTTTGGTGCATAAAGCTCTTATTTCTCTGTAGGCTTCTTTCCATCATGATGTTCTAATAACAATCTGAGTCTGTCAGCGGCAGAAACCAGAACTTTTAGTGGACATAAACTGATGCTGCAGGTTGACCCAAATGATCACATTACAGCCTGTTTAGCTGGACCACTTCCACTAAGAGACGTCCTCATTAGTCACTAAAATATGGGTTGAAAAAAAAACAACAACTATATTTTGTTGGGCTTTTGTCTAATGATGTCTATCTTTTAATTTAATAATTTAACTAAATGTGGCAGTTTGGGGCATCAATAATTCAAATCATGATAGCGCTTTGAGTGCCATTGACATATGAATACGTCAAAGTGTTTTTTTCGGCAGCAGGCACAAGAGGGCGCTCTCCTACAGCCTGTGAGTAATTCTGGGGCTTCTGGGAGATGTAGTCAGAGCATAAAGAGACGGTATACACCACAGAGATCAAAACAGGAAGTGGAGACGATCGAGATTAGAGAGCAAAATAGAATCTGGACAAAAAGTGGTTATTTTGGTGAAAGTGTCCTCTACTCTACCTCTGATAAAACAAGAATGGAACAAGGTAAAAACAAACATTTTTTTCATGATGAAATAGAGAGTCTCTTCTTTCATTTGAGCTATTCAGTGTTTTCAGAGACATAGTACTAAATATTCTGTGGGTCTAGAAATATGACTCAAAATGGGCAAAAACGCTGAACTCATCATTCCTCCTGCCTATTCATGGACCTTCACACCACACTGTATGAAAAGCAAAGAGCAGGATGTGAGCTTAAGTGGCATTTACATGCTCAGTCTTCTTTTCTTCTGCTCTCCGACACGCCTCAGCCTCCGTCCCATGTCCGCTCACCTGAACAAGTGAGCAGAGGACAGACATATCACTGTTTTTTAAAACATGTCTGACGTATAACGTTCAACACAAATGCAGACAACAGTGACAGTGATGGACAAGATGCACCGTTATGATCACTTCCTGAGGGGGAGCAGAAAGCAACTCATTATGACAATAAGCCACGATAATGCAACATCACCTCGTGTGTCTTTATTTCAATTAAGTTTTTGTCTGTGCGTGTTTGGCTATAAACAAAAGCAACCACTTGAGGTTCTGACGTTGATTGAGGTGCATTTTATAACTTTCTTTAAAGACTTAAAGACATTAAAAGTGTCACTCTGGATACTGTTCCATCCCAGGAGGTGACAAAAACAATGTGAAACACAGATATGGAGAAGCAGACGGACATGACACACTGTCTTTTTCCTGGTAAAAGTGAGACAAGACACAGAAGTGACCGGGGTAAAACGGCTTCTCACCTCAAACCCTTCACTTCCTGCAGGATGGAAAGAAACTAGAATGTACACGATTTCTACACAACCAGTCACAGCTATCAGAGGACTTTCCTGTTCTATCTCCTGCTTTGATTTCAGCCCTTTAAACCCCAACATCAAATTCACTTTGAGGATGAGCAGAATCGAATGGAACCAGATTATTAATATTGCATAGTGTTCCTTTAAAAGTAGAAATGAGGAGAACGTCGATGAGGTCTTGACACTTCGGCAGGCTGTACTGTGTGCTCTCTTTCTTTTATATTATCCCTTCCTCACAGTAACACACAATAAATGCCACTGAACACTATGTACGAACTTAAAAACACACAGTCCGACCGAGCGAGGCTGCAGACACTATTTACAATCCTGACCGTTAGTCGGTGGGGAGAAAACATGACAGAGCTGAAATGCCTCACTGTAAAATCAACATCATCTGGCTCTGAATGCAGTCCACACGCTCCTGGCGAGGCTAATAACAATATCAAGCACTAATGTGATATCTCCATCTGCACAGCTATGACTCAGATGTAATTCAATCAAGAGGAGATAAAAGGCAGTGACTGCAGTGGATGCATGTGAGCTCCTACCTGTTTATGGATGTAGCCTCCGTCTCCCTGGCAGCTGTCAGCAGAGTCCTCCTTCCCGGCCCTCTCTTGTGAACATGACATAACCTGGCTCTCCATCTGAGGCTGCATCTCCTGCTCTGCAGCACTTGTTGCTCTCTCTTCGTCTCCCGCCGCCGCCTCCTCCTCCTCGCCCTCCTCCTCCCGCTGTTTTTCCTCTCTGCAGTCTGAGAGAGTGGTGCCCAGTCTGCGCTCCTGCTTTGACCTCTGTCGCCTCTTGCGCCTGCTTGACCCTGAGGCGGTGGGCTTGAGTGGGGAGGATCGTCCTTCCAGGGGTCCCTCGCTGGAGGACCGGGCTGCTGCTGCTGCTGGTGATGGAGTCTGTGAAAGCCTCTGGAGCTCCAGGGTCTGCTGAATGCTGTCTCTCTCGGATTGAGCCTTCTGTAAGAGCGACTGAAGAGTGTTTATCTCCTCTCGCAAAGACTCGATCTGAAGGTGATGACCCTCAGAAGAACACACTGGCTCAAAAGCTCGCTCTCCATGCGGGGGCTTAGCCTTCCTCTGGGCATCCTGCCTCGTAATCTCTCGCTCCTTTCCCAGTTGGATACTCTTCGCTCTCATCAGCTCTTCTTTCAGCTGCCCCACTTTACCCTCAGTAAACATCAGTTGCTCTGTAACTTTGGAGAGCCTCTCGGCCAGGCTTTCCTTCTCGCTCTGTGTAACATTAAGCTTCTCCATGAGCTCAATTGTGTCTTTTTCTATCGCAGCTTGTTCCCATCTATCTGTATTCACGTCCTTGCTATCCCCGCTGCGCTGCTCCTGCTCCCGAATCTGTGATTGAAGGCTGGAAATTTTTGCCTCAAACTCGAGTGTCTCCCTCAGCATCCTCTCTTCTAACTGCATCCTCGCCTCAACAAGAGACATGTACTCCTCCTTCAGCTCCTGGTAGTTCACCTCGAAATTCTTCTCTGCAAAAGAGAAAGTAGTCCTCTGCTTTTCAATCTCCTCACTCAGCTCGGCTACCTGTCGCTGCATTTGACCATTCTCTGCAGCGAGTGTCTCAATTTCCTGAATTTTGGAGTCCAACTTTTCTTTAAAAGTGTCGTTGGATTCCTTCAGCATCTCTTTTTCCATTTCCTGCTCTTTCCGTTCGCTCTCCCAGCGTTGTTCTTTCTCTTTCACCTGCTTTTCAAGTGCCTCTGTCTTTTTCAGCAGCGACTGAATTTCCTCCTCCATCCGAGCTCGTTCTTCTCCTCCCTTTCTCAGCTCCTCGAGCTCCACCTGAAGCTCTTGAAGCTGTTGGACGAGCTCATCTGTTTTGGAGCTGTGCAGAGCGAGCTTCAGGTCCTCCTTCAGTGCAAGGATTTGGTGGAAAAGCTCGTCTCGCTCTGTAGTAAAACTCTCTTTCTCCCTCTGTAACAGATGAAGTTGATCCTCATAAGGAGTGCGCAGCTCATCCAGTGCCTTCTCGTGTTTGATAGCAGCTTCATTGAGAAGGTTTTCAGTGTTCAGGAAGTTCTCCCTTTGCAGTTCTTCCCTAAGCAGGGTCAGTTCTTCCTCGTGGCTGAACAGAAGCTGAGTCCTCAGGCGGTCCAGCTCTGCTTCCTGTGACTCCGCCATGCGGTCGAGCACAGCGTCCTTCTCCCTCTCCAGCATCTCCAGCTTGATCTTGTAGTTGGTCGTTTCGGAGTCGTGTTTTATTTCCACTTCTCGTGACGCTTCCTGAGCAGCAGCCAGCTCGTTCTTCAAGCCGTCGATCGTCTCCTGGAGGTGCTGCAGCTCACCTTGGTGGCTTTCCTGAGAGGTGAGGCTGTGGGAGACCTGCTCCGCTCGCTCTGCAGCACAATGCAGCTCCTGGAGGAGATCCTCAACCTTGGCCTGCAGGTTGAACTTCTCTTGGGCGACTTGGCTAAGCTCACATCTGGCTTTATCGTGCATTGCTTGTGATTGCTCTAACGTATCTTGTAGCTCCCTGATCTTAGCATTGAGCCCGTCCACCTCAACGCCGACACTGGAGCTTTGGGACAGTTGTTGTGCTTTTAGGAGCTCAAGCTCGGTGCGGTGTCGCTCGCTGATTTGCTCCACTTTCGCTGCGTGCTGCAAATTAATCTCCTGCTTCATCTGGACGATCTGCTGGCCGTACATCTCATCCAGCTCTGCCCTGAGGAGGTCGAGCTTCCTCGCTGTCTCTTCCTGCATCTGTTGGATTGTGTCGCTCTCAGACAAGCTGCCCTGGTGGCAGCGCCTCTGCAGGTCCTCTACTGTCCCCATGAGCTGCATGATTTCATGAGACGACATCCGCTCTTTCTGCCTGGAGGTTGCGAGTTCACCCGTACAGCTTTCCAACTCCATTCGTGCTTGCTCCAATTCTGACTTGCAACTCTCCGTTTCAATTTTGCAGCTCATCAACTCAGACCTGCTGCTCTCCAACTCGTCCATGCATCGATCGAGCTCTGACTCTTTGGCGGCCATTCGCTGCTGGATGTCACGCAGGCGTTTCTCGGAGGACTCCAGCTTGTCCTCGAGCCGCGCAAGAGAGCCGTCACGCTCTGTGATGACTCTCTCTTGCTCTGCTATAATCAGGTCTTTCTCATCTGACGGGCCTATAATGTTCTCATCAGAGGTCCGTCCAACATGAGCCAGCTCGTCTCTGAGCAGGGTCAAAGACAGCTCGTGTTCTGCGATTATTGCAGCTTGCTCTGAAATTAACCGATTTTTCTCTTTCAGTGTTTGTGCAAATGACTCCTCCGCCGCCCTCAACTGCGTTGTCAGCGACTGCTTCTGACTCAGAATAACCTTTTCTTTGTCAGCGATCAGCTGGTCCTTTTCATTTATCTGTCGGGTGAATGATTCTTCCAATTTTTTCCCCGACTACAAAACCAATAGAATGCCAATTGTTAGAACATACTGTGTGACAAATTGCATTTAACAGAGAAGATGTCTGCAGGATCACGATGGGCGGCTTCTCTTACCATCTCTGTCTTGCTGAGTTTGTGCTGCAGCTCCTCCAGTTGTGGTTGGTATTGCAGGAGCTGCTGCCTGGCCTGCAGCAGATCAGCTGCTGTGCTGCTGTGGCTGGTGTTCCTCAGTGTCTCGCCTGCCTGCAGCTGCGATATTTCCACCAACAAATTCAGTTTTAAATTGCATACATGTACAGCAACTACCAGAACAACATAATCATAGCATTGTGTTGTGCATAACCAGCTCAGCAGCTCAGAGCTCCCACCTGCTGGAACTGAATGTGCAGTTTTTGGCTTTGCTCCGTCAGCTCCAGGAACTCTTTCATGATTTCGTCTTTCTCTTCCCGAGCCTGCTGAAGGTTGGCGGTGAGCTGGGTGATGATGCCGTCTCGCTGCTTCAGAGCAGCCTCAAAGTCCTGCAGCTGGAAAGGTAAAATGGAAATAAGTAAAATCACCTTGTAATCCCAGGTGTTTCTCTCTTTTCTGGTATTCTTTGCTCGCTGTGGAGAACTTTTCTTTCGAGAATACAAGGTAAGTGGTGAGTTTAAACTCAAGATTATTTATGGCTACAGGTCTAACTGCAGGATGAGGAATAATTTGAAATGGACAACAGGTGGTATTAAAAAATGTGATTTAAAACCTGGTGGAAAACACATTCATGTGTAAATATGCAGGAAAAAGATACCAAGTTTAGCTTTAATGCAGAGAAGAAGACAAAACAGTATGCGCTATAATAATAAAGTAATAAAATAAAATTTACCTGCTGAACTCCCTCTGAACCGAAGGCAGTCCTGATTTCTTCAAGCTCTCGACTCAGATCCTTCACCGCCGGGGTCTTGGCAGCGAGATCGTCCTCCATCGTACCTCCTTCTGTCCCCTGCTGCAAGGCCTCCACCTCCTCCTAAACAGGAAAATTAGTTTTTTAAAAAGCACTTTCGAAGATAAATCCAGCAAGATCAGCAATTAGTCACCATAGAGCAATAAGTAGTTAGTTACAAGAGACAATATTGCTTTAATTTTGTCACTTCTTTTAGAACCGGAAAGACTCGATACCCAAACTCTGCAAAATTCAATCCGACTAGAAAGTAAACAGAAATGCTGTCACGTTATTTCACTTTAAAAGCGTTAAAAAAAAAGGAAGATAATGACTAGGTTTCATTGCTAACTTGAAATATATTAACTCTTTGAGTGCCAGTCATTTTTTAAAACCTTGTTCCAGTGTTTTTGTCCATTTTGAGTCATATTTCTAGACCCACAGAATATTTTGTATTATGTCTCTGAAAACACTGAATAGCTCAAATGAAAGAAGAGACTCTCTATTTCATCATGAAAAAATGTTTGTTTTTACCTTGTTCCATTCTTGTTTTATCAGAGGCAGAGTAGAGGACACTTTCACCAAAATCACCACTTTTTGTCCAGATTCTGTTTGTTTTGCTCTCTAATCTCGATCGTCTCCACTTCCTGTTTTGATCTCTGTGGTGTATACTGTCTCTTTATGCTCTGACTACATCTCCCAGAAGCCCCAACATTGCTCTCAGGCTGTGTGAGACTGATCGGCGACCCGCTGCTGAAAAACCACTTTGACACTGAAAAATGTCAATGGCACTCAAAGAGTTAAGTAATGGTTGCAAGCACTGATGTAATATTTTTTTCAGTCTATAGTTTACTTCTTCTGACTCGACACTCTCTTGCTAACATCTCAGCAGTCGGCGTCTCACTTTTCTCTCTATCCATCCATCACCTCAGTGAATCTGCAGAGTAAAAACCCTGTCCTCTCTCCTCCAAACCGTCCAGCTTTCACAGATAATTTACACCTCCAAAATGTCACCAAGTCCTGTTCGTTCTAACCTAAGCTCCTGAGCCATTTGTGCTTTCACATCATGTTGCTTTCTTTCAGCTTTCAAATACAGAGGACATTTGCAGGTGCACAGTTGAGTGAGTAGAGCAGGAAAACAGGCTTGGTTAGTGGGTTACAGGAAGCCTCGCAGAGAGCTAAAGCAAACAGAACTACATCCAGAAGACAGTGGGTTTGCTAGCAGAGACCAGAAGCCGAGCCAGAAGCAGAGCTCTGTCTCATTTTACTGTACCCAGATAAAATCCTTCGTAGGCATCGTTAGCTTCTCTGTCATCTCATCATGGCGCCCATTTACCTGTTAATTCACAACGAGGTCAGTGAAACGTCACCATTCAGGAGTTGTGACGGGAAAAGTCGCTCAGAAGTCTGATAATTTATTTTCTTAAATGTTGATTGGATTAAAAATCACACTGAAATCACCCTCTTGCTGACTTCCAAATCAAACAATCTCAACATTTAACATTCAGCAGAAAATCAGAAAACTTTGATGAAGATTTTTGGGTGATACAGATTTTTAGAAGAGCCATTAGTGCAAGTACTATTGTCTTTAATTTGACTGACAATTTCTTTTATTGCAGCATCTTTTATGTATAAAGTCCACCTCAAAGTGCATCAGCGACAGGTGAAGAACTAAGATTTTAACTGAAACTTACATCAGTTTTCCTGAGAATGAGCAATTTATCCAACAAAGTTTAAAATTTTACCAGCATGGGACACAATCATAATCTGTCTATTCCAATTCAAATAAGTCACTAATAAGTTATATAATTTGAGTCACATCCACAAACCACAGTCAAGTCAATATGAATTTCCAAAAAAAGAAGCAAGCGAGTCCATAAACACAAATCTCATAACTATATCATGTAAGAACATAAATCGAAAGGACAAAAAGAATAATGCCACAGACTATTATATATATATACAGTATATTTTGGGAAAGGTGGTCTCACCTCTGAGGAATAATCTTCAGCAGTAGTGGACACTTCACTCTCCGGCTGCAACACAGAAGATAAAGAGAATTTGATCGATTCATCAGTCGATACCATATTAAGTTCCTGCTGCGTCACATAACTGGTGAAACATGAGTGGACATTTATTATGAAGTAGCCACAGGGAATGAAACATGTTTGTCTAAGAGCTTGACGCTGATTTTCATCAAAACACGAGCTGCAGAAATGAACCCTGAAATTTGGATTTTTTTAAAAAAAATTGAGCATTTTGTCTTTCGTCTCCAATATGTATTTATTGGTGCTGCTGCCCTAAATTAACATTATTGCTGATTACCAGAATATTTTTTCAATAATGGTTAATCCACCAGTATGTGCAAACTCTTTAATCAAGATGATATCTTTAATGATAAAATATAACTATTATTGTTTTCCAGAAATTTTAAAATTTACTGTTTTACAAAAAGCAGAAAAAAACATCAAAGAACAATGTTATTATTATTCTTATTATTTTTGATTTTGATTGATATGTGATTTCCTGTCATTCCTGAACAGAAAACTGTGTTTCAGTGGTTGTTTGTTATTCTGGGTTCATTTCTGACTTCTCAGTGAATTCCAGTGTTCTGGATCACATTTGGGTCTAAAAAGGTGAATTCAGTTTAAATTCCTCACTCCTGTTCAAAATGATGAAGAGTAGTGACTCAGTGAGGAAGAAAGTGTCTGCATTAAAGCTCTTCATGGTGCTGGAGGTTATGCTGCTGCTCTACTACATCTGTGAAGCTCTGTATATAGTCAAAAATGTAAACATTGGGGACTTGTATTCAGAAATCTTCAGATATTTGAGCCGATATGAAAGGCACATAATAATGCCTTCAATGAAACAAAGCCTGCCTTACGTCCTATTTGAGAAGGCACCGAGCATTAATAAAATATGGGCCTAACCCACTTCTGTCACACAGCTCCTTTTCCTCTCCCACAGAGTAATGACGGCCATTACTGAAGTCTATTTTCGGGTTAATTCCTGGGTGATAAATTGAAATCGAATGACTGCTGAAACTGTGAAAAGCACCGAGGAAGAAACGACCTCCACCTCGCCGACTGATGGAAAGTTCACTTGCAGCTGCTGATGTCTACGAGGCTTCAGTGAGTCAGCACTCTTGTATTTGCAATTACTCTGCGAAAAGACTCGAGTGGAGAACTTTGACGCTTTTGTGGCGTTTCCACAGCAACCACTTCCTGCTCATGGAGAGCGAAAAAAACAAAACCCTCACGACCAGTTCGTCCAGGATGTGGACAAAAACACGAGAGGAGAACAAAGTGGTTTATCTGTGTAAATGATGCAAATGATGATCATTGTACATCTCAGTCCATGCAGAAGAAAAATACAGTAACAGAGAGGATGGTGGGTAAAAAAAAAAAGAAACCGTCGTGCAAAACATTCATCATTCGATCAACATTAAGGTCTGCTAAAACAGAAAAGAAAAAAAAAGTGCTGTAAGGCAACAGGAATCGGTCACACAGACCCGACACATCTCAACCTGTTTAAAAGTCTGTCTGTTTCCATAGCAACCAGTAGTTTTTGTGGGCATGTGCAATGGGTTCAGGGAAAGAGTGGCTGTGCAGCGTCGATAAAATATATATATATATATATATTATAATATATATATATTTATGTTATTAAGAGCTCTCTGGTGTGATTCTCTGCTCAATATTTATCATTCAGCATCATTACTATTATTGAGGGAAGCATGTATGTGTTTTTTTAAAGCTTACAGGCCAAACACAAATTATCCTTTTAGAGGTTTTCAGGAAGGGGGAACAAAATTGACAGACCATTTTTTGAATTAAAGCAGACTCAGGCTGAAAAGGTCTGCTGTAGCATTTATGGATACGGAAATGGATTCAATATTAAATTCTCATCCCTGTGTAATTAAGTTTCAAACAGCATGTCTGATGAAGGCATCGCAGAGAACTAAGCAGCTGAAACGTGCACTGAACAATAAAAGAACAGCTGCATGAAAATCAGGATCCTTGTATTTATTAAAGCCAAATGCTAACGTTACAGGATAAAAGTTTCCCAGTTTTTGCTCTTTTCCAACATCCCAGCATAACGTCTGCAGCCTCCAAGGATACAGCAGCACTCGGTTAGTACTAGGGAAGTCCAATTTTTACTCATAGGACCCAAGTCAAACAGGCATTTCCTTTCTGTAAGACACATGGCTCTACGCAATTACATTTTTGGGAATGTGCATTTTGGTCTGATTTTTTTACGTGACTGTGCTTTACTTTGTTTATAGCCTGACGTTAGATTTTTACTTCTGGCAACTGCATTCACTCTTTAAAAATCATAAAAGTGTTTTTATTTGTGGTATAAGCATCAGCGCTAACTTCCTGGTTGGCCAATTAAAAAAAAACCAAAAAAAAAAACCACACACACACACACACAAAACATGTCATTCCTGCAGCACTTTATGCACAACAAATTTTTCCTCATTTTGACTGAGAACAGATCAGTTTAAAAATTCACAGAATCTGCTGCAAACATGCCAAATGTGAATGTTACAGGATAAAATACTTCCTTTTTCCTACATCCCAGCATAACGGCTGCAGGCGTCACACAACACCAAGAGATTAACGCCAAAAACAAACCTCAAAAAGTATTTGAGGCATTCTGAGAAGTCAAAACTCAGCATGCAAAGTCAAAGATTTCAGTTCATTTCTGCAAGAAATACAGATTTCAGCATTTTTTGGGAACATGCATTTTTATCTCACTTTCAGAATCCATATTTAAGTGATAATTTCCTAAGACGGTTTGTGGTAAAGGCTCTGAAATTAATGAAAATGGGCTTTTCAGGGAAAGAACGGCTCCATTGAAACAATTATTCTGTATTATTAAAGCACTGTTTAGGGTTTGAGTAATTCTTTTTTCCCCACCTGGAGTATTTCCATTAAAATTCGAATGAAACGTTTTTATTTAGTGTTTCCTTGAACTTTCTCCATGGTCGCTCTGAGCGCCCATAGGACTGGTTGTCATGACAGCAACAGCAGGACCATTGAGCTCCAGGAGACAAGAGAGACAAAACTCTGGAGGGGAAGATGATCGTTGTCACACAGGTCTACAGAGACGAAAACGTCTCTAATGATTACCTGCGAATACATGTTAACGATAACAAACTAAAGCCATTAAAAGATCTAAAGAAAGGTCTAAAACGACTTGAATCTGACTGCAGCATTAACTTGCACTGAATCCTTTTCCCTCTGCTAAAACAAGCAGTCAATTAATCGTATAAATATAATAAAATTCACAGGTGTTTATTTTGATAGTGGATGAATAATTGAGTGCTAATAACAAAAACAATTCACTAGTTCCTGCTTCTCTAATATTTGCTGGTTTTCTGCTAACTCTGCTAACTTCTCCTGACTCAACATCTTTGAGCTTTGAGTCAGAGCAATACAAACAATTTCAACTTCAGGATATATTATTTTCACTTTATATTATTTTTTATTCTTCTGACATTTTATTCTTAACTGTTGATGATTAATATATAATAATAATAATAATAATAATAATAATAATGATAACAATCATATTTTTTATTTCTACAGCAATTTTCTAAGGACTCAAAGACAGTTGAGGCACTTCTTGCAATAAAATAAAGCAAAAAATATATATGAGTATTTATTTATTCATTGATATAATTTATTATTATACATATTCATTAACTGCAGCCCTAATTAAACATCAAATAAAGTGTTTTTTTAAACATGAGTTTAAGTGGCTTTTGTCCCAGTCTTTGTTCTGCATAAAAGGGAATGAATGTACATGAATATTAGAATAAACTCATCATCTGCTCACCTCTATGGTGTAGGTCTGGTCATGCTTGACGGTCTCTCCGCTCCGCAGCGTCCTGGAGAAGGTAAACTCTGTGGTGGGCGGCTCTTTATTTCCGTCCTGTGATCCATCTCCGCCCGAGACCTCCTCTCCTCCCACGGACCGATCCGGCTCGGCCTCCACCTCTGGGTCTTCGTCCGGCTTCTTCTTCCGCTTCTTTTTCTGCTTCTTCTGGGAGTCTGCGTGAGCTTTTCTCTGGCGATACTCAGCCAACTGCAGAGGGAAGAGAAACAAGGTTACACATTAGCAAACACACTTCCTTTGGAGCTTCTATCCAGAGCAAAATGCTAACGCTTCAGGGCAATAACCTACTGCTTTAGCCTAATCTTTGACATCCTTAGTCTGCCTTGCACACAGCTCACACATATAACAAATTAAAATGACACATTTGAACATACTCTGAGTCTCCATAGTTTGGTGAAACTCAAGTGAAACATTGCAATCTCATCCAAAAAAGCGTCTTCCCCGTCCCGAGCGAGTCCTCCCTCCCCGAGTCCATATGCCTCCCGATGTGCCAAGAGCTAATCCTGACTAAAAGGATTGCATCTTTAAACTATGTCAACGATCATGTCTGACCAACGTCATGAGACAAAGACAGTGAAAACTACAACCCCCCCCCCAAAAAAAACAATTAAACAATTTAATAGTGAAGATAAGGATAATTTAAAACAATAAAATGGTACACAGATTGTCACTCATTCCACCTCGCTGTCTTTCTGATACTATAAACAGAAGAAGCATTAGCATTAGGATTAGCATTAGCAACATCAGGGCAGCAGGGAAATTATGATCCTAATTATTACTACGGTGTTTATTATGTATGAGCATTTGGTGGCAGCAGATAAGACAGCAGGCCAGGTGTCACAGCACAGGTGTTGCATGGATTGCAATAGATACAGACTAACAGTTGCCATGGATACCGTGCCACCACATGCTCACCTATCGAGGAAATGTACTCAGTGAGAAAACAGAGACCCCCCTAAAAAAAAACCATTAACATTCAGGTCAGGGCTAACGTTTTTTTTCATTGCTTATCAACTGATCGGTTGTTTGGTGTCAGAAAATGTGTCAAAGATCTCGATGGATGGATGGATGGATGGATGGATGGATTTAAGGTTCAGGGTGGAGATTGGGATTACAGCAGCCCAGTTATTACACATGTAGTTCAATTATTGCACACACAGTCCAGTATTTGCATATGCAGTCCACTTACTGCACATGCAGTCCAGTATTTGCATATGCAGTACAGGTACTACACATGTAGTCCAGTTATTGCACATGTAGAAAAGGTTGTTTGGGTGGTGATATTCAGTTTACTGTCACAGAGAAGGATGAAACCAGCAAATATTAACATTTAAGAAGCTGCAATAAGAGAATCTTCTTTACCAAAATGGTCAAAATGATGATCAAAACAGAAATGCATTAAACCCTGACACGTGAGAGGAAGCTTTTGCTGGAAAACAAACAACTGATTGATCGATTCATCATTTCTATATCAGCCTCACACTCCTGCAGCAGCGACGTCAGCAACAAAGTAAGCTCTCTCTGACAGCTCTGGTTCTGCAATGCTGCACAAAACGTTAGAGGCCGACACGACAGAGCCGAGCGTGGGCGCCGTGGTCACGTCCTCCACCTACAACACACAGCTCTAAAAGCTCAAAAGGCCTCTGATCTGTGGCTCTGCACCTCCACACTCACCCCATCCCCAAATCTAAATATATCTGCACTTCCAGAAGAGATTCACCTGTTAAATACCGGAAGGGAGATATGAAAGAACGCCGGCCTTTCTGGTTTATTATGAGCATAGAGAAGCTCTAAAAGCACAGCAACAGGCTGCGTTTTCATTAACACACTAGCTAGGATCAGCGGGGGACATGCTAGCAGGAAACCACAGAGTTTCCACAAGAAGTCTCGGGAAACCCGGCCTTTGGTTGAGCTGCTTATCATTTCAAGCTGCCCTATTTGGCCGGGCAGCGAGGAGCGTTGGCAGAACATACGGAGCGCCGGTGAAGCTGCAGCACCATCTGGGAGAAGAGACGACGTAGGTGTATCACCATCTGCTGTCTGAAAACATTCACACAGGCATATTTCTTTACACTTATTTAGTAGTAGCTGACTAACAACGTCAACGACATCCAGTGTGTGGTTTCTTTCAGCTGTGTGGTCAGAATGAGCGTTTCTGTCTGTTTTTACACCTATACAGCTTTTATTCTGTGGAAACAACGGAAATCTGAACTGTTGAATTTTGCAAGCTCGGGGTGTCGCCTTGCAACCAAAGAGCACTAAGTGATGTAATAATAATGATAATAACATTTGTGAACTGATGAAGTATAAAAATATTGACCATCTTTGAAGTTCAAAAATTTTGTGCCTCAGGGGAAAAAACCAACATCAACATGCTGAATGCTTAGGTCTGTTTAAAACACAACAACACAAACTGAAAGAAGCTCATGTGACCTTCAGGGTCATTTAAAAGGTGTCATTCAATAAGCAACAGAGGTCTGCAGTGAAGAAACGCTGCAGTAAAAGAGTAAAACCCGGAGGGAAGATCACGACGGACAGCGTCATGTGAGACAGTCAACAACACCATCAGTCAACAGCAACAAATCCAGTGCTTCACACATTTACACACTCATTCCAGTTCAGAATCAGTGAATAGCTAGATAGCTGCTTGGTCTGCAAAATATCAGATAATCCTAATCCTAAGGGACATCCTCAAATGTTTTATCCACACCTGATATTTATGGAGGAGCAAAGAAACCAGAAAATGTTCTCATTTAACACAATAATTCTTTTCTTTAAAAATGACTCATTATTATTAACAGCTACTCATCCTGAAAACAGCAGCGACTGAACCGTCATAAACATTATGGTCTGGATGATTACTGCACATCCTCACAGAATGCCCTCTGAAATTTCATGTGCGAGACTTGCTGTAGTCCTTAAACACAGAAACACAGTGTTCTGGGGACATTTTCATCTAGAAAAAAAAAATCATGTTTTTAACTCACTGAGTGCCAGCAAGTGTCTTGTTCATATTTCTAGACCCACAGAATATTTAGTACTATGTCTCTGAAAACAGTGAATAGCTCAAAGGAAAGAAGAGACTCTCTATTTCATCATGAAAAAAATGTTTGTTTTTATCTTGTTCCATTCTTGTTTTATCAGAGGTAGAGTAGAGGACACTTTTACCAAAATCACCACTTTTTCTCCAGATTCTGTTTGTTTTGCTCTCTAATCTCGATCGTCTCCACTTCCTGTTTTGATCTCTGTGGTGTATATACGCTGCTGAAAAAACACTTTGACATTGAAATATGTCGATGACACTCAAAGAGTTAAAGTTTTTGAACAAATGCACAGAGTAGCACATAATAGCTAGCTAGTTTCATGAGGAACAGGTGGCAAGGCTACAAAGTAAAACAGACATAACTTCTTTTTTTTTTGATAATGTGGTGCTTTGTGGAGCTTTCAGAGGGGAAAAGATGTTCCAGTCTTATTTCTGTTGTCTCAAGTGGAAAAATAGGATTTTGTGAATATCAAAAGAGTGGAAAAGATGCCTTTCAGTCATAACAAACATTTCTAGACCTGCACAGAGAGTCAGCTTCGGTCATCTCCCAGGTTGCAGCTCATTAAAACTGGACAGCTGTTAGGCGATCACATTCAATTAATCACCTGGTCAATCCCTCCTGAAGCTGCACAGCACGACATGACAGGAGCTGAAGAGCTCCAGATATATTCAGACACACAGGAATGAAAAAGACTGGAGCCCAACAATGACAACAAAGCCAATTAATACGCTGTATTGATCAGCTGTGCAGGACACACATCCATGATTGGATGATTAAAAGATAAGCAGATCAACTTGAATCTTGTCCTCCTCAGACTCTCCAGCTGCCTGATGGTGCTACTGACCTAAATGAAGGAAACCTGCATGTAGTATAAAAACTAGTGTCTTTATGTGATAACGTATTGCAATTCGGTTTGAAATGATGAGAAATAATACGAAATCTTTGTTATTGAAAAGAAACATAAATGAATTATTACAAATCTAAGACACTGTGCTCAGATATTCAGCGACTCAATGCTTCATTTAGCTGCTTAAGTTGACAACTTTTAACAGCAAGAGGTAGACAAGCAGCAAATAAAACGGCCCTCCTCCATGAGTGATGCCTCCATCCCTGGGGTCAAATTAAAACCAGCGCAGTGCCCCTCAGCCAATCTGCATCATTGGCTAAATGCTGCAACAGCAAAGAGCTGCTGGCTCCCTGAAGTTTGATTAAAAATCAACGCTGTTCAACACCCTGCCTGTGGCAGATTAATGGGCAGAAAGGGCAGAAAAATAAAGCATAACAGCATTTTAAGAGCTCAACTCAAGGATTATTTGTATTTTGCACTAACATGATGATTTTCTCTGTTAATCAAGGAGCTGCTTGTTCTATAAAATGTCAGAAAATGATTGTCTGGATCAGCCCAAGGTAATTTCTAAAATGTTTTTTCCACGTAAAGAAGTAAAGAAACCACAAAATATTCACATTAACACGCTAAAAAAATACTTTTTTTCCTTAAAAGTAACTCAAACTCATTATCAAAGTTGCAGCAAAATTGCAGCAGTATTTTATTCAAGAGTGGAGACATCAATTGACCACTTAAAGATGCCAATATCTCCATCTTTATGGTATTCAATAATTAAGACACATCATCTCTCTGGTGTTGCTGTTGTTTAAATGACACACACAAGAAACTTAGACAGTTTCACTAAAAGGTGACTTTACAGGAGCTTCTGCAGGGTCTGGATTTAGACTGACAGAGGTCAGACACAGAACGGTGTCGCCTGCGACGCTTTCTTTGGCCTGACAGAACATCTTTCCACCATCTTGGGCTCATCACTGCAGTGTCTCTTGTCTGAAGTGTAACTGGAGACCTGGAGTCTTGCACGAGTAACTCCACTCTGCTGGTAATGCACTTGTCGATATATGGTCCATTTCGCCACAGACAAAAGAAGTGAAAGCAACAGTGCAATCTGCAGCTAATGGCTTGGAACAATACCCAGGCAACGCCATCTCATAATTAACACTTCACTGTCTGACAGTCACTCAGACTTTAGCATGAACTCTCATCAACAACAAGAAGCTGGTTTAAACGTTTTCCCTTCAGGGTTGGGAGTTTAGTATCTGAGTTTACAAATAATAACATCCAGTATGTTCCTGCTAGTGCTAACCATTAGAAATGTGAGGGCACGTGACCCGGTGCTTCTGCGCTACAGGGAAGCCTTTTATAAACCTGAATGCCAAAGCCAAAACCACAGAGACGCTGTTTCTCCCACAGAAGCAAACCAGCTCCATGACACCAAACACAGCCTGGAAGAGGTTTCTCTGCTGCATCAGGACAGAAGGTGATTGGCGTGTTGCACCTTTTCAAGCCTGCCTAACAGAATTAATTATATTCTCAATGACAAGTAAACACACTTCATTTATGTAGCATGTAACAAACACAATGTGTTACATGATATACTGATTATATAAAGATAAAACACGACACGTTGGGAAACACCTGACATGATGACTGAGTGGGATGTTCTGCAGCTGAAAAGCAGTCTCACCAGTTTTCCTGGATAAATAACCAGACAATCTGGTCTAGATGACTTGAGGGGTCTGAAAGGTTCATAGCTAACAAGCATTAAAATTCAATAAGTCACAGAAACGGCAGAGTAATGACCCCAGGCCATGTTTTATATGGTTATATTTACTACGATAAAGCTAGCATCTACATTCTGGAGACAATATGCATCTTATTGACATGTATTTTAGGCCAACCTGTGGGCAGCATGTTACAGTGACCATAAAAGCATGGACAGGTGTTTTGCGTCCTCTTGGGAATACATTATAAAATAATGTGTCAAAAATGCTGTTAATGTGGCTCGTACTGTAAACATATGGGGTTTATAGTGAATCACAGCTGGACAAAAACTACGATATTACACTTTTTGAAACATGAATAACTATTTGTGACTTCAGTGCCAAGATTAGCTGGACAATCCCCAGAAAGGCAAATATCTTTCATGTTTAATTCTCTAATAATAGTGTCTAATTAGTTGTGTTGTTTTTATGCCAAAGCTCATTGTGATCTCTGAGCAGACATGTTAAGGACATAATTCATACTCAACATGTTTGGGTGACACAAATATAAATAACAAAGCTGCTGCAAGGTCATCCATAACCTCACAACTCACACCTACAGGAAGTGACTGACTTTAACAGCATGGAACAACTCACTATGTGACAAAAACAATAGAGATGTCAGGGGCATCAGTCAGGACGTACAAGCCTAAATGAAGTCCAGTATTATCCTGCATCGTTCTGCATCAGTTACTGGATGGATGGATGGATGGATTGGGGGGGGGTTAATGCTATTGATAAATGTACCACAAGTTTGGCATGCGGGGCAGTGGTGAGGAAGTGTCCTGTGAATCCTGTTCCACCAGCCTGTCCGCCTCACTTTAAGGTGGCATTGTAAAGGTTTTATCATCACATAGTTCTTGACATGTGGTTGATTGAGTTGGTTGTGCAGATACTCTGCGATACGTTTCATAAAAGTGAAATAAAACACAATGGAGCCAGTGGCTAGCAGTAGCTATGTATGCTAACACCTCCCCCGGCTGTCAGAGGAAGGAGCGTGTTTGCTGGGAGTGACAGCTGAGAGGAAGAGAAAGGAGGGGGTACTACACAGTAAAGAACAGCTGACAGACACAGCCGGGAGGAAACATGTCCGCAACATTAACTTACTACTTTACAGCAGTGCTAGCAGTGTCACTGAGTTATGCTAAAACATCCTGAGTATCCTAACCTTTGCTTTGCCGGCCTCCAGCTTCTTCTGCCTCTCCTCGTCTTCCATCACATCGGTCCCTGTGGCTGAAACAAGAGAAAAACTGCTTCATCTGCGAGGGAAAAATCTAGAAATCTGTCGGTTAAATGTGTCTCCCGCGCGGCTCCCTAGGGCTGCCTGTCGCCTTTCACTCGGCGCCGTCTCCTTGTTGTCAGTCCGCCGCCATGTTTTCCACGTAAACATGAGACCCGACAGGGATGACGTCGCGTAGGTTGGCTTCCAGGCCACGCCCCTGGCATTCCACTGGTGGTGCCTTCACGGACCGCCGGAAATGTTCAAAGCAAAAGACTTTTTTGTCATCGTATAATGACATATGTCATAAATACTTAAGATAAGATTTCTTATCCATTATTGTACAATTTCACTTCTTTTCATTTATACAATTCACTGTGAGATCTTTACTACACCAGTCAGTCCACTGTGTTCAATAATTTTGCCCACTTATTTTATTCACTTATGTTGTATATATGATGCCTTATTTTATTCATTTATGTTGTATTACTTTTTTCCACTTGGTTGTTTTTCTACTGATGTTTTTATTTTTATTTTTATAGGCCCTTCTTGTATTGTTGCTCTGTCCACTTTGCTACTGTAACAATGCAATTTCCCCATTTGTGGGACTAACAAATCATATCTTATCTTAAAAAAAAGAATATATTGTCTGATATTTACATTTATTACTGTAAGATAATTAGTATTTTAAACACAGTATTTTGATATTGTGGTTTGTTTTCATACCCAGTTATTGCACAGTTGCATTTTAGGTTGTTTTTTAATTATTTATTAAGATATTTTGCAAAATTATTTTACATAAATCCCCAAATCCTGGCAGTGTAGCCCCACCCTGCCTTGTTAGTCCATTTTTTATATAATAAATAATTAGTATGATGCCAGTCATAACAGTGTAAACAGTGGTATAACTATGTGTCAGTGTTTCTATTTTAATGTATGTGTTGTTGTTGGTGTATGTTCTGTATTATATTGCACAGTTAAATGTTTTACACAGTTCAGTTTTGATCAAATTTACCCAGCGTAGCCTCGCCCTGCCCTGTTAGCCCATTCTGTTCAGTACCAATCCAAGTTTTGTGAGAGATATTGGTTATTTTCATTGGTACGATACCAGTCATCCCTGTGGAAACACTAGTTTGTTGTTGTCTGCTGTTTGTGATTTATGTTTCCTTCTAAGTCAATCAATAATAACTAACATTACCAGATTACTGTTGCATGCATTCACATGTAATCAGTATTTAAATAATATATAAATATGTACATAATACATATGTAAATATACCTCATTTTGTATTAACTTTGTCAATTAAATCTCAAACTTTACTTACAAATTTAATGCATGGAGGCGATATAATATAGGGAGACCCCTTCAATTATGTAAATAATCCACTTCAACATGTCTGACAATGTAATAAATTTTGCTGTTTGATAGGCAGTCTGAATCCTGCCTAGAACGTCTGCTCAGTTTCTATGGTAACAGGAGGAAAGGTGGCCAATCTGTCCCAGCTGTTTCTTCTTTAAAATATTTTTCAATTCAAAGCTCTGTGTGTGTGTGTGTGTGTGTGTGTGTATCTCTCTAATAAAGACTTCAGACATTAACTCATATTTTGCAGCGCAGCGTTTGAGGAAACATTTGAGCTTCCTCGGCTGAATGAGGCAGGAAGGAAACATGAGAGACTGGCATCGGTTTCCAGGACAGATGGAGAAAGGACACAATGTCCAGTATTTAATTCCATGTGTTTATAGTTTATATATCATTTGAGCAGCATCTGTTCTGCACACATGTTCAGGATGTAGTTTAGGTCACTGATTTCACCTTTTATTATGTGTTTCTTTTCCTGGTTTTATTTCCCAAATTACATGTTTTTAATATAATAATACTTTGAGCTGAAATTTCTCATATGAAAGGTGTTATACAAATAAAATATATTAATTTTACGTAGCTTACAAAGAATACACTTGTCACTTCGTTCACTTCCTTCATTCGTTCATTCATCATTTTGACTATTTTCTGCCTCCTTTGTTTGATTTGTTTTTATTTATTTTGTATAAAGCACAAAACTACACAAATAAATATGCAAATAAACTTTCCTGTTATTTAATTACTTCCAGATTACCCCAGCGTAGCCACCATGCAGAGGAAACACACATTTGTTACCCCTCGGAGCTTTTGGACAAAGTAAGTCAACATCAATGCTGTAATGATGTTTATACAACAAGATTTTGGATAAACGATCATAAGTAATGTTTACATAATCACTAAGTGGGGGAAGGAAAATTATAGAAATGACATAAACTCTACTGTAATGCAGCATTTAAAACCAAGAACACAAAACACATTTGCCATATTATCATATCTAAACTCTAAGAGGATATATCATCATTTTATTGCCCAGCCCTACTTGAGATACTAGTATTTCATAGAGTGGATGCTACACATTTCAAAGAGTAGCATCCACTCTCTTTTTTGTATTTCTTACTTATAACTTGTTTATACAACAAGTGAATTTCTTCTTCTACTGGGGAATCAATAAAAATATTCTATTCTAGTCTTGTGTCCAGAGGCAGAGAAACAGCTCAATTGAAAAAGGTTAAAACATCCTGAAATTAATGTGTCCCAGTAGTCCTGCCCCTCGTGTTTCAGTATGGGTCATAAAAACCTGCTGGACTCATACTGTATAAATTACCAGACAGTAAAAGCTAAAACCATACCGGCAGCAGCAGCAGCAGGAGAAGATGCTCGTCGTCTTCGGCTGACGGGGGCCGAGCAGCTTATCGTCTGGCAGATTTTGAATTCCACCCATCTTCTTTTAGACATTCTCACCGACTCGATTCCCACCTGTGAACGCTGTTTGTTCGACAGCGTCTGCAGGAGCAGGATCCAAGCATCCGAAAGTTTCTGTCAGTTTCTGAATTATTGATTCCCTGGAAGGAGTACTGTGTCAGCAGTTACCCAAGCAACTTCAACCAAGTGGACCACAACAAAAGGATCAGAACAGAAATTACATTCAATATTAAAAACAGAAGAGCAGGCAAGTTCATGCAGGAACAAACACAGAAATGCAATAAAGTGTTTGCAAGAGGGGAATGGAAAAAGATGAGAATTAGAACTTAGACAAGCAATGAAGGAAAAGTTCAAATTATTATTAGCTGATTGTAAAGAGGAAGGGAAGCATCAGCCATTTCATATATGCTATTGTTATATATTAAGCATTTTTTTATTCAGAAACCCTAAATAGACAAAATATGATTGCCTTTGTTTGCTTTATATACATATACTATACACTATGAAATCAAAACAGTTTTACTCAAAGAATTAAAGTACAAATACTGCAGTATTCTGAATTGTTCCATTTGAATAAACTTACAGTAACTTGTAAAAACAAAAAGTTTATCCGGATAAACCTATAACCATTATCATTAAGAGATAAGATAATCCTTTATTCGTCCCACAGATGGGGAAATTTCCATCATTACAGCAGCAAAGTGGATAGCGCAACATTACAAGGATTAGCATTAATCACCATACCATTCACGGTATTATATTTATCATGCCACTCCATCTGCTGTGTTCAGTAATTTTTCTCCCAATCATTTCAGTCACTTATGCTGTATATAGTACATGCTTAGTTATTCACTATTGGTATTCACTTATTGTATATATGATGCTATAGTTTTTCTTTACTTGGTCATTTTCTACTGTTGTTATTATTCTTTTTATATGCCCTTTTGTATGCCCTCCTTGTAATGTTGCACTATCCACTTTGCTGCTGTAACGATGCAAATTTCCCCATCTGTGGGACGAATAAAGGATTATCTTAACTTATCTTAATATTTATTTTTATATTCAGATTTTTGTCTGGGTTACCTTAAGATACACTTTGTATATTTTATTTATAATAATAGCTTGAGCTTATGTCTATAGTTTAATCTGCAGGTTAGTGTCAGATGTACCCTTATTGTGAAAAGATGCAATATATTTCATTTGTCTCAGTATGGGAGCAAATTCATCCGCCTTTCTTTCTTGTCTTCCTTTTCTCATCATCTGTCTTACTTTAACCTGATTGAAACAAGGCAGAAACATGCTGCTCCTCATGACATCAGTATGCAAACACAAGTGCTTCGGACAAGTGGAGCTGCTTCTGCTGATGACAAATAAAGCCAGTTGATGACCGAGACAAAGCCGAACTGAGACCTTGTCATGGAGCCCAAACACCACGCTCACTTCGAACTAAGAGCAGAGGGGTGAAAGCTCATCGGCATAATGAAGACATCACTGGTCTGCATTGAAAAAATATTCATGAGTGGAGTGGATCATTGAAGAGAGGCACAGGCTTATCAGTGTTATGCTGTGAGGAACAACACATGGTAAATACTCTCCAGAATGCCATGAATTAAGTATCAATACCTATAACTCACAGTCCAATATACTCCATATAATTTAATTTATTGTTTTTATGATTATATTGAAAACATTGAGCTTAGGATATTACAGTCATGAATGTACTGGAAGAGATTTAGATTAATAATATATGATATAACATTGGTATAACAACAACATTGGTCTAGACAGCCTATACGTATCCCAATTTGATTTAGTGAGACTTTTGTCACTTATCCAAGACAGAAAAATGTTCTTTCTTGCTGCATATGTGAGGATATTATTCAGTCTGGTAGAGTTAGCATCCACAATAGTATCTTGACTGGGGTAACCCAAGATTAAAGAAAGACCTAAAGAAAGTTACCAGCTGCACGTCTTTCGCCTCCATTGGATTCCCTCAGATGTGGTTTCGGACCGGGGTCCCCACTTTTCTTCCCAGGTGTGGAACCTTTTCCTGACAGGCTGTCTTGGTCTTGTTGAGTTCACCTGTTTCAGTGTTCAGCTGCCTCATGTTGTCGTTGAGACTCTCATGGAAACTGAATTGATATTGAATTGAATCGTGAATCGAATCGGGACCTTGAAATATCAAATTGAATCGATCTGGAAAATCTGAATTGATACCCAGCCCTACTGACAGCTATGGCTGTGTGCAATATGGTCAAAATCACATCCTATAACCTCTTCAATACAAGCAGCACCTACGACTAGCTTACACTCTCAGAGAAGCTAATGTTAGCATCGGGCTAATACACGCGACAAAAGTAGCTAAGTTGGCAAACATGACATATTTCATGAAAATAATAACTCCTCCCGAAGCTAAACACATAATTACCTGTCCAACAGAAAGGAAGCAACTTCTGCATCACTTTTCAGTCCCTTCAGATGTCTCAGTGTCTCCACTGATGTCCACTCTGGTTTGTCCCCTTAGCTTTATCCAAAGTTTTGTCTTTCAGTCTTTTCTGCCTCCCTCTTTCTTCTCTTTGTCTGTTTAGCAGGGTGAGCTATCAGATGTAATGCTGGAAGTGGTATTTTTGGCTGCATTTTCTCTGCCATTGTTCCCTACAGAACCTATTTTACTATCTCTGTACTTCCGGCAACAGTGAGGAAGAGTATTGACTGCTCTCTGGGTGGAAGGACCATTTCACATAGCATAATAAAAAGTGCCTCTGAACAGAATGACAGCCTATAGCTTTCACTTTGTAATCTTATGAGACAACAAATAGACGTGTGTGTCCTAAATTAAAGACTTTTGCTTCCATCTAGTGGTTCAAAGTGAGCACAAACGCCATTTTTACTCCAGGACGCTAGATGACGCCATCGTCACTTTCGCCACGCTGAAGGTTTTTAATTCCCGGACAACAAATCTCGCGAGAGTTGACTAAGTTTCACCCTTCCGCTTTGATTTTGACAGAAAACTGAGAGTACTTCAGCGGCTAAACATGCCCGGTATGACTTTTTTTTATATTATTTAAGCAAAAAGTTTGAGGCTTTGATAAATAATGTTTTAGTATATTTCCTAATAGCTAACAATTTACTGTTTACCGAATGAGTTTTTGATGTTAAATCAACGTTAACGATGGACGTGTTTGTGAGATTTCACGTTGATGCCAGTCCTGATGTTATTTGTATGTCAGAAATAACTGTTAGTATCACGTAGGCTACTACACTTGTTAACTTATATTCAATGGTATATTTTTAATGCATCTATTTATTTTATTAAACTCATAGCATGATATATAATATGACAGTCAGGATATTAAAGAAAGCATACATTTTTATCAGTGTTTTATCAATATTGCAGTGTACTCAAGTACTGTCTAGTTTTTAGGTATTTCACTTTACTACACTCAATGTATGCTTCTTTATTTGACAGCTGTAATCATAAGAAACCCACCCAGGGTGCAGTATTAGTTTATTTTATAATACAGTTTCATAAAATAAAAATAAATAATAAAGCTCCAACTCCATTAGTTAGAACATTAAAAATGCTGCAGACATATTTATGAATTTATATAATGTAAGTTATAACACTTCTACGTGTACTGGAGATTATACTAGATAATAAACACTTAATGAATTTGACTTTTACAAATGATAGAGGCTTTATATGTTGTGGATTTTATACTGAAGGGCCTGACCACGTGTTCCTCCTCTGCAGCAGTGGGTTTTAACCTGCCTGTTATTTAGTTATCACTAACATTATATTGGTGTGTGCTGTTTCTGACCAAGTGGATGCGATAACCTGCTCCTTTGAGTAGGATATTATTTAGCTAAATATGTTTATTTTTTCTTGTAGATCTGCAGTGATGTTCCAGTGTCGCTCTTCTCATTAAACATGGCAGCAGTAGCTGGAGCAAAGGCTCTCCTTGGCCTCCATCGATCGGCGGCATTGCAGCGCAGCTTTGGGCTCGTTCCAGTACAGCTGACATCAGCCTGCATTCACAGGGGGTTTTGCAGTGATCCTACTAGCAGTGATGAGCCAAAGCCCCAGGCAGTGACCTCAGACAACGAGTCTCTGCTGGAGAATCTGAACCTAATGGGAGTTGACGTGAAGCTGGCACGCCGGCGACAGCCTGGGGTGTTTCGTAAATCCTACACCAATGAGCAAGGTGTTGCTCAGTTTCTGCAAGGTAAAGGTGCCAGCCGCAAAATAATCGCTGGCATCATATCCCGTTATCCCCGAGCCATCACCCGCTCCATAGAACACTTGGAACAGCGCTGGGAGCTGTGGAGAAACATTCTCAAGACCGATGAAGAGATTGTGAGCATCGTGGATCGCTCACCTGAGTCCTTCTTCCGCTCCAGTGATAACGGGAACTTGGAGAAGAACATAGACTTTCTGACCTCGCTGGGACTGAACACCAAAGCCCTCCATCGGCTGCTGACCACGGCACCGCGGACATTCACCAACAGTTTGGAGCTCAACAGGCAGATGGTGGAGGTTTTGGGGGACATCTGCGTTGAGCTTGGTGGGAAGAGTCCAGAGAAGTTTGCTAAAGCTGTCATATCCAGAAACCTTTACATTCTCATCCAGAGCACTAAGAGAGTCAAGACTAACGTCAGTATCCTCAGAACTTCTCTGAAGTTGAGCGATTCAGAGCTACTTACTCTTCTCGAAGGCCCTGCTGCAGAAATATTGGACCTTTCTAATGAGTATCTGAAAAAGAACTTCAGCATTCTCCAGCAGAAGATGATTTCAGTCGGCTGTCGGAAATCTGACATAAAGAAACTAATCCTCAGCTACCCGATGGTTCTGTACATCGGGGCAGACACGCTGAGCTCTAAACTGGACTGTCTCTTGAAAGGAGGAATAACAATGAAGCAGATATTAGAAAAGCCCAAAGTTTTAGACTACAGCACACAGAACATAACAGGGCGACTAGAGGAGCTGCAGAGGGTAAGATATGACCTGCAGAAGAATGGCATCAGCATCCTGGACTCCAGCAAGAAGCGCTTTGCTGCAAAGATTGAAAGACTGAGAGACTCACTACACCACTGAATGTATTATGACATTTCATAATGTTGGATCCTGCTTTTGCTTCAACTTGGCTTCACATCGGTCATGTTTTGTTCATTTAGTAACTAGAATATGATTTCCGACTTCTCCGACGTCACTCGTGTGACATAATATTTCAATATATCTGCTGAGGCATGAAGGAATGATTGTTTTCACTGTCAATTAATTCATTATTTTCTCAACTCATGGATTTGTGTCAGAAAATGGTGAGTGTTTCTGTCCTGAAATGTCTCCAAGATATTTAATTTACTATCACGGTAGAAAAGAAACCAGGAAATATTCACATTTAAGAAGCAGTCAGAATTCAGACTTCATTATTCTTTCCATTATCAGAATAATTGTTGATTAATTTAATAGTTGACAACTAATCCATCAATGGATTACTTGCTGCAGGTCATTATTTCATTATCAAAAAATCCATGTGTCTAAAATATTGAAAAAGTTCCAAAAATACAAATATAATCAATTTACTATTGTTTACAGCAGCAAAAGCAACAAATCCTTACCACAGAGAAGCTGGAGCTGGACATTGATGGTATTTGTCTCATCATATCAGCTTTAATAGCTCTTGATGTATTGACATGAACTTTATTTTTTGTAATACTGACAGCTGCAAAAGCCAAACCTTTTAATTTCCCGTTTGTATGCTGTTTTGAAATAAAAGTGGTATCAAAAATAAAGTCCTAACGTTTTTATTTCAAATTTCAATTATTTATAACTGATATAACATGTTTCTTTCCTCAATATTAAAACTGAAACATGTCATGAATATTTAAGTAAGGGGTAATCGTTTTCCTCCGTCCCTGGATTACCATTAAAAGTCTTTAATCTCAAGGTGGTGGAGACGAGCTGTCATATCCGGAACTAATGTTCCTCGGCCTGTACACCACGGACTTCTCATACTGTTGCACAGCCGTTTCCTCATGCTGTTGGTTGTTGCTGTGTTTTCAGGGTGTGAGAAACATCTGTTGTCAAAGTTTTCTCTGTTTAATAAGCGTCTTGTTTTGACTTTTAGTCGCTTCAAATTGTTGCTAAATGCGTTAGCAAGTTAGCAGCTAGTTGACTGCGCAGACGGACTTAGCGTTAGCGGTTAGCTTGTTAGCAACACATTTAACGTGAATTTCGAAAGCATGCCATTGTAACGTTGGCTGTTAGTTTTGGCAGCTTTAATGGTAACTGGTAAGTAAATCGGTTATATAGAAGATAAGTGGCTAACAACCGTAGCACTGTCGCCTCACAGCAAGAAGGTACCGGGTTTGATTCCCGGCCCGGGGCCATTCTGTGTGGAGTTTGCATGTTCTCCTCTTGTCTGTATGGGTTCTCTCTGGTACTCCGGCTTCCTCCCACCATCCAAAAACATGCATGGGGATTAGGTTAATTGGTTAATTTAAATTGACCGTAGGTGTGAATGTGAGTGTGAGTTGTTGTCTGTCTCTATGTGTCCTGTGATGAACTGGAGACTTGTCCAGGGTGTACCCTGTCTTTCACCCTAAGACAGCTGGGATAGGCTCCAGCCCCCCTGACCCTATGAGAGGATAAGAGGTAGAACATGGATGGATGGATGGCTAACAACTTAAGTGTGCAGTGACACAAGAGCTAGGAGTTTGCTCTTCTGGTAAGTAGTTAGCTTCAAAGTGATCAGCTGATTTTTTTTTGTTGCAGGACAAAAATATGGATTTGGAGAAAAGCTGTGAAGGTGTGATGGAAAAAGTGACGGAGGAAAGTTTTGAAAAGAAGGTGGATGTAGCTGTTAAGGGTGAAGCGGCCCTCAAACCACAGTAAGTAAGCAGATAGTGGAGTACACGAGAGAGAAAAACTGAGTCTGTGGTGGACTGATGTGATACATCATGTCAAAACTCAGCGTCGTGTTGTCTGGAGACACAAAGTGTTTTATTTTGATGTTAACAGGAAGGAAACATGCTTCCCTGAAAAGTGAAATACTTCTTTTGCTAGCCACAATGAAGGCTGAGCAATAAATCAAAATGTTAAATAGATAAAAAAAGGCAACTATTAAAAAAGAGAATAAGGCAAATAAAGGTGGAAATACAAAATGTGGACTGTTCAAATAGGTAGTGTATGTCAAAGCTTCAACACCAGAACGACTTTATTGTGTTTTGGTTTGAAAGTAGATGAAGTTGTGGCATCAATTCCCTCCTCACCATGAATAGCAGTTATAATGCTTGTTTCACTGCAGACACGCCTTCGTCTTGAGAGCTTTCTTTTCCTGGATGGTTCACCCAGAATATGCTCTCATTCTGAAGAAAGTATGATAAAATAAGATTCTTTTTTAGTCAAGCAAAAGGGGAAATTTGCATAATTACAGCAGCAGATAGAGCCACAGTAGCAATAAGCCTATAAAGAGTAAATGTCTAAATAAGCAACAAGCCAGATGGGAAAAAACTGTTGAAAAACAACAAGTGAACAAAGTAGAGTAATCACTGTTTTCCAGCAGAATAGTTTGGACTCCAGGACTCATTTTTTTCTAAGCTTCAGCGAGGAATATTCAAGGGTTTGCAGCACACACAACAAGCAATATCCATCTGAGAATAATCAATAATAATTAATGCTGAATATTAATAATTTGGGATTATTCTTTATTTAGTGAACCATTTCCAGCTTTACATCTCATTGGTATAGCAATAGAAATTAAGGTGCTGTTAAATTACATATAAATTACTGGTATGCATAAATTGTAAATTCATTTGCAGAGTATTAATGTTGCGTTATTCTACACAGTGATCATTACATTCATGTGTTCTTTGTTTGCTACATCTTCAAGTTGTCCTCTTATATTTGCAGATTCCTGACCACCAAAGACAAATTTCATGCGTTTGTTGACTCTGAGTGGCAGCGACAAAAAGGGGGAAAAACTAGTGAAAATGAAGAAGCTGAGGAGGCAAAGGAGACTACTGTGGAGGAACCTGAAACAAAAAAGCTCAAACTAGACCCAGAAGAGAGCAATAAGGGCGGCAAACCGGACGGTAAACGTGTGCGGGGACAGAACAAGTCGAGGCCGCACACAAAGACGAACGCCTACGATGAAAAACGCTTGTGTCTCTCGGTCATTCAGGTATGAAACTTAAACCCACCACAGACTTTTCGGATGCTATGACAGCTGCTACTTACTGTCCTGACTTTTCTCACTCATGCAGAACAGCAAGGAGTGCTCGTTCGGAGACAAATGCCATTTTCACCACAACGTGGCCGACTACCTGGCCACCAAGCCCGCTGACATCGGGGAAAGCTGCTACCTCTACGACACATTTGGGAAGTGCTCATACGGCCTCACCTGCCGCTTCGCCAAGGCGCACACAACGCCTGACTTCAAAACCATGGAGAATGCAGATCTGGTCAAGGCCAATGAGGGCAGGACGGCAGTGAGGAACAGCCTGGATAAAGAGCTCCAGAATCGACTGAGGAAGCACAAGGTGGCCTTCAATAAGTCATCAGAGTACCTGAAGATGCTCCCGAACAAACGAGAACAACAAGGGAAGGGTGAGATACCATGATCTGCTGGCATGTTTCTGCTTCTTCTTCATGCTTGCCACTTTTTATCCTTTTTTTTTTATTATCTTATAATTCAGTCTTTTGACACATTTAGGTGACACTCATGCAGCTGAAGTGTCTGCAGATCCAACAGGAGGGCAGCAGGATGCTTCCACTGAAGCTGAGGCACAGGTTATTATTCTATTAATAGCACTACCTCTTATGGAAACATATGCTAGTGTTACTTGGTGTTTTAGTTCTACGTTTGCTTGCTGACAAACTGCAGCCTGGCTCAGAAATGGCAGTGAAGACTGTCGGCCCGCTCACTGATGAAGACGTCGTCAAGTTGCGCCCATGTGAGAAGAAACAGGTAAACGATCAGGCGACCATCTTTCCTCTGAAATTATATTTTCTCAAAGTACATCAAGGACTAATTTGAAATAGCTTAATGAATAATCACATGATCCCCTCTCTTTGTGTTCAAGGTGGACTTTAAAGACAAGCTCTACCTCGCTCCTCTGACTACTGTAAGTACGGCTGAATTTGATGTCTTACTGTCCAACAAATCAGATTTACTGTTGTTCTAAACAAGGTTTCACTCTAAAGAAGCAGACACATAACAAGTTGTATCAGATGATGGCCACTGATTTGAACGTTTTGACCTGCATGATTCCCTCTCTTTCCTTAGTGTGGAAATCTGCCTTTCCGTCGGGTTTGTAAGCGCTTCGGAGCGGACATCACCTGTGGGGAGATGGCCATGTGCACCAACCTGCTGCAGGGCCAGCAGTCAGAGTGGGCCCTCCTGAAACGCCACGAAAGCGAAGATGTTTTTGGCGTCCAGGTGATGTCATCGTAGGTTGTCGAGACTCCTCAGAGCTGCTCGTTGAATTGATGTGTTCATGTTCGCTTGTGGATTGGTGAGGATGACGTTCTGCTTTCGGTGTGTCCAGGTGGAGGGCTGCTTCCCCGACACCATGACCAGGTGTGCAGAGCTCATCAACAACAACACTGATGTCGACTTTGTGGACATCAACTCCGGGTGCCCCATCGACCTGGTCTACAAGAAGGTAAACCCAAAGTTTAAACATAAAATATTGTTCAAACAACCACTGCATGTATGCATATGTAGCTACACATTATCTCTGCTTCTAGCAAAACAAACTGTGTAGCTACAGATTTAAAAAATAAAAGTAAAACTTTCTGGAAAAACTGAAATGAAACTAGAGCTAGCAAACACATTCTGACAACGAAGTAAAACTAAATTTAAATGGAAAAAGTCAAAACTAAAAATAATAAAAACTGAAAATTAAAAGCTATTATAACCTTGGTTGAGACAGGATCAACAAACAAAAAAAGGACATTTATATATAGAGCTTTGTAGTCAGTTTTAGGATCGATCATAAAATCTGAATATAAATAAAATGGTGTTTGTTTGATTTCCTCACCAGGGCGGAGGCTGCGGCTTGATGACACGCACCAGGAAGTTTGAACAGATAATCAAAGGAATGAACTATGTACGTTTCCTTTTCCACCACAGTTCAACAACATTAAATATGAGCCACAAAGCTTCAGGATGAACGAGAACACTTTTGTTTTTTATTTTTCCTGAAGGTCCTTGACGTCCCTCTGACAGTCAAGATCCGCACTGGTGTTCAGGAGAAGTGCAATGTAGCGCACAAACTCATCCCGGAAATGAAGACGTGGGGCGTCTCCATGATCACAGTGAGTCTGGTGGAAAAACAGTGAGAGTCAAAGTGTAACACCACGTGGACTGGACACCTTTTAATAACACCAAATATCAGAATCTAAGTTCACACATAGAATAAAGTTAACTTGGAATCTTTGTGTATTAAATATAAACATATAAACACAGTGTAGCTATAAGAACAAATACATAATAAAGTGACAACTAAGAATAAATAAGGGGTGCAAAACATTGACATTAAAGTGCGTAGTAGGGGTCAAGGACTTCATGATACGATACATATCGCAATACATTTTTTTTTTTATCACTATTTATTTATCCACTCTCAGCATATACAGTTCACATTGTCAGGGTACAAAGTTCACAACTAATGAAAGACTTATGTACAATATTCTGACAATGATATGGTAATGACATTTTGTTTGTTTCTAATATTTATATATAAAATGAAAAAACGTGAGTTTTTTTTACGTGAGTCACAATACAATACATTATTGCGATATATTGTGATATTTTACATAAGTCACTGAGAAATGTAAAATGCAGCTTCAAATACAAGTTGTATATACAGTATGTCCATATATGTACACATATCTATATATCCGCACATATATATATATATATATATATATATATATATATATATATATCTATATAGACAAAGTGTTTTTAAATTTTTATGTCAACATGTGGACGTTGCTCTGGATTTAGAATCGGCCCATGACATAATTTTTTTGGAGGGGGGGTAGATATTAAGAAATTAAAAATCAATATTATATCAGAAGAAAAAGTCTGGCGATATGTCGCCGTATCAATATTTTTTTCCCTCCCCTCGTGCATGGAGCTGTCATCCAGATGAAGGGAGACAAAACTGAAGTCATTAAAGGTAGAGTTGGCGATGTGAAAGAGCTAGCAAGATTTTAAAGATGCACTGTTACGAATCCCACTCTAAGCTGCTCCTCCTCCAGTCAGTGCTATGACCAACGCAGCCTTTTCTGCCTCCGTCTTTCTCTTCTTTGGCTGTGTAGCCGGCCGAGCCGCCACGGGTAACGCTGGAATCGGTATTTTAGGCTGCTTTTTCTCTGCCGTTGTAAACTGGTCTGGTATTCTCCAGCTACTGAAGTATTTCGAGAGAAGAGCGTGCTTGATACCTGCGGCCACGGCGAAGCGATGCGAGTGCCCGCGTGGAGGGTAGAGTGGAGGGTAGAGTGGAGGGTAGAGTGGAGGGTAGAGTGGAGGGTAGAGTGGAGTGGAGGGTAGAGTGGGGGGTAGAGTGGGGGGTAGAGTGGAGGGTAGAGTGGAGGGTAGAGTGGAGGGTAGAGTGGGGGCGAGCTCAGGACGAGACAAGAACGCATCTGATTGGTACTTCACACTCGGACCGAGGCTATTAATTGGTCAAAGTTTTTATAGTCCTGTGGCTGCCACAGATCTCGGATTCTATTCACTTCTCTTTCTGAATACATATTAAATTGACGACTATCAGGGTGGAAGGACCATTTTATCCAACATAACAAAATGTGTCTCTTAAAATCATCGCCTACTCTACCTTTAATTTATTCATTCATGTAGTCCACACAACCTTTGTTTCATTTCATAAATGTACTTAATAAATTAGAGTGACATTTGTGGAAAAAATGAGATGAACTTTATTCATCAAGGAACTTGCTGTTCGCCAATGGCAATATAAAGTAGGAAGTGTGAATAGATTCAAAATATGAACAGACAGATATGCAGAAATGAAGCAATATAAAAACATTCTGTGAACAGTATAAGTTAGAGGGACTGTAACACTACTTGTTATGGCTCTCTTGCGTTTTCTTGGACTTCCTGACCGCTGATGATGGCGCTGTCTTGCAGCTTCATGGTCGATCCAGAGAGCAGCGCTACACCAAACTCGCCGACTGGGATTACATCTCCACCTGCTCCAAGCTGGCCAGTCCTGTCCCTCTGTTTGGTGTGTGGATGACTTTTTACATTATCTCAGATAATGCAGCTGCATACTGTGACTGTATTTATTATCATTAGTATTATTACTTTTTGCTGCTGCAGGTAATGGAGACATCCTGTCCTATGAAGACGCTGTGAAAGCGAGAGAGACGGGAGTTTCTGGTCTGATGATCGCAAGGTTGGTGCTGAAGTGATTCCACACAGTATGGACAGAAAAATGGAAACACAGAAGTAGTTGACATGTTATGGAGTTTCTCCTTTCTCAGGGGTGCTCTCATCAAGCCCTGGATCTTCACTGAGATCAAGGAGAGCAGACACTGGGACATCTCGTCCAGTGAGCGGCTCGACATTCTCCGGGACTTCAGTAACTTCGGCCTTGAGCACTGGGGCTCGGACACCCGTGGCGTGGAGAAGACACGGTCCTTCATGCTGGAGTGGCTTTCCTTCATGTGCAGGTGGGCAACAATGTGCACTTCAGTTTATATTGAGCTTCTCCTGCTGTCAACATGAATATTCATCTGATGCCTCAACACCAAACTGTCCCTCAGATATATCCCAGTGGGCCTGTTGGAGCGGCTGCCTCAGAAGATCAATGAGAGACCTCCATACTACCTGGGCAGGAACTACCTGGAGTCTCTGATGGCCAGTCAACATGTGGGGGACTGGGTCCGGATCAGGTGAGCAGGAATCACTTTTTAGACCATCAAGAATCACCAAAACGCTTCTCATTAATACTGCATGTATATTCAAACAATCTTCACCACTCTGCGTTTTGTATTTAAACTGCTATTTTTTTGTTTGATTCTCATATTGGTGCATAATTCTTAGTTTTATTTGCATTTATATTTGTGTATGTGTGCTGGCTGATAACAGAACTCATTACTGTCACCTGTCTAAATATTAATTTGCACCGTTTAATTTTCATTTATAATCGTATTCATAGCCTTAGTATTGTATGTCATTTATTTTCCATTAAAAATATACTTTTTTTTAGTATATTCTATTAGTATATATATTAAATACTTTTAATTATGATTATATATTCTATTATTTCAGTATTGTTGTTTTATTATTTCATTTATTTTTTCTTATTTCTATTCTATTTACTCCTTTTCCACATTTTCTATGCAAGTTTACATTTGTGTTGTAAATGTAAAAATGGCTGCAAATATTACATTTCCACAATAAATATTAAATTTCTGCTGCAATGTTACATTTCTACTGCAAATACATCTCCTCTGCAAATACAGGTGTTTTATGTTTTTATCTTTCTTTCTGTGTGTCTTTAAGCTGAGAGATTACAAAAATTTCATTATGCATGCATAGTGACATAATCTTGAATCTTGCGTACTCCGTTAGTTTTATTTCCTTGTATTTCTTTATGATTTTATATATTGTGATGTTCCTGTCTCAGTGAGGAATTGAAGATTCTGACTCTAAATTGATGCATTTACTGATTTATAATTTCTCATTTTCATCTCTCCAGTGAAATGCTGCTTGGACCTGTACCAACCAATTTCAACTTCCTGCCAAAACATAAAGCCAACGCCTACAAATGAGTTTTCTGTATCAACATATGCAGGTCTTTAAATTTGTTTGTTTTTATTGGCTCTAGAGAACATTATTTAAATCTGTTATGTTAAATGATAAAGACTGTTGAGTAGTCTGTCTACTGGCCTGTGGTGCAGTAGTACTAGAACACAGGGCTGTCTTTAAACATATGCAATAAAGTCTTTTGCCACACAAACATACATCTCTTTCTTTTATTCATATGTTTATGTGGATTTTTAGTTTAGTATGTCAGCAACAGGGAGAAGAAGGAAAAAAAAATATTTAGGAATAATTTAACATTTATGTTAACAAGATCTGTTTATTATGTATAACTGTACAGCGTTGGTTCTCCAGTATTTGTAGTAGGTGGTGAAGTGTATTAATATTTGTCATTAAATTGTTGAAAAAAAAAATCTGGGCCAGGGAAATGAAAATTTCTAAATCTAGAAAGTTATTTGTTTATTAATCACAATTTATGAGTTAAAATATTGTGTGGGTAAGAGTTCACATAATGTGTACCTGTATAGTTTAAGTCTAACTTGTATTTTATGCAGCCAGTTTCATCCACAAAACAAAAAAATATGTATGTATGTATATGTGTATATATGTATGTATATGTATATGTATGTGTGTATATATATATGTATATGTATATATATGTGTATATATGTATATGTGTTTATATATATATATATATGTATATGTGTGTATATATATATATATAGAGAGAGAGAGAGACTGTACTTATGCTGTGGCTATATGTACCTCAGCAAAGTGTGCAAGTCAAAATAAATGGAGATGTGCAGATTCAACATGTGAAAGGTTACTGCAGGAGCAAATAAATGAGCCAGAAGCTCAGAGTTCAGGGTGGATTTCCTCCATCTGTGATCGTGAAGTGAAGGTTGAGGGCCAATCAGCAGCCACCAGGTGACACCAATCAGCAGCCACCAGGTGACACCAATCAGTAGCCTCCTGCATCCACAGCAGGGACTCTGGGACTCTTTATCTGATGCCCACTAGTTGTAGCGAGGGTTGCATTTGGATCCATGGAGGGGGTCAGGGCTGAGCTGCTGCTGCTGGTGGTCACTGGGACTCTGCTACTGGTTCCAGTTTGGGGCTGGGAGCCCATCGATGCAGCTCAACTCGAGGCTTACTACGAAACGGGCCAGTGGGCCGAACCACAGAGCGGCACCTCGGTGGTCACAATAAGTGAAGGTGCGTTCAGCAGCTTGTTCAGTCACATTTTCAGGCTGCTGTAGCAGGAAAACCTCACTTAAAAATATTGTGCTGTAGCTATGAAACAGCTCCACTAGGCTAATAATCCTTTCGGCATTTTTTTTTAATTATTTGTTGTCTTTGAACTAAAATCATTTACCAGCTAGCACACTAGCTGCTGTAAACATACTTGGTGATGATGATGCAAACTACCTCTTACTGACTTTATTAATTTGTGCTACTGCTTTAACTCACTTTAACTCATTGCATGCAATCACAGTAAACATTCATTCAGAGTCACTTAAATATAAACGTGAGTTAAAATAAATGCTCGAATGGATGAGTATTTCCATACTATCTGAAATAGTTGCTATTTTTTTTTTTTTTTTTTTTATTCCCCATTTAAAAAAAACAGCTCTAGATAGAACCATGTTTCTGCAGTCCACATAATTTCTCACAATGAAATGCAGCTTTTTGATGTGACGCTGGTAATGACGGCCTCTCTGCCCTCCAGATGACAGCAGCGACCTCGACGGTGAGGAGTCACTTCCTGAGGATGTGATTCCTGAAGTTGAAGCGCCCTCCAGTGAAACCATCAACCCTTTTGCCAGCCAGGGATTCCAGGTGGAATTTGATGATATCCCTGCAACGACTGGGGGCAGCAGCACTGACGACGGAGAGGTGGAGTTCATAGCTGGCTCTCCAGGAGACATGGACCGCGGCACAGGTGGCGGGTACCAGGTGGACTTCGGAGATGGATCTCCAGCAATCGGGGAAAGCGACACTGATGGCTTTGACGTGTTTGTAGACGCTCCCCCACGGAGCTGGTCCAGCAGCACCAGTCCTAGTTCTTCTGGGTTGAATGTGGTTTGTAGTGATGTTGGCTTCCAGATTACACCGCTGACGGGTTCACTCAGTGATGTCAAAGTTTTGGGTACGTACTTTGATTTCTGATGTTTGTTTATTTTAGATTTTATTTTATCAACTTGTGCATTTTCATGTCCTCCTCTGCAGGCTCGAAGGAGCTGCTGTTGGTCTCTGAGGCTCCAGATTACTGTGGTTATGAAGTTGACCCTTTCCAAAACACCTTGACTGTACCCTTCACTGGGTGCAACGTGAAATATGTATGTTACTAAACTGTCAGTGCTGTGGTTCTGGGTTCGTCTTAACCAAACACTGCTTCTCCCCAATTGGCTTGCAGTCTGATGGCTACAGTCTGCAGCTGTTGTACACTGATGAGTTCGGTGAGACTCAAATTGCCACTGCGTCCTGCAAGGGAAGGCAAAAGTTTGACCCTGACCAGCTGTTCCCTCGCGCCACTGGCAAACTCAAACCTACAGCGAAGAAATGCAACCCATCACCTTCACCACCACTGAGTGAGTGCAAAGGCAAATGGTTTGTTTGGGTTCAAATGGAAGATTTAAAATGTTGTCGTTTTTAGACTGCGACGTCAAGTCGGAGGAGCGAGTTTCTTGTGGTCAGTCGGGAATATCTTCTGCAGAATGTGAGAAGTTGGGATGCTGTGTGGATGCTTCAGCCTGCTACTACCCACTGGATGGTACAGCTTCAGTTTAAGGCGATAAAATGATAGAAAATATTTTTTAAATTTCTAAGTGAGAGCTTGTGTTTCTTTTCCTTCTAGAGTGCACTGGGGATCAACACTTTGTTTTCGCCATTCGCCCCGACTCTGCGTCCATCTCTGTGGACCCCACCAAGCTCGTCATTCCTGGGAGTCCAAATTGTAAGCCAGTCATCGTTAACGACAAGGTCGCCATCTTTAAATTCAAAGTCACAGAATGTGGAGCTCGTAGTTATGTAAGTGTTTTTTTTGTTAAAGCTCAATTTTTTTTTTTTTTTTATTTATTTTTTTTTTAAAATGTGAATATGATTTGAGAGTTGCGGCAACTAGTTTTGCAGTTCTGCTTCATCACCACATTTGGAAGAATTTGGATTCCAATACCAGTTGAAATGGTTCTTACTTGAGATTGTCTGTCTTCTGCATACTTCCTCTGTAAAGGATGTTTTTTCATGGGTTTGCAGCATTTCTCTTGTCAGTATAACAGAAGGAAAATTGACTTAACAGGACGTTGGTGAAACAAAGGTCTACCTGGCTGAGGTGCAAACGGTGGTCAAAGCTTTGAATCTCAAGTACGGCATAATCACGAGGACTGATCCCCTCAGGTTAGTGCAGTGCAGTTTTACTCCTAATGGTGTTTCTAGTATCTGTATGTGGTCCTGTTTTAAACTGTCTCTCTACAGGTTCATGGTTGAATGCCGCTATAGTAAAACAGGTGAAGCACAGCAGTCTCTGGCCAGCGTTGGCTACATGGTCAAAACCACAAGTCCAGTCATGCCGACTTCGGTTGTGGCCAACGGTTTATATGGTGTTCAACTTAGAATTGCTGAAGGTAAGGCATTTGTCATTTTCCAAAAAGTCAAATATTTCCAAACATGGCCTCAGAGGTAACTCGTCAATCAAATTGCCCCTTGTCTCTTCAACCTGGACAGATAAGGCATACTCGAGATACCTGCCCGTTAATAACCAGCCCTTACGACTGCTCCTCGGTAAACCTGTTTATCTTGAGCTGCGCCTCAAGTCCCCAAAACCAGATGCAGTGATTGTTGTGAACTACTGCATAGCGTACCCTCGCTCTGCAAAGAATGCTCTGGTGCTGGTTTATGAAGGGTGAGCATGAAGCACTTCATGTATGGAGGTTAATGGCATTGCTCTGACCTAACTTAACTGATTTATTTATTTATTTTAAATTAAGGTGTGCCAACCCCAACGATCCCAATGTGTCAATCCTTAAAGTCAGTGACCTTCCCAAAAACCGCCACCAGAGGCGCTTCATGGTCCAGGCATTCCAGTTTATGGATCAAAAGACGAACAAGTACCTCAACGAAGAAGTGAGTGAAAGTATTCAGGAAACCTCAGCTAGACTGATGAAGGGGCTATGAGACGGTGATTTGATTTTAACCGTTGTTCTGTTCTTTCCTCCTGCAGATCTATTTCATGTGCTCTGCAGAAGTTTGTAGGCCGACAGAAAAGAACTGTGAAGAACGCTGCTTTGATGGAAAGGTGTGTCTCTAAACCATGAAGCTATTTAAGGATATCAGCTGTTTTAAGTGTCTAATTCTTGTTCTCTTTACACCTAGACACCTTAAGGATTTGCAGATGAAGACCTGTAGAAACTGGATTTTTAATAACATGGCTTACCATCTGTCTTAAGACTGTGGCTACGATGTCTTATTTATAAAGTTAACAAGTCTCAGGAATGCGTATCCAGTCGTGCTGAAATGTTAATGCATTACTTTGAATGTTATTTCAGTAGGGAGCAGTCAGTATCACCTCTTTCATGATTGGAAACTTCTACTGCTCTCAAAAGCGCACTACACTTAAACACAGAAATACACTTTGATGTTGAAATGCGTCATGGCACTCAGAGTTAATGGTTCACTCTTATTGTTTGTTCTGCATCCACCTTGTTACTCTCTTTGTATGTTTTGGTTTGTTAGTTTTTGCTTTTCAAATCTCAACAGTAGACTGTATTTGTGGAAATTGGGGGAGGCTGGGAGGACGTTAAGGATTGATTCAGCGCACCTCTTAGTGGTGAGGAGTCCTTAGGTGTGCCTATATAGGAGGAAGTCACATGGTCTGTTGTGGTAATCTGAGGTTTGCTTAAATATTTGTTTCAAGTATGTCATAAACAGTATGTGAGGTGCATGTTATTAGCATAGCCAACTATGTTGTCAGATAACGCTAGCACTAGCAAGCTATCTTGGTTATAAACAAGCATCTGTAATTCACATGAATAGTAATATTAACTGGAATGTTCATTATGGCTCAACATAACGTCACTTACTGGGAAATAGTGCCAGGGTCTCCTCAGATAAAGGCAAAAACATGAGCTGAGAGCTCAGACCGTCAGTGCTGCTCCTCTTCAGGATGTCATGACAGCAGAGACCTGTCAATCACATTGTAGCCACGCCCCACAGCTTTGTTACTTTCACCATATATTAGACCATCATACATTCTGATGTATTGAAACATTCTTTCAACTAGCCACTGAGACCAAAAACTTGTATTTATAGTGTTTACAGAGGTGACAGCAGGAGAGAAAAGGCTCATTTTCCCATAGACTTCAACACTAACAGACTTATTTTGGAAGCCACCAGTATCGCCCCCTGCTGGCCGGTGGAGAGAATGAAAGTTTAGTTACTTGTGTATGGGCTTCTTTGAACAGACTCTGGTGTTGATTACTGATATACAGCACTGGACACTCTGCTGGCATAAATGTCCTACACTGCAGTGACAACAAGATAACGGCGACCAGTGCAGCACTGTACAGTGTGCATTTATACACACACTGTATACTGCATATTTAATAAACTTAACCTTTAAATTACACATAAATTTGCTGCTAACAGTTAAGGTTAAAATTCATTGGTGTAATGTGGAATTTCTGAAGCAACCTGACACGATAAAGTGACAGGAAGATGCTCACAGAGTACAGTAACAAACTCACACCTGACTGGATTAACTAACGTTGACATGGACTGGCTGGTTTTCTGCTTCACAGAACAAGATGAACTGGCACAGGACAGGAGAGAACGCAGACTATTTAAAAAACAAGAGGGAGACAGTTACTACGAAATAAAAACTGAAAATGGCATAACATAAAACATGACTTTCACTTTTGATATGACTCAGAAGGTTTGTCTGCAGAATCTGGTTTGGCTTGTAAGACAAAATGTGACTCACCAGACCTCCATGTTCTCATTACAATGACTATTTTCTTTTTCTGATGTCCTTCAGGTGTTTTTTTACACACTTACCTCTGCAAATCAATGAAACTGTCTCAGTGGTTGATTTAAATTATTTTAATGTTTTAAGCACATTGTCGTCTGTATTGGTGTTTTATTTGCTCTAACCTGTTGTAAAGTGTGACACATTTGATTAAAGTAAAAAAAAATAATCAGCAAAACAATTATTAGTTTCCAGTGGTGGAAAGTAACTAATTGCATTTACACAAGCACTTGAGGTATTTGTACTTCACTTGACTATTGCTTAACTACTTTTGCTACTTCCATCCATCCATTTTCTACTGCTTATCCTCTCATAGGGTCACAGGGGGGCTGGAGCCTATCCCAGCTGTCTTAGGGTGAAAGACAGGGTACACCCTGGACAAGTGTTTAGTTCATCACAGGACACATAGAGACAGACAACCACTCACATTCACACCTACGGTCAATTTAAATTAACCAGTTAACCTAATCCCCATGCATGTTTTTGGATGGTGGGAGGAAGCCGGAGTACCAGAGAGAACCCACGCAGACATGAGGAGAACATGCAAACTCCACACAGAATCGAACCCAGTACCTTCTTGCTGTGAGGTGACAGTGCTAACAGCTACACCACCGCATATTTTGATTATTTTTACTTAAAAATTACTTTTTCTTGTATCAGTATTTTTATACTGTATTACTGCCACATCTGTTTATAACAAAGTATTCTTGCACTTGTACTGCTACTCACACTAATATTTTTTATACTGTTATACTGCTACTTTTACTTGCAACAGAATATTTTCCACTATTTTTACACTGTGATACTGCTACTTTTACTTGCAACAGAATATTTTCCACTATTTTTACACTGTGATACTGCTACTTTTACTTGGATCAGAGTAATTTTACAGTGGTACTGCTTCCACAGAGTACACCTTCCACCACTGTGCTCTTCTTAAAGTAGACAGGTTTCTTCCAGGGAAGTTCTCCCCTCTCTACTGTCTCTGGATATCATGTAAATATGGATATTATGGGATGTGTTTTAAAGTACTGGATGTTGTTACGTCATGATACACCGCGACGAAGCACCCTCTGCCCACCCAGAATGCTTTGCGCCTTCAAAACGGTCATTTCTTTCCCACTGTTAAGGCAGTAATGCGCCAAACTGTGCCTAATCTGCCGAAAACTAAAGAAGAAGAAGAAGAAGAAGAAGAGGAGGAGGAGGAGGAGGAGGAGGAGGAAGAAGAAGAAGAACACTGATGTGACTGTGGAAGTGACTTTATTCTCTTTTATACTGTGTTAAAAATAAACCAACTCTTTCGCTGAGCGTTCACGTCACCGGGACACACAGGGAGAGGAGCTACGCGTGGACGTCAACTGAGTGGGATTACAAAGGAAGTGAGTCACGACCACTGTACTTGTAGAAATAAGCACAGCGAGGCTAACTCCATGCTAAATTCCATTCATTGTGACGTAAAGTGAGCCCGTTAGTTGGTGGAGGTATTCGTTTATCTTGCTAGCTAGTGAAGGTATTTAGCATGTTGACTAGTGGAGGCATTTGATTAGCCTGTTAGCTAGTGGATGCATCTACTGTAGGTAGCCTGTTAGCTATTGGAGGTATTTAGTTAGCCTGTTAGCTAAAATCAAAAGCCTTTATTGGCATTATATGGCACTGTATGTAAACGAAAGTATGAGTGCTGTTCCACATGGTGCACTGTACAGTGTAGAAAATAAAATAAGCAAGGTTTAAAATAAAATATAAAAATAAACATATACATTTTGTAGTAAATAAAGGTAAAGTGTGGAAGTATTTAGATATCCTGTTAGCTAGTAGAAGTATTTAGTTAGCCTGTTAGTCAGTGGAGGTAATAGGTAGCCTGTTAGCTACATGATAAAATGCCCTCTTAGATACCCCTGTGGGGAATAAAACATGATAAAATACCACCTTAGATGATAAACATGATAAAGTACTCTCTTTGATGTCCCTTTGGTGAATAAAACATGATGAAATGCTATATTAGATGATTAAATATCATTACAAATGCCCTCTTAAATGCCCCTTTGGTGGATAAAACATGACAAAATGCCCTCATAGATGACTCTTTAATATTTGACTATATTTGATACTTTTGTAGCAATGACCGATGATGATTGAATGATTAATTTTTTTGGTGCCAAATTCCGATATGACTTCGATGCCCCTATGATGGACAGAACAACTATTTATTAATAAAGAAACTAGAGGGCAGCAGTTTAATCAGCTGTTAATACATTTTTTCTAAACCACCACAAGCTTCCTGTTTCCCAGCACATGTGACAGAGGAGCTAGAAATCCAGCAGTAATCAGCAGGTCTGTGGAGCTGGGAGGCGTGGCCGTCGTCTTCACATAAAACAGCAAACGGCCAGAGAGAGACTCACTCCCCTCTGCCTTTTCAGCCCTCAGCTTCCTGTCGCTGGGAAAAGATGACTCATCTCAAAAAGCTTTTCGAGTATGTGGAAGAACACCAGGACCTGTACGTACAGGTAAGACAGAGAAGTTTAAATATCATAGTTAAGTTTATTCCCTCTCTGATCTTTTGTTGATACAGTCAGCTAATCTCTGTGGTGATTAAGGAACAAACATCTGCCTTCACCTGATCAAATGTTTCTGTGTTCGTCATGAAAACAGCAGCATTGTCTCTCATTAACTCTTGAGTGTGTAACAGATGATGAATCACGTTTGACATTTTAATTGTAGATGTTGTAACACGCGTTCCCTCGATTCTTACTTTACAGGCTTGAATGAAGCTTTAAAGAGCACTCGTTGTGTTTTTCCTCCCCTTTGCCTTAGGGTGGCTTTTATAGTTTGTAGTACGTGCAAAAGGTCTGCAAAGTTACAAAGTCCACGGTAAAGGGAGTCAGTGTCTGTAACATGATAATGTCACACTCTTATAGTACAACGGTAATTAAAGCTCAAAGTGCTCAGTATGTTTTTCTAGTAGATAGAAATCCAGACGTTTAGGAAGTTCTTATCAGGAGCCGAATTATTATCCTCAGATCTCGCCTCCTCTCCAAAACAAACAAACTTAGTGATTAAAACCAGAAAAAACACTGAATAAAGCAGTTTCACATTAAAATCACTGTTTCAGTAATGTTTATCTAGTTAAAAAAACACCAAGCTCTAAAAAGTGAATAGTGAAAAAATGTAGCTTGAAACTTGACAAAAAGTAAATTTATGACAGCTTCTGGAAGACAACCATGACCTTGTTGACAAGTGACCAAAAGGAACGGACAGTTTCTGTCAACAAAACTGAAGATATCACTTGTTTCAATATCGTTAAAAACATTTATGATAATATAAGTGCAAGATTTATACAATTTAATGCAGAAATCATTGATATTACACCTTTTTAAAACATGTAAACATGTTCTAGTAGGAGCTCAAAATAAACAAAATGAGCATAATTGTTCCTCTTTAACAAAACTTTGACATGCTGTTCGAAAAGGCCATCATTTTTTCTGTTAAATTAAAAGATAAAAAAAACGCTCTCCCCCTAGCGCCTCGCAGACTGGGTGGCTGTCCAGAGTGTGTCTGCCTGGCCGGAGAAACGAGGTGAGATCAAGAAGATGATGGAGATGGCAGCCAAGGACATTGAGAAGCTGGGGGGAACAGTGGAGATGGTGGACATCGGCAAACAGAAGGTCAGCCATCATCTTTCCCTGTATTTACTATAACGGTCTCTCTTTGTTAACCTTTACTGAGCTGTGTTTGTGCATTTAGCTTTCCTCTGGAGAGGAGATCCCCCTGCCGCCCATCATCCTGGGTCGTTTGGGGTCTGACCCGGGTAAAAAGACCGTGTGCATCTACGGCCACCTGGACGTCCAGCCGGCCAGCGTGGATGATGGCTGGGATACAGAGCCTTTCACTCTGGTGGAGAAAGACGGTGAGTGCTCGGTGCAAAATTATTCTGTTGCTTTGGAAAGTTTGTCTGGTGAAAACAAAACAGCCTTGCTGCTTACTGGAGTAGACTGGAATGTTCTTTTGGCCTGTGCAACGTGACAGGATCTCAGGTACCGGCCTTCAGCTTGGCAGACTTCTCATGTCACACCTCACTGAAATGAATGTCTTTTGTCAGGTTTCTGCTTATGGTCATATCACAGATTGCTGCATATTTCCAAAGTCCAGCCCGGTTGAAACATGTTTCACGGAAGAGTCGACCTCTTAATCACGTCTTATCTAACAGCCTCACTGGTCAAGTTTAACTGTTGTATTTAACTCTTTGTGTGCCATTGACTTATTTTTTGACATCAAAGTGTTTTTGGCAGTGGGTCGCTGATCGTGGTCTCCCGCAGCCTGTGAGTAATTTTGGGGCTTCTGGGAGATGTAGTCAGAGCATAAAGAGACGGTATACAGCACAGAGATCAAAACAGGAAGTGGAGACGATCGAGATTAGAGAGCAAAACAAACAGAATCTGGAGAAAAAGTGGTGATTTTGGTGAAAGTGTCCTCTACTCTACCTCTGATAAAACAAGAATGGAACAAGGTAAAAACAAACATTTTTTTCATGATGAAATAGAGAGTCTCTTCTTTCATTTGAGATATTCAGTGTTTTCAGAGTCATAGTATAAAATATTCTGTGGGTCTAGAAATATGACTCAAAATGGGCACTTTGTGTTTTATAAAACAGCTGTCCCTCAAAGAGTTAACAGAAACAGCTTCAGCTTTATAGACCTGAGTGAAGTGCTTTATTCGCCTCATTACTCATCTAATTATCGTCTGTTACTCACCAGCTAGGAAGCTGTAACTCTCTTGTGTGATGTATCAGCACAAATGAACCTGGTCAGCTGTCTGATCTGCTGTTATTCCTGACAGACAAACCTCCACCCACTATCAGGTGTTTACCACAAAGCACATTATTTTTTTAAGCTGCTGATACTAAATTCCTCAGTGGTCTCGTCACTCTCATGCACTTTCTGGTGACAATCAGCTGACAGAAAGTACCTCATCCACTTCGTTCTTGTCTGCTCAGCTCTCTTCTTGCTTCTGTCATGTTTCACTGTCTTGCTGTTTAGTTTTAGTTCCACTTTTCACCCTTAAAATGGAAATCTGCAGTCTGGAGTCCTTTTGTTTTATGCATGAGCATAGAAAAAGAAAATATATATTTTTCCATACATCAGCATTAGGGTTAGTTTCTAGATGTGTCCATAGTTTAATTTTTTTCAGTTTACAACAGCATTTTTCTAGGAGTCTGAACACAGACATTTCATAATACTGAGAATATGCAATGGGACATCTGTTCCATCGCCATCGTGTTACCTCCTTTGGTGAAACCTTTAAGAAAGCCACTTTAACTTTGAAATGATTCACTCAAGTTTTTTTTTTTTTCCTTCCCCCCCTTGTTGTGCTGCAGTCTATGTGGGCATATAAGACAACACAAATTCAAATACAAACTTGAATATGATCCAATCAAACCATTAAAAACACATTTCCCCCTCCTCCCTGCAGGTAAGATGTATGGAAGAGGTTCTACTGATGACAAAGGTCCAGTGTTGGCCTGGTTTAACTGCATCGAGGCCTACCAGAAGATTGGGCAGGTAAAGTTCCCTTTGCAAGTGTTGTCTCTATCTTATATTATCTGTCCTCACCCTTTTTTTCCTCTTAATATTTGTTGTGTGCACTGTCATATGATAACAATAAGGGCGTTTGATTTGATTTTGATGTACATTGAGTAGGTGTAGGTATTGACAAGGACTTCACAGTATGATACATATTGCAATACTTGAGTCACGGGACGATACATTATTGTGCTATATTGTGATATTCTATATAGATCACTAAGAAATTTAAAATGCAGCTTAAAGTACAAGTTGTATATATACTCAATATACACTTAACAACAATATGAATGCATGTGTCCACCATTAGCCTCGCGCAGAACGGTACACCGGCAAAGTCCATGCATCGCCGGTGTACCGTTGTCGATCATGACCTGTGGGATGTTGTCCCATTCCTCCTGCAGACCCACTCAAAATTGGAGGACATTCTGAGGAACTGGAATGTGTTGACGGACACGTTTATCCAGTACATCCCAAAGGTGTCCTGAGGCAGCTGACAGTGGAATGATGCATATTCAGATGTGTTGCCACGACTCAAACATTTAACCCAGCATTCAACATGCCAGTGGTACGCTCCCTCATGATTTGTGACATCTGTGGCATGTTGACAAGTGACAAAAGTCCACTTTTTGGTGTGCCCTTTTCTTGACCAGACCGTGAGGAGTGTCTGTGTACTGGTCACACATGTTGACCACCACTCCACTCTACCATGCTCAATGGCTCTCATGAGTAGAAAAACTCAATCTGAGATTATAGTCATAGGAGTAGCCAAATGAAACGGGACCACTGGGTTTGAGCAACACAAATCATTCAATGAACAAATACATCAAGAATCAGAGCGTGTATAATGGCTGTTGAAGTTAACATTGATTATTTTTATTATAATTTTTAATTTCAACATGCAGAAGTTGTTCAGAATTTACAATTGGCCCAAAACATGACTTTTTTGATATTAAGAAATTAAAAATCAATATTGTATCAGAAGGAAAAGTATTGCGATATATTGCAGAATCAATATTTTTTCCAACCCTTAATATTGTTGGTATAATACTGATAACACAGGATATTGTTGGGTTAGTAGAAATTACTGCTTTTGGTGTTCTTTTTACCAGGAGTGAATTTCCTTGTTGTGATGAATGAATCATCGGTGTGTTGAAGTACAGATCTGCTTCTGCTTTTGCTTACTGATCATTTTAAAGTCGTCAGCAGGAGACGGGGTCAAAGGTCTCGGGATGAAATCTGTAATCGTTTCTTATCCAGCCGTCGCTTAATGATTAATTTGTGTTGTTTTGAATAACATGCAGGTTGACGTGACTAGGTTTATTTTTCGTCACAGCGTTTAAATCCGTCACAGTGACATATTACAGGACATGATGAGCTTTATTTAATGAGCTTAAGTAAACCAGGGTTATTATAGTGATTAAGATGGAAACAAATCATATTGTCAGTGAACTGATATTTAATAAAAAATATTCTTTAAGTGACACCAAGTTAAAATGATATTACCTGGTTAAAAGGGAATAAAAATGAAAGTAAAGTTATTTCAGTTTATTTTTTTTGCTGTTAGATATTTTTAGAGGAAATAAAGGACTGCTGGGATGTTGAACCACAGAAACTGAACAGACTTGACTTTCCAGCAGACAATGCTATGACACAATTGCTTCACATCAGACATTAAAATAGCACAAAGGCTAAATTCTCCAACACCCCACCTTGTATTTGGTTTATTCACTGTGTATGTAGCGCCATACTTCTGATAACCAGTCCTAACAAAAGCAACTAAAAATAAATATGAAAAATGCAAAACTGAAACTAAACTAAAAGCAGCAAATATACTCTGAAAATTAACTGTAACTAAACAAAATATAATTCAGAAAGTCAAAAATATTACCTTGCAGTCAACACACTCATGATCTGTTCTGTGGTCTACAGATAATAATTCAATTATTTTCCAAATTAAAAGGTCTGATTGTATTTTTTTTTACTCTGTTTCAGCCCATTGATGACATGTATGGAAGTTTTTAACAGAGTTTTATTTTTTCCTCTTCATGCAGGAGCTACCCATCAACATCAAGTTCTGCTTCGAGGGGATGGAGGAGTCTGGATCTGAGGGTCTGGATGATCTGGTGTTTTCACGCAAAGACACCTTCTTGAAAGACGTGGACTACGTCTGCATCTCCGACAACTACTGGCTCGGCAAGACCAAACCCTGCATCACCTACGGTCTTAGAGGGATCTGCTACTTCTTCGTTGAGGTGAAGGACGATTGTACTTCGTTTGTTAAATCATATTTTGACGAAGCCCGTTAGAATTCTGTTTATTTGCTCTTTTAAAGGTGCATTGCGGAGACAAAGACCTGCACTCGGGGGTGTTTGGAGGCTCCGTTCATGAAGCCATGACCGACCTGATCTCTCTAATGGGTTAAGTGAACGCCTGAAGCTAAAATTAATATGTAACTGGTGTTAAATATTCTTTGTTTTGAGTTTGTCATAGTTTAACTGTTGTTTCTCTTTCTGAACAGGATCCCTCTTGGACAGGAAGGGGAATATTTTGGTCCCCGGGATCAACGACGACGTGGCGGCTCTGACAGAGGAGGAGAAAGAACTATACGAGAAAATAGACTTCGACATGGATGAGTACTGCAAAGATGTGGGAGTTGGAAAGCTACTGCATGACACCAAGGCAAGGATAGAAGAATAATAATATTAATGCAATAATTTTATTAATTTATATTTAGAACAAAGTGAAAAACAGGCAACAAACAACACTGCACATGAAACACTGGAGGGTATAAAATCAATAACAATAATAATAATAATTTAAAACAATTCTAAATAAATACCTTTTTGAGCATCTCCCAACATTTTGGTGCAGTGTTTAAAAACAGAAAGAAAGAAAGAAAGCTGCTTTTGTGTCATAGTTTGTGTGAAAATCAGTGGCAACAGAGGATCTAAGAGGTGATGAAGGATTATAAAACAACCATTTTAATAGAGTGAAATAACTTAAAGTCATCTTGATATAAATATAAACAAAAGAAAGCAGCTGTGATGTTGGATATAAATAAAATGAGCTGCTACTCTGGATTACTGCACTGATATTCATCATGTTGTTTCCTGTTTTTAGGAGAAAATCCTGATGCACCGCTGGAGGTATCCATCTCTCTCTCTTCATGGCATCGAGGGAGCTTTTTCTGAAGCCGGCGCCAAGACCGTCATCCCCCGCAAGGTCATCGGCAAGTTCTCCATCCGCCTCGTCCCCAACATGGACCCCAAAGTGGTGGAGAAGCAGGTCAGAAGGTTGCCACCTGGTGGTGATGTGGAAATGATTTAAAGCCCAAAAACACTCAAGTACTGTTTTATTTATATGAATGTTTCTTTTACAAGTGGAGCAGATTGATCCGGTAGCCTCAGTCTGACCTTAGTTCTGCTACAAATCAGCTGATGTGGTTAAACTGCTGTTGTCTACCGAAACAGTAACACTATTCAAATTTAAAATTATGTTTTGTTAAGTTAAGTCAAGTCAACTTTATTTGTATAGCCCAATATCACAAATTATGAATTTGCCCCTTTGGGCTTTACAATCTGTACAGGATATGACACCCTCTGTCCTTAACAAATGTTAAGTGATCAGTTTGCCAAGGCAATATGCAAGGGCAAGTAAATCAGACAAATGTGGGAAGCAGTGATACAGGAAACATAGTTATTTAAATACAAAATCACATAAAATTACACCTACGTAGAGTTAGACAAACAGAAACCAATGACAAACAAATGCCTTATTCATATTTATTTGGCTTTTTGATTAAATACATAAAATGATGAATGAGAACAAACAAACAAAAAATGTGCCCATATTATGAAGGTAAAAGGAAAGTTTTAATATTGATGCTGAATTTGTGTGAATAAGAGGTGTAAAGACCAGCTCCAGTCTGTTCAATCATGTTTAATAACAGCTGAAGCTACAATAAGCAGCTGTCATTTATGATTCTATTGACTGAAATTTGACCCATTCTCATCTTTTTCTTCATCAAGGTTATCGACCATCTGCAGAAGAAGTTTGCTGAACTGGGAAGCCCCAACAAAATGAAAGTGTACATGGGTCACGGAGCCAAAGCCTGGGTCTCTGACTTCAACCACCCACACTACATGGCCGGTCGAAAGGCCATGAAAACAGGTACAGAGGTGGAGCGATGCAGAGGACTGTTCCTGAACAGTAAAATGTGTTTTAGTGATTGTTTGTTGTTCTGGATTCATTTCTGACTTCTCAGTGAATTCCAGTGTTCTGGCTCAAATTTGGGTCTAAAAAGGTGAATTCAGTTTAAATTCCTCACTCCTGTTCAAAATGGTGAAGAGTAGTGAACTCAGTGAGGAAGAAAGAGTCCAGTTAAAGTGAAGGAGATGATACTGGAGGCGAAGCTGCTACTGATTCATTTGTTTAGCACTGGATATATGCAGTGATATTGACTTCACTTTTTCTCCTCCTCGCTGTGCCGTAGTCTTCGGCGTGGAGCCTGATCTGACACGTGAGGGTGGAAGCATCCCCGTCACGCTGACCTTCCAGGAGGCCACTGGACGCAATGTCATGCTGCTTCCTGTCGGATCATCTGATGACGGCGCGCACTCCCAGAACGAAAAGCTCAACAGGTACGACTCAGCTTCCTTTCCCCACTGCTTTTCTACCTGAATCGATTGAGAGGGGGGAAATGTTTGATTCTTTTTGTCGACACTCAGGTGTCACCTCCACATTTCATTTTCTATGTGTAATAATAGTTAAAGTACCATTTAAATTCTTCCACCCAGAAACAATTAGATGCAACATCTTGAATTCTTCATGACTAATCTTTTATTATGGACTGAATTGATGGGCTGTTTTCGCTTTCCTTTTTCAGAAGCAACTACATTCAGGGGATAAAGATGCTCGGTGCCTACTTCCATGAGGTCTCCCTGCTGGAATGAAGTGACGCCTCACTGTGAAGAAACATGTAAAATATGTCAGTTCTCACTTTTAGAGCCTTTGTGTAATTTACCTCCCACAATCAGCAGTTTGCACACACTCCTCCTGGATAATAAAAATGTTTTTCATAACTTTCTCTAATTGTTTTTTTTTTTTTTTTTAAATACATCACGAGGGATTCCTGCTGTAATGCACTGTATCACCCACACAATAATGTCACTACATTTAGAAAATAATGTTTATTTTCAGTGTGGTGTCATTTACAGCCCTTTCAGACTGAACTGTGCAAGTCACCACCACCAAGTAATATTAACTACATGGTATAAAAAGTAATTTAAATTTTAACCACTTGACACGTTGACATGCCAGCAGCAGAATGACATCTTCAGGGACATTTAACTTTGAAAATATATTTTTCATTGCACTGTTTTTCACTTTTAAGATCAAATGGAAGAATAGGTTATGGAAGAATAACCCAGAGTAATATTATTTTACTTACTTCAGTAAAAGTAACAATGCTACAATGTAGCTGATGCTAGTAAAAGTCCTCTGTTAAAATTATGTATGTTTAGTATACTATATTATAAATAGACAGTATAGTACCAAAAGGTACTCATTGTACAAAATAGCACATTTCTGAAGAGATTACGGTCATGTGTTCATATGTTGTTATATCTTGTTTTTGTTAATCTAAATTTGCTAAAAAGTAACCTATAATATTTCCCTCTGAAATGTGGCACGGTATGAAGTACAAGTACTTAAAAACTGTAAAGTACAGTACACGGATAAATTAATTATTTTCCACCGCTGAATCAGCTTATGGATGTATAATGACATGTTAGAGATATTTAATTAAATTCAAACTAAGGAAATCAACTCTATTTTTTTCGTGTATGTCCCTTTAAGAAGAAGGCGGAAGTGTTTGGAGCTTGGCGGAAGTGATGCCTGACTGGTGCCAGACCAGAGTGTAAAGTGAAACGAATGTATTAGAAATTCAGAAAAGTCAAAACGGTCACACATTTATTCTTCAGAACCTCTATCGTCTTTGTGTGTTCATCGTTAATTAAGTTTTTATGTCGATGAAGTGCTTGCAAAAACGGAAATATATTTTGTGAGATTGGGGGATACCAAGAGGAAACTGGCAACACAGGCTGTCAAGTTGCGGCGCGGGAAAAATCGTAAACAAACATAGCGGTAGAAAGCATTTTTGTTGTATGATTTTCTTAATATGGTCGTGATTAAATACATATGTTTGCGTGAGTTGCTTTTACGTTTATCAGAGAAGAAAAATAAGGTTTACTTTTTTTTCGTTTTTGCTACTAAATGCCGAAAAACGCTCGAAATAATGTCGCGTTTGTAAGGTTAGTTAGCTTTCGCCTCGCTGTAGGATAACGTTAGCTTCCACTTGGTGGACTTTATGCTCTGAAGGATGCAGGTTGTGCAGTAAATCAAAGTTAGTTAAATCTGCCAGGTAACACACCCTGCAAGGGACAGCATGGATCGATACAACGAGGTGAAACTCGAGCTGAAAAGATGGGAGCAGGGGTTTGTTAAAGACCACCAGAGGAAACCAAACAAGGTAATTTTAAATCTAAATGTCACCCGCAAGCTAGCAGGCAAGCGACAGCCTATTACCTTTACAGTATGATATGGTGTTTTGTATGTATGTATCATTATGGCAGTTTAGTTTCATAATGTTTGATTTTTATTCCCAGGAGGACATTGATGAAGCTCCAGAGGAAACCAGGAGTCAGTACAACTCATTACTTGTATCACAGATAAACAAAATAAATATGTAGACCATCTCTATCAGTGTTTATCAGTTTAGAGACTGAAGCTTATTGTATTATGGTGTGTTTTTGTTCCAGATCTATATAAAGAGTACCGCAATTTGAAACAAGCAAAGGAAAACGGCAGCAGTGGCTCTACAGCTGGGGTCAACACAGCCCACCAGGTGCTCAAGAAAGTCTCTGTTTTTGTAGACAAAAAAAGACAATATGTTTCCTGTGGAATAGAATAGTTTTTTTTATTTATCCTCCATTGAGGATATCCTCCACTTTCTACAGCAGCATAAACTAGTTACAGTAAAAAACAAACAATTAACAGCAATTAAATAGTAGAATAAGTCATAAATTTATGAATATTTACAGAATGTACTAAACAAGAAAAGAAAAAAATGATTTTTAAAGGCATATTAAATTAAACAAGAAATAAAATGAATTATTATTATTTGGACTATGGAAAATAAGTATAAAAATAGGCAGTATAAAAAAATAAAATGTTGAGTTTTGCTGTGCAAATCAGTTATTGTTTTATTTTGATGACAGTAATGAGCTGTATTAACATCAGCCAGTGATGCTGATGTTATAAAGTCTTATTTGTCTATTATGTTATGAAGTTTTGTGTGAATATCTGATTGATCGATGTAGGAGGACGACTGTTGGGGTTCCCATCTGAACCGCAGCTCACAGCCGGCATCTTCTCCCAGACTGACGCCCAAAGACAGAGACAGTCTGAAGGCTTCAGCTCAGTACTACGGACTAAAGCTTAAAAACAACCTGGGGATGCTCAGCAGGGTAAGGCTTTGAAAGAAACTGACCACAACACTTGATGGTAAAAATAGAAAGAACTGTACACATTTTGATGTTGAACCTTTTTGATACTCTAGGAAAGATCTTTCTCACTGAAGAAATCGGCCCCTCCTGGTCGGGTGCCTCTGAACTCCTTGAAAGATGGACAAACTGGACAAACTAGACAGACAAATAGCCCCGTCGCTGAGTCCAACTCTTTCACACCAAGGTAATTGCAAAATGCAACAAGGCATGTAACATGTAATGTTTGCCGCATTTAATCTGTGCATTATTTATTCACAGATATATCACCAAATTTCATGTATTGATGTTGTTTAGGTTGTTGTTAGTCGTTAAATATATTCCAGACTCAAATCTCGTTTTGTACGAATGGCAATAAAAAAAGTTTATAATTATATAAAATTATATAATATATATTATATAATATACAGTATAATATAATTATACTATATCGAAGGCAATACGGTAGGGCTGCAATTAGTCAGTGTTAGTCATAGTAATCTCTTTCTAAAACTGGGATATTCTTAGAATGTCCAGAAATAACTTTTACATGTTTTGTGTAATTCTTTACAGAAAATTTATTGGCACTCTGAGCTCTCTGGCTTCAGAGACACCCCAGAAAGTGGAGCCCGAGGAGCCGTTTGAACCTTTCAGAGAGTCTTGTGAAGAACCTGCAAGTGCTGCCAGTCAACAAAATCTAAATGTCTCCTCTCTAGCTCCCACTCTGGCCCGATCTTCAACTTTATTACCGTCATTGTCTTCTCCTTGCAGCACAGGAGGAGAAGCCAGAGGAAAGTTAAATGAAAGTATAGGAGCTTCAGTGAAAAATGTTGAAACTTTAGTGAGGCCGCCTAAGGATGTTGATGAAGCGTGTGCTGGAAGTTCGATTAGCTTGAGAGGAAGTCCTCTTATTCTTGGAGGTTTCAGAGGAGGAGGTGCTGGAGGGAAACAAGCAAGCAGGCTGAGTTTTGTTGACAGGAAGTGGCTGGAGAGGTGTCAGGTGTTTGGAGAGATGGACGCTGAGGTGAAGCCTGGAGCTGGCAACCAGCAGATAGATGAAGAGAGAGAAAGAGACAGAGGAGGAAAAATACAAAGGGATGATAAAGATAAAAAGGCTGAAAGAAGAGAGGAAATAGACTTGGGAAGAGATGAGGGCATCACAAGTGAAAAAACAGTCAGTGACAGTGCAGCGAAACCTAGAAAGAGCAGAGCAGGGGAAGAAGAAGTGACGAAGGAGGAGATGGAAAGAGGACTGACGCCACCTTTAATGGCAGAAGACGATAACAGTCACCAATCCAAAGGTCCGAAGAAGGGAGGGAGGAAAAGGCAGAGAGAAAACATGGAGGGAGAGACGACAGAGGAGGGACGAGTGAAGAAGAGGCGAAGGAATGGCAAAAAGAAAGAGGAGAGCTCTGAAGAAAAACCCAACTCAGGTCAAGGAGGACGGAGGAAAAGGAGAGCTGGGAAGAAGGGAGACAATGACGGAGAGGCAGAAGAACAGAAAGAAGCCAGCGAACCAAGGAAGGTCAGTTTTTATTCATTTCTACTTTCTGTGCAAACTGAGCGCACAAGTTACAACCAGCATCATCCCTGTCCAGGCTCCTCAGGAGAACCTGCTGGGGGAAATAGAGGAGGAATTTACAGCCAAGAGGTTGTATCGCTCTCAGCCCATCAGAGCCAGGTGAGACCAAACACTTCCTGCTGCCTCTCAAAACATCTGTCAGCCGTGCAACAACAAGCTTTTATCTATGCAGCAACGTGAAAGGAGCAGAGGGCAACTTTGTGAAGATTAATCTGAAGAAGAAGTCTCATGTGAAAGGATACGCACTCAGAGGCGCCGGTCTGCGCAAACAGGTACGTTCATAGACATCATATACCTCTGGAGTCTCTATGCATATTTTTAGCTATTATCTATTGCACATCTGTCCTCCCTGGAACTTGGATCCCTCCTCTGTTGCTCTTTGTTTCTAACATTTTATTCCTCTGTAAAATAAGAGGATTGTACTGTACAGGACAGAGGCTGTCGTATCCTGAAAATATATGAGTTTAAAAGGACTTGCCTTATAAAACTGACTTGATATGAAAAAAAAAACATTAAAAATAAAAAGGACTTCATGTCTGATCAGTCGGTGAGGGATGCTGGAGAAGACGAGTTCAGGGTTCAGAAAAGAAGAACAAAGTTCCAATCTCACAGCAATTACATTGTATCCAGAGCGTGCTTCACCTTGTTACTGTGCTGTGTGTGTTTCAGATGTACATGCAGAAGTTCCAGCTGAAAGGCGAACGTTTTGGTGGAGGTGGAGGTTTTTTCGGCCGAGGGCGGAGGGGTGGATTCAGAGGGGCGCTCAGCCGGCAGGGGGACACCTGCTACAAGTGTGGAGGGACCGGACACTGGGCCATGGACTGCAAGGGACGAGGTAGAAAATAGAAAAAACTAATGAGACACAGTCAAATCAGTTTCAGTAAGATGTTAAGTTTGCTCATCTCCTCAGTCACTGTGCAGCAGTGTTATTAAACACATTAAATCACTATAGTATGAACTATGTTCCCATTTTTTTGGTAAATCCTTCAGGTCATCTTTATCAGATATATAGATGTTTCTATTCAGAATTTATTTCAGTTAAAGAATTAATTAAATTTCTGTTATGATCTTTATGTGCGCTGTCATTTCCAGAAAGAAAAGAATAAAAACTGCATCGGTACACTTCTATAGTTTGATATAAAAAAAGTAGTTCTAGTGTGAATAAATTCAGGACGCTACAGGATTTTTTTTCTTGTTGTCTCGTGTCGTCCTCTACAGTAATTATCACCTCTGAATTGTCATTGATTATATTATTCTCTGTTTCGCAGCTCCTCCTGTTCCCGTTCCCGAGGACCAGCCGGCTGAGGAGGAACCCTTTGAGCTGCCGACCCTGGAGGAGGTTGCTAGGGCGACGGGCACACTGCAGCCAATGGGTACGGAGCAATGTTTGCTGACATGGCAAAAATCTGCCATGATACAACTTCAGTTTGTTTCAGTTCAGAAATTTGCGATCAATATGATATCAGATTAGCCATTAAACACAATCACTCATGTATCAACTTGCAAAAAAATATTTATCTCTGAGCTTTTCCAGACATTTCATTTTTAATTAAAAAAAATTAGATATAAAGGGAGAATTTCAAAATATATTCAGGTATTTCCATGTTGCGTCGAGAATTGTTGAATCAGTGGATCGTTGCATTTTCTCTCCTGCTGTATAAATACTAAAATAGTGGATTTAATATTTAATTTCTATATTTTTTCAGGTTTGCTGTTTGTGGTAGTAAATATGTGGAGTTCCCCCAATATTTCATGATGACAGCATTAATGCAACACGAATCCCTACATCAACATTTTGCATGGAAAAAAGTTTAATTTGTGACTTTGACTGGTTATTAAGGTTGAGTTTATCTTAAAATGCACAGTTTAACTCTCGATGTAATAATACGTCTAAGTGGTTTTTAGGAAGCGGGTCAAAACAGAATCTGGACAAAAAGTGGTGATTTTGGTGAAAGGGTCTTCTACTCTACCTCTGAAAATTTTGATTTATTTTCTTTCTTGCTTTCGTACTAAATAAGTTGCAAGTCACTAAATAATTAGTTATTATTATTGTTTGTGTGTTCCAGTGGCATCTGTCTGTATCCCAGAGGACTCAGATAAGGAGGTGGAGGGCGGCTTTAAAGACGACGTACTGCTTAACGTCATTCGTCCCGACTATGAGCGTCCTGCTGCTCCTCCACCAGTAGAACCGCTGTTTCCTCTCACAGAAGACGGGAAGGTCCTGGGTAAACACTGAATAGCCTGCATGCTTTAATACATCAGGACATGCTGCAGATGCACCAATTTATTTGTGGGAATGTGTGTCTGTTTAGAAACTCCTGATGAAGTGTTCGCAGCTCTGAGAGAGTTGGGCTACCAATCCTTCAGAGCGGGACAAGAGGAAGCCATCATGAGGATCCTGTCCGGTATGCACACACGCACACACACACACACACACACATAGCTGTACATTTATACTTTATCACACTCATGTCTGTCCCTCTTTGTCCTCCAGGCCTCTCTACCCTCGTTGTGTTATCAACAGGAATGGGTAAATCGCTGTGCTACCAGCTTCCAGCCTACCTGTACGCTAAGCGATCAAAGAGCGTCACTTTGGTGATTTCACCTCTCGTCTCGCTGATGGACGACCAGGTAGTGACCTCATAACCCCCACGCATCTCGTCCCAACACGTTACAGTAACAGCACAGTGTCTCATCACTTTGACTTCACTCTTCTGTCGAGTTACATTCAAGACAAAACCACTTAGTTTGACTTAAAGTTACAGTGTTTTTACGCTGAAAATGACTCTGAACGCCGTGAACATTGGACAAGAACAGAAAGTGTCTTTCTTACATACTTTCTTACAATATTTCTTATTACATCATCGCTGCTGCAAATGAGTTTACATCGTAATTAACAGACAGTGCCTTGTTCCACAGTTTTTGCCAATTTTGAGTCATATTTCAAGACCCAGAATATTGTGTACTGTCTCTGAAAATCTCGATCATCTCCACTTCCTGTTTTGATCTCTGTGGTGTATACCGTCTCTTTATGCTCTGACTACGTCTCCCAGAAGCCCCAAAATTACTCACAGGCTGTGGGAGAGCGCCCTCTTGTGCATGCTGCTGAAAAACCACTTTGATGTCTGTTGCGTCTTGTTGTATTAAATGCTGAAAAAACATTTGACAACCTTGGACTGAAAACATTTTACACATACAGAACGTTTTGTCATTTCTAATCATAATTGAAAGGTAGAGCTCTCACTTTGAACCTTGTGTGTGTTTGTGTGCAGCTGTCTGGTCTGCCAGCCAATCTGAAGGCAGCCTGCATCCACTCCAACATGACGATGAAACAGAGAGAAGCCGCCATAGAAAAGGTAACTTGAAATGTTAAATGTAAGAAATCCTGAAATCTAACCTGGAACCATCGAATGTTCGTCCAGGTGAAGGCAGGCCAGGTGTGTGTGCTGCTCCTCTCCCCGGAGGCTCTGGTTGGAGGAGGAGGTTCAGGTTCGGGGTGTCTTCCCTCGGCCCAGGACCTTCCCCCGGTGGCTTTCGCCTGCATCGATGAAGCTCACTGTGTCTCAGAGTGGTCGCACAACTTTAGACCCTGCTACTTGAGGCTCTGTAAGGTGGGTTCAGTGATTTCACATTGCAACTAACAATTACTTTCACCTGTCAATCATTTTTTTTCTCCATTAATTGATCAGTTGTTTGGTGCAGAAAATGTTGATGTGTCCTCAAACATCTCAAAGATGTTCAGCTTATTATCACAGAAGAATCCAGGAAATATTCACATAAAGAAGCTGCAATCAGTTTTTTTTCCTAAAAAAACCAAAAGGGTTGGCAGTTAATTTAGTAATTTAAAGGTTCAGCAGACAAACCAACAATAATTGAGGTGCAGAGACTAAAAAGACAATTTCAGCTCATTTCTAACCTTTTAGTGTAAAGAGCAAAGATCTTTCCCTAGCTCAGACACCCATTGTCTCTAAAATTAGATTTAAAAGTTTGAAACCAATATTGGATATTAACATATACACTGCTAAACAAATTTATTAGACCACCACTAGTAACTAAATTAACAGTATTGCTGATCACCAAAATATTGTTTCTGTATTGATTAATCCACCAGTGCATGCTCTTTGATCAAAATGATATATTTAATTATTGTTGTTATTAAAGGACTTTTCTATTTTTACATATGTTAAATATAAATATATAAGCGTGTGTGTTTGCAGGTACTGAGGGAGCGTTTGGGAGTGCAGTGCTTGCTGGGACTCACAGCCACGGCCACGCTGTCCACCGCCCTGGACATCGCTCGACATCTGGACATCACCGATAGAGACGGCATCGCCGTCCGATCTGCAGCGGTTCCTCCGAACCTCCATCTGTCCGTGTCCATGGACAGGGAAAAAGATCAGGTGTGGTGTGGTTTCTCTGTGGGAGGCAAATTAAATTTAAGTGAGTCTGAATATGAATTGTCACTGCTGTGCCTCCTGTCTCTATCTATTCAGGCTTTAGTGTCCTTGTTGAAAGGAGATCGTTTTGGGTGTCTGGACTCCATCATCGTCTACTGCACCAGGAGGGAGGAGACCAGTCGAGTGGCAGCGCTGCTCAGGACCTGCCTGCAGGGGGTGCTGCTGAAAGAGAAGCAGCAAAACAGTCAGACACAACAAAACCCTGCAGGACAGAGGAAGAAAGAGCTGGGTAAGGGCAGAATAATCCACATTTCTGACTGATTAACTCTGAGTGCCAGCTGTTTTCGCAAACAGAAAGTGTCTTGTTCCAGCGTTTTTGCCCATTTTCAGTCATATTTCTAGACCCACAGAATATTTAGTACTATGTCTCTGAAAACACTGAATAGCTCAAATGAAAGAAGAGACTCTCTATTTCATCATGAAAAAAATGTTTGTTTTTACCTTGTTCGTTCTTGTTTTATCAGAGGTAGAGTAGAGGACACTTATCACCACTTTTTGTCCAGATTCTGTTTGTTTTGCTCTCTAATCTCGATCGTCTCCATTTCCTGTTTTGATCTCTGTGGTGTATACTGTCTCTTTATGCTCCGACTACATCTCCCAGAAGCCCCAAAATTACTCACAGGCTGCAGGAGATGGCAATCGGCGACCCGCTGCCTAAAAAACACTTTGATGTTAAAATACGTCAACGGCACTCAAAGAGTTAAACATGAGAAATGTGATAGAAACGACCACATCAGACATGCCAGATTTCGTATTTCTCTCTCTCTGACTCTGTTTGCTGTGTTCACATTTAGCCAGGAAGAAGATTCGTAAACCTCTGAAGTGGCAGGCGGAGACGTACCACGCCGGCTTGTCAGGGGCAGAGCGCCGTCGCGTCCAGAACAACTTCATGTGCGGGGAGCTCCGCATCGTGGTGGCCACTGTGGCGTTTGGCATGGGCCTCGATAAATCTGACGTCCGCGGCATCATCCACTACAACATGCCTAAAGTGGGTCTCACTGAGATAAAAGCATGTTTGATGACATGATTCAGTGCAAAATAAAATCTTCATCATGCTTTGCTAGCTCACATTTCCATATTTTGTTGGTGAAAATTCTAATTTTAACAGTTGATAATGGAAATAAATACAAAAGGTACTTTGTCACATAGACTCCATTTGATCTTAAACCCAAACTTAAACCCTGTGCTTCAATTAAACTCATGTTCTCCCTGACTTGAGTATTTTCTTTTCTTTTGGATTCAACATGTAGAGAGTCTAAGATATCATAACTCATTTCCAACAGCTGCTTTGCTACTTGTTTGTGCATATAAGAATAAAGGACTTTGAGGCTGAACCTGAAGCCTCGTTCCTTTACTGGTGCTGATGGTTTTATTGGTCTCTGCTGTGCTTCCAGAGCTTTGAGAGCTACGTCCAGGAGATTGGGAGGGCAGGGAGAGACGGAGAGCCAGCGCACTGTCACCTCTTTCTGGACCCTGAGGTAAGACTAGAACCAGCTAGTGGTCCTCCTGGTGCTGCTGTCACTGTATATTTTTGAAGAATGAATTAATTTAAGATAAGACAATCCTTCGTTAGGCCCACAAATTTGCATTGTTACAGCAGCAAGGTATTTGTGTCTTCAGGGCGGAGACCTCCATGAGCTCCGCCGTCACATCTATGCGGACACAGTGGACTACTACACCGTAAAGAAGCTGGTCCAGAAGGCTTTCCCTCCGTGCAAATGTAAACAGATCCAGCAGAAACAGCAGGAGTTTATGCAGGTGAGTTTTTGACTGTGGAAGGAATAAATACAGTTTTAAGAGCACTGAAAGAAAAATCACCAAGCTCTTTGTGTGAAGGATGTCGACGACTCGGAGCTGCTGGAAATGATGGATGTGTGTGATCAGGAGAGCCTGAACCCCCCGACTACTGCACGGGTAAATAAACAGAAATTAATATGGTCTTTTTATTCTTTCCCATATATATATTTATATATATAAACTGAATTTGTTACAAGACAAACAATGCAGTTAAAACTGCAGAAAATCAGGAAATTGAATATTTTTTTTAGTGAGGACACATTTTACAAAGTTATTATATGTAATTTTTTTTTTTCCCCACTGTAAGGAGTCGCTCACCGATGCAGCCGAACAACCCCTCAAAGACAATAGAGATAAAGGAAAGGAAGAGGAGGAGCACACAGGAGACGTGGAGGCGAACAGAGCCAGTGATTGGCTGAAGAACCAGGAAGGGGAGGGCAGTGATTGGCCCAGAGAGCGGGTGTGTCACACACATGAGAGAGCAATTCCCATCCAAGAAACTGTGGAGGCTCTGGACATCACAGAAGAGGGTTGGTTTGAAATCACATGACGGGTTGATGATGCGAGTAAAACACCTGTTTAACATCCTGTCTCTGTTTCAGGTGTAGAAACGCTGCTCTGCTACCTGGAGCTGCATCCTCAGCGTTTTGTCGAGCTTCTCCACCCGACGCTGTCCGTGTGTAAAGTCAGCTGCTACGGTGGACCAAGACAGCTCCAGAAAATCACCAAAATGTACGAAATGTCTTCAGGATTCTGCAACTGAGAGTGACAAAAATAAAAAAAAATATATTCTGGTAATCAGTAATTCTGTTAATTTAGGGCTGAGGTGGTAAGCACCTGACACTGGGTGGAGGAATAATCCATTTATTAAGCTTAACTGTTAACTTTAGACTGTTTTGGGTTCTTGGTATGCAGAAATATTTAAGTACACATTTATAGTGCATCCCAAAAAAACGGCATGTTTTTGCCCCAAATTGCATGTGATTATCATGAAGAGGCATGTCTGTAAAGGGGAGACTTGTGGGTTCTCATCCAGGTCAAGAAACTCATTTGGAAATGATGATGCCAGTCTTTCTTCCTTCCTGATAAGCTAGTATGACATAAATGATGCTCCTCCCTGATATAAACTGATTTAAAGATATTTTATTTTGCTCCACAGTTGCCCTCCGATCGCCGTGGTTTTGGCCAGAAGGCGCACGGCGGGTGAGCGGGTGGAGACGTGTGATCAGCTGGAGTTTGATGTTGTCGAGGTTGCGGACACTATGGGATGGCAGCTCCCTCTTGTGAAGAGAGGACTCAGGCAGCTGCAGTGGAGCAGCAGTATGGGAACGAACCTAAATAACATTTTAAACTCTCACTTTTTGTGTTGGATGTTGGTTTGTCAGGCTCCTGATGCTGCTTCAATAGTCTTCAGATATATATTTATGAACTGACACCGGCGTATAAACAAAGTGAACATGAATAAAGATCCTCAACGGCTAATCCTAAATCTTTGTATTTCCAGTTGGTGGTCGCAGCGGCGTCCATGTGGAATTATCCTGTGTGTCTTTCTACTTCCGTTCCTTTGGCGACCTCAGCGATGAGGAGATGGACCGAGTCTGTGAGTTCCTCCACAACCGAGTGCAGAACCAAGAGAGAACACAGCTCTACCAGCTGAGCGCCTGCTTCAAGGCCTTCAAGAGGTACACTTCATTCACCTGTGCAGCACTTTTTAAATCATCATCTATTATCTGATGTTTCTAGCTTCATTTATTGTCTCCAGACGCCAGTTCAGTGATGAATCATTCATGTGTGCTCGTCTACATTAACTTTGTCTGTGCACAGTGTTGCATTCCAGAGTGTGACTTCCTGTCTGGACGATCTGAACGAGAGTCGCAGCCTCCAGCTGAAGGACCTTCTTGCCGAGTACTTCGACAAGAGGAGAGAGCGAGGCCTGGAGCCGTCGCTGGACGTCGAGGAGCTCGACAAGTATAAGGTAAAATAAAGGGGATGGTTTGCAACAGCTGTGGGCTCAGTTAGAGTCTTGAATGTTCCAGATGTCGTTCACTGGTTTGTGTTGTAGCTGTTGGACTGGGAGAATCAGATCAGAGCGGACATCAGAAGCTTTCTCTCCAACCGAAGTGACGAGAAGTTTTCCGGGAGAGCCGTCGCTAGGATCCTGCACGGCATCGGTGAGAGCAAACAAACACAGAGATGTGACATTTAAAAAACGAAACAAAAAAAAAGTCCTCTTTAAAGTGACCCCTTAACCTCTAGAGGCTGTCATCAATGGATAAACTGTGAGGCTGTAAGAATATAAAAATCACATTCTGTCAGTTTACATTCATACAACATTATTTAGTCATCAACAAACCCCCTTTAATAAGATGGTCTGTCCTGAATATATTATCTAATATCTAATAAGATGAATTTTTTAACATTTATTAATCCCACAGTGGGGAGATTTCCAGCAGCAGCAGGTAAAACAAAACAAAGAGGTATAAAATACAACTTAAGAGCAGTAATAGTGGAACAAAGCCAGTGTAAAACTAAATATTAATAATAAAAGAAATGCAAATTAAAGAGAAATAAAGATAATATCAAAATATAATAGAATAAACTAAAACATGTATGCAAACAGCACAGAGTACAAAAAAAAATGAAAATTAAGTGAAATTAAATCATATTTTGCTTGAATAATGGATATTGATATTGTTGGTTGTTTAAAGTGTAATACATTATAGCACATTTCAGTGTTGTATTTAAAACAATATATAAATACTACAATATTCATAAACTGATGTAAAATGCATTAAGTTATCCGCCTCAGTCAAGGTGAAAAACAACCTGTCTTCCAGGCAGTCCTTGTTATCCTGCTCAGACCTACGGCAGAGACCGACGCTACTGGAGGAAATACATCCAGTTCGACTTCAACCAGCTCATCAGACTGGCCACACAGGAGATCCTCTGCTTCAAGTGACCTCTGGTTTGGTTTCTCACTTTATTTCAATGGTGCTGAATTATTAAATCTGTTATGTTTTTACATAAAATATACATATATGACTAATTAAATAAAAACGTTCTATTTTTTCTATCATGATCTTTCATTGACTTTTATTTTATCTCTCATATAAACCAGTGTTTCTCCTCAGGGGGGCGCCAGTGATCACAGCGATCAATTTCTAGATTTGCACATGTATGACTAAAATCATAAAAAGACACTCACTGGATGATTTATACACTAGTCTGTATATCAAAAGTATTTAACATGATGTGTGTGCGTACACGTGTGTGCGAATATATGCGTATGTCATACACACACACACACATACTGTATATATGTATGTATGTATTTAGCTTGTTTAAAGCTGGTGTTTCGGCAAAGATACCGTCAACGATCAGACAACCATTAATATTATTAGTATTATATTATCTCAATATTTAGATCGCTGTGGAGTGTTTCTTTTTCTGTGACCCAGTCAAAAGTCTAAAGTTATTGGAAAAACAATCAGTGTAATCATTTCTGATATCCTGTGTTTTTATGTGTTGGAGTTTAGCTGAGTCATGTTCATTAAGAAAGTTGTTTTTCGTAGCTCCCAGTAAAATATGCTGGGAGCTCCTGGCACAGAGGAAAAGTCTTATCTGACCCAGAAGTGGACTGATATGAGGAAGTAGTTCTTCTGATTCAACAAACAGCTGATAAGGAAGCAGAGTATTGATTAGGTCATTTCTCCACTGAACTTCAGCAGAAGTGAGTCATAAATATTTAAACGAGGTTTAATTGTCTCGTTACTGTGGAGAGCAGCGTTTACCAGTGCAATTTCCTCATGTTAGTCTCAGGAAGAAGTGTTTTTCATAAACTGTCCCAGAGTCCAGGACACTTATGAACTATGTGGAGGGGAGAGAAAAATCAAACCTGCAGACTTCTTGAGGTCATTTCCTCATGCAGATCAATCTAGACGCTTAAAAACAAAGCTCTTTTTATACTGAGGCAAATTAAAGCCAAGCTAATGTCCAGGAAGAGGAGCAGCAGCTCTTCCTCCTTCTTTGGACTCTGGCATTTACGTATCTGCTGTGACTCAAACAACACGCCATAAAGTGTGAAGAAATCTGCCTGATGAGCACATATAGATGTAGATGAATGGATCGTTACGGAGCTTCTGATAATTCAAGGAAACATCTAAAACATGATGACGGGTTTGTCAACTGAGAATTTCTTTAGTCGTGGTCAGTGCCATCATTAGGCCTTTTTTTGTGGGGCTGAAGCACCCCCCTAAATAATTTGCTATTGTTTTTTGCAACAAAAAAAAATACTGACAAAATTCAATATAAAGTGATGAGAATATGACTTTAAAGAAAGAAGAAAGAATAACATTGCCTAATTCATAGATCACTTAAATAAGGTCAACCCCAGCTTGTTGAAAAATGTGTGCTAAAATGCCCTCTTTTGGAGGCAAACACATCCACTTAAGTGCCCCCCAGTTTGGCAAAACACACTAAACTGCCCTCTTGGCTAGTTAAAACATGATCAAGTGCTCTCTTGGGAGGCAAAAACATGCACTTAAGTGCCCCCTTAGGAGGTTTAAAAAAAAGTAAGTGGCAAAAACTCGCTGTGCAGGTGCGCTTTTTTTTTTTCTTTGTGCCCCTGCCCTTCAAAAAGTCTATGCACGCCACTTTATATGAACACACACAATATATAGCCAAATTAGCCTCATCTGTAGGGGCTAAGGTCCCTGCCCGTCCTTAAAACCTAGTGACGCCCCTGGTCGTGGTCTTAAACCAAAGTGCTGGATTGGTCCAAACTCTCCATGAAATGAATATGTCATATTTCAGTTTGGACCAAAGTGTGTTTGTGGAGCGCTGACATCAGCATATGTACGTAAAAATAGGAAGTTTTAAGATGTGAGGCCGACAGAGTCCAGAGGTCATGCTGCTCCATAAATGTCTTCACCAAATTGTGAAACTCCGCGTTAAGCCAAAAGATGCATTATGCAGGATGATTTACGAGAAGCTCAAAGGTCCAGTTTTAAAGGTAATTTAAGTGTTTTATTACGAGAGTAATTTATTTGACCCCAGCAGCTCATAAATGTACAGTAGAAGCTCAGAATGATGGAGGCTTTTGTTAGACTTCAGGGATGTAATCACATTGTTAAATGATCAGTAAGGAACCTAAATGTTGTCATTAAAAGGGTCGTTTTTCCAGTCATGGGTGATGAGTTGTCAGCGGACTCTGTCCCTCACAAAGACGTCCACCTAACCTGCGAGTCGAGCAGATAAAGCTGATAAGAGTCCAGTTTCCACTGCCCCTCTCGCTTCGTTCACACAGATTCCAGATTACATTCAGCACAGCTGTCCAGCCTGAAAAACTAACAAACAAAAAGTTCCCAGATGCATCAACAAGTCTTAATTTCAGGTTTTAATTTCCCAAACAAGGCAGAATACAAACTATACTAACATACAGTATATGAACACTTTTTTTTGTGTACATTTACCGTTATAGTTGATGTGGTGTAATTTGTAGTTTAGGAAATACAAAACACTCATAATTTACAGCTTGGGTCCGTGTTCACTTCCTGTCAGCTGCTAACAGGAAATTAACAGGGAACATTTCGAGCGTCAAGTACCGTGACGTTTCGATTCTTTCTCAGCATTTCTCAGTGTTTTATTATATAAAGGTCACTCTTTTTTTTTTTTTTAAACTATGTGGGACCTTTAAACTTTTTCATTTATGAGTTATGGCCGTGAACATTGAGTCATGTCCCCGCGGCTGTTGTCCAAAGACTAGAAACCCTGACCTGCTAAAATTTGTCTTTTAAAAGCTGATTCTCTCCTCGTAAAGTGAGAGCAGCAGCAGGACGCCCCAGCCGGTCAGGAGGCCAACGTTCTGCAGCACAAACATGAGCCACGGTCTCTTGTTGCTGATGTGGACCATGGTGGGTAGCTGCAGGGAGGAAGAGGACATGATGATGACGATGATGATGATGATGATGCCTTTCTTGTATAGTAGAGACGGATGCTCACCATGTCAGCCAGACCCACATACAGGAAGAGGCCTGCCGTGATGGCGGCTATCCACTGCTTGGTGGCGAGGTCGGTGGCGACGGACAGGCCGACGTACATGCCCACGAACGAGGTCATGGCACTGCCGACGTTCAACAGCAGCGCCCGGCGGACGGAGATGCCGCTGTGGAGCAAAATGGCGAAATCACCTGGAAGGGAAAATGAGAGGTCACTTTAAGGAATCTGTGATGACGGAAGCAGACCGTGCCGGTCCTCCATGTGCGTTCTTTACCCAGTTCATGAGGAAGTTCATGGCAGAGCACAGCTAGTGACGTGGCCAGGCCGGACCGCCACGACAGGGAGAACGCTGCTCCCATCGCCAGGCCGTCTGCGAAGTTGTGGATGCCGTCACCGATAGTTATCATGTAAGGCAGCAGGCGCTTCTCTGTGGGGGCAGAAGTTCCAGAAGTTAGAGGAGGAGCAGCCAACGTGATGCTCATTGATCTTTAGTCAAAGACAATTTGATCTTTAACCAAAGCATCAGATCGGTTCGTCCTTTGGGGACCATGAAAGTCTGCATATGACTGCAGCACGGCTAAACACAGAGCAAGTCTTCTGCTGGCAGGATGCAGTGATGTAAGACTTTACTCACCTCTGCTGAGCTGTGTGGGCTCTGAAAGGGATTTCTCATCGTCTGCATGGCCAACCTGAAATGAGCACTTTTCATTTACCATTCACTACCAAGTCCTGTTGTTGATAGAAAATATATTACCAAAGCATTTCTGCACTAATCTGTGCAGCTTCTCACCAGGTCTACTCTCAGTACCGACTGTGACTTGTCTCTTTGCTTCTTCTCCTGTTGGTACATCTCTAAAACCCCCCCATGGTCACAGTGGTGAGGCTCTGAATCCTCCTTAAGACAGAAAAAGGTGATATGAACTTAGAGGCCAAAGAAAAGGAACGATCTTGAGTAAAAAGAAGGATTTGAGGAAGATGAAATTCATCTGGAGTTCAACTTTTTCAACACTGATGCAGTGATCAGTGGCAAAACAAGCTGAAATGTTTAAATGATTCATAACCAACTTTCTTTCTTTAGTGATGCAAACTAAAGACAAGATCCAACAACAGCATGACAGAACGGTGCATCCATGTTTTATATATATTTTTATTTATTTCTTTTACCTCGTGATGATGCTGATGACGGTTATCTTTATATACGACCAGAGAGAAGATGGTTTCCATCAGATAGAAGTAGTAAATCCCAGCCAGCAGCACCAACATCTTGTAAATGTATTCTGGACTTTCTCCATGAGCATGCTTCGGGCTGTCGGTGTTCTCCGAGTGAACGTGCAAACCTAGGAACTGACCACACAGACCGCAGAACGTCACCATGCTGCGTCACCGTGGTTGTTAACGTCATGCTGTGTCATGTCATCATGGTGCTCACCGTGGGTATCAGGTGTAACAAGGCGTCTCCAGTCAGCGAGCCGACAGCCAGGCTGATGCAGAACTGGATGCAGAACTGGAAAACGCTGGTGCAGGAGGTGCACAGCAGCACCACGATGCCAAGCATGGACGTCAGCGTTATCACCATGTTGGCAATGGTTGCATAGACGTATCCTGCAGGAGAGAGAGGGTGGAAATAAAAAGCACAAAAAACTGAGCAAATATCATGACTTAGAAGCTTATGGAGCAGAAGTATCCTCTAAAGTTGTCCATTATTTTTTTTTACGCTAACACGTACTCTCAGTCTGGGTGAGTTTGTCTGGGGTCGGTGGTTCAGTGTTGCTGGCACAAGCTCCGCTCAGGATCTGCTGGACAAGAGCAGGACTGAGCCGAGCCAGGTCTTTCCGACCCAGACCAGAGGAGCTGCTGTCTGCAGGACCGTGGATCAGGACCAGCTCCTCAGCTGAGAAACACCACTGGGAGAAAAAGTGTGTGTTTAGACTGGGAGCGGCTGTGAGTACTGGTGTGGATGCTGTGGATTCAGGATGGATGTAAACCTGATCCCAGGTGGTGTTTGCTGCATGGCGCTCATGGCTGCTCCTCCTCTTCCGTCTTAATCCGCCATGATTGTGACCGGCGTGTTCGTCTTCAGGGTGGTCGTGGTCGTGGTCATGTCCAAGGTTCAGATTCCTCATGAGAGCCTCCAGATCTGCACAGGAGCAAAAACAACTCCAGCATTATACAGCTGCTTTTCAGAGATGATTTCACTTTTCCTGAGAGAGAAAATAACCAGCTGAAACTTTCATGAAAATGTACATTTGCTCTGTTTTAGCTTCTTGGTAGCATCTTCTTCTGTGTTTTTTTTTTTTTTTGAGTGATTAATCATCATATACAGAGTTAATTATTCCTCCACTCAGTGTCAGGTGTTTATCACCACTGCACTAAATTCCTGTTCCTCTGAGCTTCTGACTTTACCCCCGACAGTGAAGTTCTCCGACCCCAGACGCTCCAGGATGTAGTCCAGGAAGAAGCTCTCCGTGGGCACCGACTGGCTGTTGAAGCAACGACCTTGCAAGGTGTGATACAGCACCTGGCCCAGAACTGCACCGACTTCTTGTCTCTGGTCAGACGATGATGCGTTGACCTCTGCCATGATGTCACTGGCTGTTACACAGCTCTGGTTACCACGGTGATGAGAGAGAGGAAGGGGAATGCAGAGAAAGGTGAGATGGGTATGATAGATTTGTCAAATTTAGGTTTTGGATTCTTGGATGAACAAAATATAAAATGTTTTTTTGTATTTTAAGACATTTTTTGAAGCTTAATCGTTCATCGCATCCCTGCTAAAAAACGAGTCGTGAAGAGATCGTCCTTTTTTTTTTTTTTTTACTACAGAAAGCAGAGGAAAAACAGTTAAATATAGCAAATCTTTTCATCATGATGACAGCTTTGAGGAAAAACTGAAGTATTAATAAGTACACAGTACTACTACACAGTGTTTACCTCTGTGTCTGAGGGCTTGTAGTGATTGTGGAGCTGCCGAAGAACCATCTTTAACTCGTCGACGTCCATGTGCTCTCTCTCTTCCTGCAGGCGCTCATGTCGACCTCGATGTGTGACTTCCTGCAGGAAGCGCTCGGCCTCCTCTCCCCACTTTCCTCTCCTCGCCGCCGTGCAGACCGAGCCCGGAGACAACAGGTACAGGACGCATCCAGCGGCGATGGAGGTGAACCGAGACACACCAACAGTGACATTTTTGAAGTCTTTCCCGGTGTCGTCCTCTCCGCTGATAAGCTGGTGAACGGCCTCTGATAGATCGCACTACATTCAGGGAAAAAGAACCACAACATGTGTAAGTAAAACTTCAGCTGCTGTGAGCTGCAGCCTAATAACCCTGAGTGTCAGCTGCTTTTATGGCCTTTCATAAGAAACTGCATATAAGAAGCCCCCACAGTGTCAGGCTCGGGCCCAGCTTGACCTTGTTGTTGGCTTCATTTTCTACTTTGCTCCAGGAAAGGTGGAGCTGACACTTTAAGTGTCTTTGTTGTCGCTTTGTTCGCCTGCAGACACCTCAGTTAGACACTTAAGAGTCAGGCCGTTCAGCTTACAGCCAACGTCTCTCTGAATTCTTCATCCTTATCGTCACCTGAGCATTATATGTTCTAGTAAACATGTATGTCACATTAGACATCAGTGTAAAGGCTCTATGTGAAGAACAGCAGTCACAGTTAATAACTCTTGGACCTTGAACTTGCTCGGCAGCACCTGCAGTCGGCGCCAGCTCTCCAAACCTGGCTGCGAGTTAAGCCTAATAAAACTTACATTTTCACACGACACTTCGCACTGCACACGTTTCTCCAGTGTATTAAAGAGGAAGCCGAGGGACTCCCCGGTCAGACGGTGCTCTCCAGGAGACACGGAGCTGATCACGGACCTGAACGCTTCCTCCACAGAGGGAGACGCCGACACAGAACCGAACAAACCCCAGCTGGCGAGAATCAGCAGCACGGAAAGAAGCATCTTAAACTTGTCTTTAAAATCTACTTTAATTGGAATGGATTAAATTAAGGAGAAAAAGAAAGAGCACTGAGAGGTTGCTACAGTCCCAAGGTATTTCTGAAGACACAGTGAGCTGCATAGAGCTCCTCTCACAGCTGTTATCAGTTTTAAACCTCTGTACGTCCACTGGACCTGCACTGTGATTGGCTGAGACGTGGCTCGTTCTCTTCTTTACCAGTTTATTAAACCCTGTGTCACCTGAGCAGATGACAGCACCTTTGTCACCTGAGCAGACGACAGCACCTTTGTCACCTGAGCAGACGACAGCTCATCTCGCAGGCATGTAGGCTCAGGCTTCAGACTAGTCACTCTGTGAATATCTTAACAGAAGTTTGGACCTTTAAAATTATTTATTATATTATTATAATATTATATTATTATAAGTCTGATGTTTCGGTCAAGTAACCAAAAAAGTTAAGAAACCCTGAAGATTTACAGAGAACTGCTTTGTGATTACAGCAGTGTTTAACCCCTTTTTTCAGCATGCAGGTCAGTCCGGTAGACATGTGGTTAATGATGCGTTCCTAAGTTACATAAGTGACATCATGGCGTTCAGGAGGGACTTCCTGAGTGTTTATCACCTAAAGAAACCAGAACAGTTCAGTCTGACTTTGAAAAGATCTTCTGATAGATACAGAAATTTGTTTTACGTGGCTCTGAATCAGCAGTAACTGCAGTTTTCAATTCATCAAGCATTAATTTATTCTAGATAAGACACTGAGTGTGTTTCTGTATCAAACCTCCAGGTGGTGCAGCTGCTCTGTGTGATCTCAGCATCCAAACACCTGAGCAGCAGAAACCTCTGATGAAAATCCCCAAAAAAGTGACAGCTCAACACTTCATATGCTTTTTTTAGTGTCATATTCATATTTTAAAAAATAGCTGTTTATTTTTCAAACAAGCTTTTGTTAGATATTATATAATATATCTGGATGTTCTCCATGTGCCACCGTGATAAAATATTAAATTTATATTTAAGTTATCCACTGAAAGAATGTATGATACCAGAAACTTAATTTCATCTTCTGAGATATATTAAAATATCTTGCTTAACAGCGAGTTAAGGAGGAAAAAAAGCAACAGGAAACATGTCAAAACAAACAAATTAAGGTTTGTTTTTGTTTTGGTTAATCCAGTGAGAGTCAAACTTTGTTTTTTGTTACTTGAAGTCTGACCTGAAATGTCGCCGTCGGCCTCAGAAACCAGTGAAGAGAAGGATATTGAGTTGATTGGCTGCTCCTCATGTCACACACATGAACACACATGAACACACACTTCCTTATGGCATGGGACCCTGGACATCTGCACGCGCACACACACACAAACACACACACACACAGTCATGGAGGCGTGTTGACCCCTGTATTACTAATCTGTGACCTGTTTTCACCCCATCCTCACGTCACTTTCTGTCACTCAAACCTGTGGATGTTCACAACACTCAAATTCATCAAGTCCAACCCTGCGTCAACCACAGGCACTCGTTAAACTGATGTCTCTTTTTGCAGAATTCCCGTATAATTAAGTCACACTTCCTACCGACTATTGACCGTCTCTCAAGAGCTCTGCGATATATATGTGTGTATATTTATATATATATATATATATATATATATATATATATATAGGATGGATATATGGAGATATATATATATATATATATATATATATATTTATATATATATATATATATATATATATCCATCCTTTCATATAAAACAAAGTAAAATCAGTTTAGTGAAGCGCTGCCTGCATTTCCTGTCATCTCTCCACAGTCAAACTCTCTAATAAAGGCATTAAAAAAACCTCATAGATCGATTCAGAAATCAATCCAGCAGCTCTGAAAATATTGGGAAAAAAAATAATAAGGTAAAATAACTGTTTCTGGACCAGAGAGGAAGCTGTGACACCAGTGCAAAACCTGATGAACTGTTGACTTCGGGTTATTTTTAATCTGCTTCTTTTAATTTATTTATGTCTTAGAAATTCTCTATTGTGTTGGAAAATATTCAGATTTGTAATATTTATTCTCATCCAGCAGCTGCTTCTTGGTGCAGCGATGAAGCATCTTGGACAAAGACTTGTGCTCTCAGATTAGACACACATGCACGCACTGTCTCGTGCACGCTCACTGGCTCATGCACGCTCGCCGCCTGCCCTCAGCCCTACTTCCTTTCTGCGATTGATGTTTCCATTACAGAAATAAAAGCATGACGGCTAATCCAGTTACATGTTCTCTGGACGACACCCACACCCACGTGCGCACACACACACACACACACACACACAAACCTGCTGAAACACAAGAGAGTACAAAGAAACACATGTTATAAGTGGACTACTTGTGTGTGTGTGTATATATATACACACACACACACACACACACACACGCACACACAGAGGGTGAACATGTGATTGAAGTGAGACCCCCTGTTGTGTAAAAAGTCAAACAGAGCTTTCTGGAAATAAATACCAAACATCGGTAATCCACACGTGCACGCTCACGAACACATGCACACGCTGATAATCTCCCAAGACAATTTCCTGCAGAGCTGCACTTTCCTGCTGTGGAGAGAAAAGAGCTGCAGACATGAAGGAAGGAAAGAAGAATCTTTCCCACATCTAATCTAAAAGTTCTCTTTCTGTCATAAAATACACTTTTTAGAGTTCGTTTATCTCAGGATTTAGACACTGAGCAGCTTTTCCCTTTTTTACGTCCAGTTTTCCATGAAGATGGGACATTCAGGCGTCAACATATCCTGACTTTGAGTCCCTGCTATTTGAGTAAAAGCTCCAAAAACATTATAGTTCCCAAGAAACAACAAACTGCCATTATTTATGCATTGTCACAAAGTATATTTCTACACTTCTAAAATACTACTAAAATATAAAATAGTACTCGTCCTGACATGAAAATCAATGTCTCATAAAAACCTGAATAACAGTGTGCAGTATGTTCCTTCAGACAGATGATCAGTAAAAGTAAATTAAGTAAAGAAAACATGACCTCCTGGGTTTATGTGTAAAAGGCTCTATGACGTTATTTTCACTTGACTGAAACTTTCAGCTTCTGGAAATCCTCAAATTAATAACAATTTAATAATAATTAATAATAATAGTAATGCTGTCTTTACTGCTGTTTCCAAAATAGAGATGGAGGCGTGAAGAACCAGAGAAGAGGTGAAATTATTGACGAGTGAAATAAAGATGGAGGGGGGGTAATGGAGGTTTGTCCTACATGCATGGACACTCAGGTCATTCTAGATAATTAAACTACCTCTGGTGTTTCCTCTCTCTCCTCTATACATTTATTAATTCACCATGTTAACCCTCTCACTGCTCATATATGTGCAGTTTAATTCACTGCTCTTCAGCATCCATTGATTGACTTAATTACGTCCTTAATAAGGACACTATTTCTTCCTATGTCTAATTAAAGCGCACGCTGCTTTACTCTGAGTGTCCTGAAAATGACCGGACGAGTTGAAAGTGTGTCTTTACTTTCTGATATTTTAAATTATAAAAGCGTCAAACAGTAGATCGAGACAGTTAGCATGGTTAGCATGGGTAGCCAGTGAACACAGTGGAGCCTGTAGCAGCTTAAGAGACTAATATTTCCTTCTGGAAGGTGGTGGAGACCAAAAATGAGCTAAAAGATGGTGTCTGGATGTCTAGAAGAAGTAAATTATGAAAACATGTAGACACAACTAATCTTAATATTACATTTACATATACATTTCTGCCTAATTGGACTTGACTTGAAGTGATCTGTCGTATTTTCCATCTTTATAAACTGGTGTCTAGTTCCACATTTAAACTCTAAAGATGTTGATGTGTATTTATATTTTTATGTTTCCTTTGTCTTGTTTATGCTGCTGCATCAAATTTCAGTCCCCCTGCTGAAGATATACTGTAAATTATAAATATTCACTCTAACATGAGCGCTTTAATCCCTGGATGAGGTGAGCAAGTTTGCGCACTTGGAGCATAATTAGCATAAGACATGTAGTTTGTGCAAAATCCACCAGTTTTCAGGATTATTTCATGGACGCTCCGAGTGAATAGTTGAGAGCAGGATTGTGAATGTGCGTCTTAATTCACATGTCGGTCAAATGTTGATGATTTATTAATTCACGGGTTTGAACGTTATGGTGGTGAAATGTTTCATCTGACTGAGAGAGGGAAGTAAAAGAGGTAGAGGAAGGGAGGAAATGAATGGAGGAGAGAGAGAGAGAATTAAAGCAAATCAGTCCTTAAAAATGATAAGCATGTCATGGCCTGACTGGTTTGGTTTTCCCATGTTTAACTCAGTGGACTGAGAAATGAGAGACAGAGAGAGAGGAATGGATTCAGAGTGGCTGAAGAGAAAGAGCAAAAGAATAAAGTGAAAGACGGCAAGAGAAAACGAAGCAAAGAGAAGGTTAAGAGAGAGAGGACTGTTTTTACATGTGGATTATTCTGGTGCAGTGTAACTAACATGGAGTCAGGCTAGCTGTTTATGCTAAGCTAGGCTAACTACAAACTGACAGGCTTCACGTTTCCACAGATTTGAAACATCCTGTCGCTTCATCTCACCGTGTCATTTTAGTTTTCTCTGGATTAAAACTACAATGATTAGATTTAGGAGAAAACAACGTGTTTGGGTTTAAAAGCACTTTATTTATTATGATTTCTTGATGTTCATCTGTTTCTCCAACCTCTCACCTCTGCTCTTTCCTTCTTTATTAATCCTAAATCTCAGGACTGGATTAGCAGCTTGATATATAATCTGTACCTTTTTGTACCTACAGGAGACTATACTGTGTCCATTTTGACCTCAAAGTGCATGAGAACAGTGTATTAAAACATTATTAGTCGTCTCTCCGTCACAAACACAAACACTGTGAATCGATCCACACTGGGACTCTGAACTCAAACAAACCAGCTGTTTGCTTTCCTTCAACCAAAAGCAAAAAGTCTTCATGAGCTAGAAGTCACGTTCTTCACATTCAGAGGTGAGTGTTGGATGACTGTTTATTCCTCAGATAATTTCATAATTAACATTCATTCATACTTCCAAATGAATGTTTCTGTATCAGTTTGTTTTTATGCTCTCACGTCATTTAAAGTTAATTCCCTGCCTTTAATCCAGCTGTGACACCTCTGTGAGTCTTTCCTTTTTGTTTATTTTGCATTATTTCTTTCATTTTCAGACGAGACGCTGCTTCCTGTCATGATGAGGCGCTCTGTGGTGTTTTTCCTGGCTGTCAGCTGTGCCATGTTTGGATTTGGTAAGAAAAAAAAAAAAAAGCTTCTAGTGTTGCTTTCATCGATGCTCGCTTTCTTTTTTCCTTCTTTCTTTCTTTCATTTATCTTTTTGCTGTTGAAAAGCGCAGCCGTGTCAGAGAAAACACGTCAGCCTGAGGCAACGTTTTGGCAGATCACTGCAGTTTGCATGTTCTGCTCTGCTGTCCTTTGCCTCCACTTCAGCTGAGTCACTGATACATTTTCATTCATAATAATTTCCACAGTTCACTTCAGGAGATGCACTTTGCTTTGTGTGCAGTTGTGTTGTAGCTCTTTACTTTGGTTTATTGACAGAAAAGTGTTTTCTTTAGTGTATACTCACTTGAGAATAAGAATGAGACATTTTTATTTACATATTTGTCAGAAGAGACAAACTAAACACTGTTTTTAGAGGGAGGCATTTGTATTTTTACGCTGGCAAACATATTTCTCTACATGTTTGAAGAACACAGGAGAAGCTTCAGCCGGTTGCAATCTGCAACCGCACCACTAGATGGTGCCACACTGCACTTTTCAGCCCAGGGAAGTAAAATGTGCAGGTTTTCAGCCATCTTCAGTGTGCAACGGTCACATAAATAAATAAAATAAATGAATCAACCAAAATGAAATATACACTTCCACAAAAAAAAAGGACATACAGATTTTAGTCTCAAACGCCTACACTTTCAGGAAATAGTTTACTTCAGTTCACGTTGGTTTCTCCAGGCGTCTCCCTGAAGTGTTACTCCTGCCCTGATGGTTCGTCCAACAGCTGTGAAGTGGAACAGGAGTGTAACCACGGTGAAGACAGCTGCCTCAAACTCACCAGCGGAGGTTTGTATTATTAAAGGTGCTCAGCAGCGAACAGGCCGTCTATGTAAAGATATAGAGGGTAAAGTTTACCGGAGCAGAGGATGAGTCGCTCCTCCTCAGTGTTTTGGACTCAGAGCTTCTCTGTGTGTTTCAGTGCAAGCATAGCGCCCATTGTTAGCACTGATAGCACCATTAGCAGCTGCCACCATGTTGAGAGCTGGGTGGAGGCAATAGAAAAGCTCCAAATAAGGAGGTGAAAAGTCATGGAAAAATGAAATTTTGAGAACATAAAATGTCTGTCTGATGCCAATGTTGATTTATTATTATTACTAACAAATTCTGCACTGATACAATCTGACAGTAGCATAAATTAGAGTACCTCATTGGGGGAAATTCACTTTCTCCAGCAGTGTAAACAAGTTATAGTAAGAAAAAAAAAATCAATAAACAACAGTAATGAAAGAAAGGACATGTAACAATAATAATACATTTACATTATTTACAAACACAGTTTTTTTTATTTTATTTTCTACTAAGACAAAAAATAAACTATTCTTAGCACATTAAGGTCTGAGAAGTCCCAATAAATAATATCAGTTTGCAGGAAATAAATGCTCTGGAGCCTCTTTTGAATACTTCTTCAATGAAACAACGTATCTGGAGGAAAACGCTTCTCATTGTGAAATGCACACTCTGAGTTTCTGTTATAATGAGTGTAAAGCTCACATGACTGATGTTTGTCATGCTGCCTCCCCTCAGAAAAGACCTTCACTGAGTGTTTGCGCTACACAGACTGTGACTTCATGACTCTGGCCGTCAGATATTCCCTCCCCGACTTCAACTTCGACTGCTGTCAGTCTGAACTCTGCAACGCCCAAGAAAAAAGCTGGCTTCAGAAATTTAAGGAACTCTTTGGTTGAGAAATGCAAAATAGAGAAGAAGGAATACAATCTCAACTCCTGATTTCAGTCTGTAGATGAAAACATGGAAATGTTGTTTCACTACCACTGGCCACTGTTAAACACTCAACAATGAAGTCTGAATAAAAATATGTAATGAAATCAGCTGTCTTTCCAGAGGAAGTGTTGAACAAACATCAGAGACAGAACCTGGTCCAGTCATGTCTTATTCCCTCAGTAAACTTTGGAAACAGGAGTTTATGGTCTCAGTCTGTAGTTTCTAGTCTTCTTCAGTGCATGATGTTCATTTAGTAAATTATGGTCCCATTTAGAGTCAAACAGTCCATGAAGCAGGAGATGAGTTAAGAAGAGATCGTTACCATGGCGACATCCAGTCTGGGAGTTGTCCGTGTTTTCATCAATTTCACAGTATTTTTTTAGTTCATGAAAATCAATTATAACCTTTATGTTTGCTTAAAACTGTCATGAGTTCAGTTGTACTTTGCCCCACCCTCTAGTGTCATTTCTGGTTGCAAAAAAACCAAGATGGCAACGGCCTAAATACCGAACTGGATTCTTCAAAACGACAGTCCACAAACCAATATGTGATGTCCTCCTCTTATGGGATAAACAAAGGAAAACTGATCCTGTAGACAAACAGGTCAACAGAGTCCATGACTGTATGAGCGTCTGCTGCCGCCCTGGAATAATAATTCAGTGACGCTGCAGCTGATCACAGAATAACATGGAGTTTCTGCAGCAGTGAGCGATGTGCGTGCATGTCTTCATTTGTTGACTTTAATCAAAAGAAGGACAACATCTGTTGCCTGAAACAACGTGTGTGTTTGTCCATGTTATTCCATCCTCATGATGTCCTCCCAGTAAGACAGAGTGAGGACGCTTATTCTGGACAAAAAGCTCATTTTCGAAGTCACAGTGTCAAGGGTTATAAAGAATCTTTCCACCTCAGCGTGCATCAACGCAAGTGATGCTATTTTGTGCAAAATTTGTGTGTGTGTGTGTGTGTGTGTGTGTGTGTGTGTGTGTGTGTGTGTGTGTGTGTGTGTGTGTGTGTGTGTGTGTGTGCCTGCTGCAACCCTGTCCAGGTGGTGAGATAATTAAAAACATTTCTCACACTTGATTTTACATCGAAATCTCCATGATAACATCTGGCCGAGCGGCGGAGGAAACCACCAGGTGTGTGACTGAGAAAGAGAAGACTAAAGTGTGCTGGATGGAATCACTTCTATTGTGGTTGTGTAATTACAATATGATATGATGTACTATTTGTATGAGACATTAACTTAAATATAAACCCATCTGCATCAGCATTAGATGGTCAGATCAACTGATGCAGTACAAAGAGCGAGGAAGTCTGCTCAGGGTGGATTCTGGTCAAACAAAACACAGAACTTTGAAAACAAGTCAATGTTGACTTATTTTTACGTCATTTTTGTCTTGAATTAACCCCAGATATGTAACAAGCATAACGAACCAACGATGTTTGAACCGAAACAGGTAATTCTGTTGGGTGCGTAAACATACAGTATGTTGGAAGGTTATTTTGAGACCGTAGGCATGCAACAAGCAGAAATTTGATGTGCTGTCTATGACACGTCTGAAAATGAACGTAATGATTTGACAAGTCTGGAGATTGAAACTATCTTTCTCGACGTATCTTATGTTGTCACAGTATGTATTTCACTTAGTATTCATGCTTATTTTAAAGATGCTATTGCCAGGAAGGTTACATATCTTACACAGAGATTAACAAAGTTACACAGTGACCAACAACAGGCTGAGGAAGAAGAAGGGAAAAAAAATCTGGAGAAAATAATAATAATAATAAAAAAACAAATCTGGAAAAAATTTGGAAAATGAATATTGGGAAAAAAAACACCGAAAAAAGTCACACTACAATCCGACAACAAGGTGAGGGGAAGAAGGAAAAAAATCTGGGAAAAAAATTGGAAAAAAAGGAAAATAAAAATTAGAGAAAAAAATCTGGAAAAAATGAGGAAAAAAGACAAAAAAAATCCTGAAATAAAGGAAAAAAGTCACACCTTGACCATCAACAGGGTGAGGGGGAAGAATGGGAAAAAGACAATCTTAAAAAAAGAAGTTTTGCAGAGTTTTATTTTTCCCTTTTCACAGGGAAAAATAAAACTCAGAGACCCTGGACATTCAAGTGGACACTGATTCATTTGTAGGTACTGTGGGCATACAGTCAGTGTTTCCCTGGTGGTAAATCTTAGTTTAATCACCTAAACAGGCCTTAGTAATGGTGGAAGACATCAATAGTTTTACTAAAAGATCTATAGGTAAATTATAGTGGAATGAGCTGTCAGCACCACAGCCACAACAATGAGATGTGTCAATAAACAAGTTTGTTGTTGTTGTGCGTCGGCTGGTTGTTGGTTTATCTTCCTGTCAATGGAACTGTGATCGAAACCCTCCATGAAGACTGAAGAACATGTTCAGATCGGTTAATCGTGTGATGAGTCAGGACTGAATGAAAGACTGATGGAGAGCAAAGCTTTGTGTTTTTTCAAACCAGAAGCTGTAGAGCTTTTCCCACACACACTGATCTGAAGCCTGAGGTGTTTCAGCTGCTCCAGTAGAGGTACAAGCCTGTTTTTAATTAACAGCAGATGTTTTTTATTTTTTTATTTTATTTTTTTTGGGAAACGAGGATGTCTCAGCGAATAATTGAAGTTTAACATTTTTGAGAAATGTTCTCCGGAGCTTTCTGCTCCCTCCTCACCTCTGCCCTCCTCACTCTCTCTGAATTATAATCACAGTTATTTTAAATATCAAAGACTTGTAATTCTCCGTACCATGAGACTGCTCTGATGTTCTGTCTGTTGTCATGTGCAGCGGCTTGAGGAAAATAAATGACAGTTCTCCCACCGCTGACTGTTTTTGTGATTAATGCAACCAATTAAGATCAACTGTGTGCCAACATTTTGTCTGAAAACAACTCTATTTAGTCTTTATTTATTTCATATAATGTCGAAAATATTGTGAGTGTTCGCTCTTGTTCAATGTGTCATCATTTTTTGATTTTTCTTTTCACCAAATTTATTATTTGAATATAATTTACAGGGAACATTCCAAAGAAAACAGACTTCAAAGGAATAAATGCATGTTGTTTAATGAGCGTCCTCTTACTGACGAGTTAAAAAAGGAGAGGAATAATCCCTGTCTGTTAGCTGAGACTGTGGCGACGCTTTTAGCGTTGGATTATTGACATTTTAAGGATTCTTTATGCTTCATACTTAACTCTTAACAAGCAGATTAAGCAGCCGGGATATTCTTCTTTATTATAGGTGTGTGTTACAGGACGGGTGTGTCTATCTGTTACTGGTGTTACAGGACGGGTGTGTCTACCTGTTACCTGTGATACAGGACGGGTGTGTCTATCTGTTACTGGTGTTACAGGACGGGTGTGTCTACCTGTTACCTGTGATACAGGACGGGTGTGTCTATCTGTTACCGGTGATACAGGACGGGTGTGTCTATCTGTTACTGGTGTTACAGGACGGGTGTGTCTATCTGTTACTGGTGTTACAGGACAGGTGTGTCTATCTGTTACCGGTGTTACAGGACGGGTGTGTCTACCTGTTACCTGTGATACAGGACGGGTGTGTCTATCTGTTACCGGTGTTACAGGACAGGTGTGTCTACCTGTTACCTGTGATACAGGACAGGTGTGTCTACCTGTTACCTGTGATACAGGACGGGTGTGTCTATCTGTTACCGGTGTTACAGGACAGGTGTGTCTATCTGTTACCGGTGTTACAGGACAGGTGTGTCTATCTGTTACCGGTGTTACAGGACAGGTGTGTCTATCTGTTACCGGTGTTACAGGACAGGTGTGTCTATCTGTTACTGGTGTTACAGGACAGGTGTGTCTATCTGTTACTGGTGTTACAGGACAGGTGTGTCTATCTGTTACTGGTGTTACAGGACAGGTGTGTCTACCTGTTACCTGTGATACAGGACGGGTGTGTCTATCTGTTACCGGTGATACAGGACAGGTGTGTCTATCTGTTACCGGTAATACAGGACAGCTGTGTCTACCTGTTACCGGTGATACAGGACAGGTGTGTCTATCTGTTACTGGTGTTACAGGACGGGTGTGTCTACCTGTTACCTGTGATACAGGACGGGTGTGTCTATCTGTTACTGGTGTTACAGGACGGGTGTGTCTACCTGTTACCTGTGATACAGGACGGGTGTGTCTACCTGTTACCTGTGATACAGGACGGGTGTGTCTACCTGTTACCGGTGTTACAGGACAGGTGTGTCTATCTGTTACCGGTGTTACAGGACAGGTGTGTCTATCTGTTACTGGTGTTACAGGACAGGTGTGTCTATCTGTTACTGGTGTTACAGGACAGGTGTGTCTACCTGTTACCTGTGATACAGGACGGGTGTGTCTATCTGTTACCGGTGATACAGGACAGGTGTGTCTATCTGTTACTGGTGATACAGGACAGGTGTGTCTACCTGTTACCGGTGATACAGGACAGGTGTGTCTACCTGTTACCGGTGTTACAGGACGGGCGTGTCTACCTGTTACCTGTGATACAGGACGGGTGTGTCTACCTGTTACCTGTGATACAGGACGGGTGTGTCTATCTGTTACCGGTGTTACAGGACGGGTGTGTCTACCTGTTACCTGTGATACAGGACGGGTGTGTCTATCTGTTACTGGTGTTACAGGACGGGTGTGTCTATCTGTTACTGGTGTTACAGGACGGGTGTGTCTACCTGTTACCTGTGATACAGGACGGGTGTGTCTACCTGTTACCTGTGATACAGGACGGGTGTGTCTACCTGTTACTGGTGTTACAGGACGGGCGTGTCTACCTGTTACCTGTGATACAGGACGGGTGTGTCTACCTGTTACCTGTGATACAGGACGGGTGTGTCTATCTGTTACTGGTGTTACAGGACGGGTGTGTCTACCTGTTACCTGTGATACAGGACGGGTGTGTCTATCTGTTACCGGTGTTACAGGACGGGTGTGTCTATCTGTTACTGGTGTTACAGGACGGGTGTGTCTATCTGTTACCGGTGATACAGGACGGGTGTGTCTATCTGTTACTGGTGTTACAGGACGGGTGTGTCTACCTGTTACCGGTGATACAGGACGGGTGTGTCTATCTGTTACCGGTGATACAGGACGGGTGTGTCTACCTGTTACTGGTGATACAGGACGGGTGTGTTTATCTGTTACTGGTAATCAAGGCATCAACTGAACTTTATTTTCTCTCCCTGTTGCTGTCGCACTGTTGCACACCAGACTATCGCCATGGAAACCAGACCTGTGGAGGGCTTTGTATAATTTTTCCGTATGTTTTTTTTTTTTTATATGTAATCTCCTCTAATCCTGGACCAATTAGTTTCAGACCAGGACAGAGACACAACATCTTTCCCCCTCTCTCTCTTCTTCCCTCCATGATTTTCTTTTTGTCTTCCTCGTTTTTTCTGTGTCCGTCTAAATCTGTCTTCATTTCTTCCTCCATATTTTCGCTTTGGGGCGTAACAGCCACCATACACTCACCATTTATTTTGCCTCCTATTAATCCAATTAGCTCTGAGAAATTGTTGATTTTCACTTCATCTGTCCTCATTTTTAGTCCTTACTTGGTTCCTCCCGAGTCCAGCACGACTACAGCAGTTATATCCTACATTTAAACCATACCTATTGATCTTTACATTTGACAAACACTGTGTACTCAGGCAGCACAATAAGACTCCTAAATAATTTGACAGTACTGTAATTTTAGATTGTGGCAATTTCTATAAATAATGAAGTTTATTCTGAGAAAAAAAATAATACAGCACTCATAAACCTGTACTAGGAAGTCTTAAAGTTCCCATGTTGTTGCTCATTCTCCAGTTTATTGTTATTATATATTTAGTCTTTCTGTAAGAACATGTTTTCATATTGAAAACGTCTGTCTGTCTCCATTTTCTGACGATTACTGCATGTTGCGTCGTCATTGTTTCACTCTGAGCTGCATTTCTTTTGCGAGCGCTGCTACAAAAATACAAATAAAGTGGATTTTTATTACAATTTTAAACGTTTTGGGAAACAGTAACATCTATAGACAGGAAGACATTATTTCTGCATCTCCATTTTCTTTTTGTCTTGGTCATATGTAATGAGCACTCGAGCGTTGAGGCTCAGAAAGAGCTGAGGTCAAAGGTCAAAGTGAGTATGGGCCTCAGACCGTGAACTCGGTTCTTAGCTGCAGCACAGCTGGATGAAGCGTCCTTCTTTAGGGTCTAAATTCAAGATCTGAGACAAACTTCCTTCCTTCCTTTTTTGCCTACACTTTTACAACAGTAGGCCCCTACTGACCCATTTCTATGGTGCGTATTAATATTGGACACCTAGTATTATTAGTATTATAATGATAAACTGTTCCTCACATAACAAGAAAACTTAACAACCATAAAAACCTTAAAATAACTGTGAAACATAAGTTGTGAATTAATATTTTTTTTCAAATAAAAGGAGAAAAAGCTCAACTTTTTAAGATTTATTCTTGTGCATTTTTCCTCGACAAGTGAACAAAAATTGTTTCATCACATCACGTAAATATTATTATTTATTATTTTATTTATTTAATTATTATATTATGTGTGGGAAATGACATACTTTTAATGTTGACATACAAAATTCTAACGCATTTACAGCATTTTGACCACAATAAACAGCGTTTTGATCTGTTGTTGATAAAATACCACACTTCACGCCGTCACCCAAGCAGGTTAAAGTAGCACTGGTGTAGTGTTAGCTGTTTTTCATGTGTTTATGTGTATGTCAGGTTCTGCTTTCACACATGCAGCAGAATCAGCTGAATTTGATTTATCATAAAACTTTAGAAGAATAAAACGAAGGCAGCAGTGTCTCTGACGGCGTACGACACTCATCGTTTTAAATATAACTGTTTTTCAGTTGTTCGTGACAACAAAGGAAAAAGATGGAGGGGTGACGTCCTGAGGTGACACACACACACACACACACACACACACGCACACGCGCACACACACACACACACACACACACACTCCCCATATGGACACTCTCTGGAGACAAAATGCTATCAGGGAGGTGTGGATGTGTGTTTTTTTTTCTTTTTTTACGACGCCAGTGAGAGGCCAGTTCACCAGTCTGGAAATAGGGGACACATTAATCTTATTTGTCATAACCTGTCCCTGGAGACACTCGGACCCCCCCGTCCCCGTCCACACACACACACACACACACACACACACACACTGACCCCCTCCTGTGAGCTATCGGTATCTGCGACGGACAGAGAGACTGAGGCTAATTACATGTGAGAGTTAAGACGCTGGAAACAAGACAAAGACCTCGCTGCTGTGTGTGTGTGTGTGTGCGTGCACATGGGCTTTGTTTGGGTCATAATATCATTCATTGTGTCCATTGCTCTTACTATATCACAGTAACACAAATTACTCTTGTTAGTCCATGTTGGTGTCCAAACTTTGTGTGTGTGTGTGTGTGTGTGTGTGTGTGTGTGTGTGTGTGTGTGTGTGTGGGCAGGACAAAGGGACATTATGCAGGAGTCTTTTCAGGTTTTTTGTTAATAGATCCACTGGTGACTTGTTGGTAAATCTGGAAGAATATAAAGAAAATAAAATTAGAAAAAGTGATTAGAAATGATTATCAAAGAGGATAATTATGAGGAAGGGCTGTAAAATATTATTAAGTTGTATTGTTGTTGTGTGTTTGGCCTTTATTCATTTATTAAATATCATCAAATTTTATCTTTTCATAATTGTTATTTCCTGAAGCGGTTTTATCCATGAAGAACTTCCTTTAGAGAGAAACCTTTGCTTCATTAAAGTTAAATAACTGGCAAAACATGGGGTGGCTTTTATTGTGAAGTAGTTCCTCCTGATTTATCCTCTTCCAGCAACACAGTTTTTGGTTAGGTTTAGGCAACAAAACTCTGTAGGTATAGAAAAAGATGGTTGTTGATTTATTTCTTGGTGCTTTTTGACCCACTGGTGTTCGTTGCTCTTTATGTTTCGTGGTTAGCTGGATTGTGTGATGTAATATGAACAGATCATGGTGAATATTTTGTGTATTAAGCGTAGCTATGAACAAGAGAACAGCCTGATAAAAGCAACATTATTCCACAAGGCTGCTAAAACTGATCACACACCATATGAGCCAGATGTGAAAACAGTCAATTATATGAGGCAAATGTGCAGAGCCAGAGGAATAAAGTGATGGCTGAACAAAAGGTGAGCTGATGTGATGTGGCTGAGTCAGCGCTGAACCGGAGTTTCTGTTTGAACGACGTCTTTCTGCAGGAACGTCTCGCTGATATAAAAACGGCCAAAGAATAGACACAGTTTTCATCTGTTTTTACCACTAGTTTGTGTTTCCTGTTCCTCACCTCCCTCTCCTGGTCGTCGTCCTCCCTCAGGCCAAACTCCGGCTATCAGATTTCTCTCTGCTTGGCTCTTTTCAATTAGACCTGCTGGTGTGTCTGTGCATGTGGATGTGTGTGCGACACCTTAGGAAAAGGCAGCGCGGTGAATTCTATTACGAAGCTGCTCATTTTCCGACACTCAGAAACGCAGCGAGCGTCCGCCCACCACTCTTCTGACTCACTCCATTAGGGCAGATGAGAGCATTAGCGGTGACAACTGATTGCATTATAGGTGATATAATCGCATGTGCACATAGGAGCTTCCTGTCCCCCTTTTTTTCTTTTTTAAAAAAAAGTTTCTGGTTGCAGAAAATCATTTGTTTTTGATTAATCTGATATGACTGATATGAGGGGCAGCACGGTGGTGTTGTGGTTAGCACTGTCGCCTCACAGCAAGAAGGTACTGGGTTCGTGTCTGCGTGGGTTCTCTCTGGTACTCCGGCTTCCTCCCACCATCCAAAAACATGCATGGGGATTAGGTTAACTGGTTGATTTAAATTGACCGTAGGTGTGAATGTGAGTGTGAGTGGTTGTCTGTCTCTATGTGTCCTGTGATGAACTGGACACTTGTCCAGGGTGTATCCTGTCTTTCACCCTAAGTCAGCTGGGATAGACTCCAGCCCCCCTGACCCTATGAGAGGATAAGAGGGAGAAGATGGATGGATGACTGATATGAAGTGTGTCAAACATGATGATCTACAGTATAGTGTAAAGTGTCCTTATTCCCAGAGCGACAGATACCAACACTTTTTATCCTCTGGTTCTACATCTGTCTAACGAAAAATGATCCTACTTCTCTGTGATTTATTCCCTCAGTAAACATTGTAAACAGTTTCTAGTCTTCTTAATATTCATTTATTAAATTACGGTCCCATTCAAAATATCCACACACCAATGATGTGACGTCACAATATCGTTTTAATGTTTAAATGTTAGCACAAACAAACTTTGCTAAGGGTTACCTCATCATTTAGTGAGTCATGCAGGTGGAGGAAACTCATCGTCGTCACGAGTCGGTCGGGGATGAAAGAACTCAAACTACCGTCGTCTTTTATGTGCGCTAAACTTTTTTACAGACGTGTTTGGTGTTTAATTCGTTCATAGCAACACAATCTCACTGTTGATGACTGTGTGACACCAGATCCAATTTATTGCAGACAAGATCTGTTGTGTGTGTGTGTGTGTGTGTGTGTGTGTGTGTGTGTGTGTGTTATCTATGAGACAGCCTGGGGGTTAATTAGAGAATAGTAAACAGAACACGTGGCAGCTTAATATCCCTGCTGCCTCACAGCTTATTTCACACCCCACCCGCTCTGTTGCTCACTCCCCGTAGTGTGTGTGTGTGTTTGTGTGTTTGTGTGTCTTTTTGTGTGTATGGTCGGGGTCATGGGCGTTTCCCAGAGGCACCCCCACCACCCCTCCACCTCCACCAGCTACACCCACACACCGCTGTGGTGCTGCTGGTGCAGGTGTGTGTGCGGTTCAGAGGTAATTTAAACCAGATGAGGTGGTGTCTTTCAGCCTGTGGCCCCTTCACTTCATCAATACTGAAGACAGGATGGAGGGATGGAGGAATGAGGAGATGGATGGGTGGAGGATGAAAACAGAGGGGGGGAGCTTTGTCTAAAAAAAAGTGCAACGGGAAGAGGACAAAAGATGATCTATCTATCTATCTATAGAAAGTTGTGGAAAAAGAAGAAACAGTGGGGAGACAGACAAGCAGTTTTTATCATGCCTACATTGAACGACTATTGATTATTTGTTGCTGCATTTCTGGGCCACAATCTGAAGAGATAGAGTTTGTTTGTTCTTTTAGTTTGAAAGTCCTCTCTTCTTCCTGCCTCTGACCACTGATTGATCAGTTTCACCAATCACTATTTATTCCACTTCAGTCACTTTCTGGGGTTTTGTCTTCTAATCAATGAAGTCTTGTTTGGGGGTAAAAAAAAACAAAACGGCTGCAGCAGCTGTGAGCGACACGTTTTTAAGCCTGTTAGAGCCGTAATGAAAATTTTGTTGTGTATAAGATTGATTTTGAGTATTTGAAAAGACTGACTGTTTCTTTTTTAGTAAAGTAACGTTAATTCTTAAGTTTAATTATATATTAATTAACGCATGACATCATGCATGACATCACTCTGCTGAGGCATTAAGCCGCTTGGGTTAGAGCGCAGCAGTCTTTGACCATGACTACATGGAAATGAGTCCACCTCCTGCACAGATGTTTTATACATGTTGATTTAGTAAACAGTTGTCGAAGCTAAAAAGGTGAAAGCTGGTGTTATAGCACAGGATATACCTGACACTTCATGCTTCACAGCTATCGGACCTTTTCGTTGCTCTCATCCTTCAAAAATCAAACTTAAGCACCCAGACATTTAAACTGTGTTTGTAACACATCACAGGTACAGTTTTAAACAGTTTACATGTCCTAATTTAAGAAGAACACAACTCTCATGGTTTGGATTAATCTGGGGTTTGGACTTAGCTTGAAAAATGTTATCATTTTATACATTTGTAATTATTAAATGTGCAATATGTTACGCTTTTAACCTGTTTTTTTCTATTTATCTACCTTTTTTATTGTTGCACTGACTGGCTTGTGAGTTTTGTCCTGAAAATGTACCCACATTATGAGTATCTTATGTATGATGCTGCAACACGTTCATGTTTCCTTCCAAACGTAGAAAGTAAATCTTTAAAACTGTCTGGTGTCTTTAGCCGTGTTGCTTTTAGATTTAAAGTTCAGTTCAGTTAAAAAAAAAAACAAAAAAACAACTCCCTGACAAACAAAAAGTAGTTAGTGTGAATCTGGAGTCCTTTTATTTGAACCATATCCAGTCATCCATCGCATACTAACTCTTCCCTGCGTCTGTTCGTTGTCAGACCACTGTCTGTTTATGACGCCTCTTATTCTCCTAATTATAACCACAAATTTCATAGGGGAGGTCTGGCTGCCGCGATCGAGGCGTTTACGCTTGACGACGGGGCGCTTTCTCCCCCGAGCGTCGTAGCCTGAACTTCGTCGGTGCGAATAGGCGACCGAGCAACAAAAGACCAATCTGTTAGACCAATAAATGAGCAGTCAGGTGTGTGTGTGTGTGTGTGTGTGTGTGTGTGTGTGTGTGTTTCCGAGCAGTAAATGAACACTCTCTCTATCTCCCATCTATCAAATACTTGACACCAGGAGCAGCTGGGAGAGCGTGCACACACACACACGCACACACACACACACATGCACACACACACTCTACTACTTTAGCAATTTGGGATAATTAGCCTGCTATACAATGTCCGCCTGCCGTCCCCAGGGGTCCTGTGGGCTGAGAGTGAGTGTGTTTCTGTGGGTGTCTGCTAAGGATCAGCTGTGTTAAGCGTCCCGTGACATCTAAACTACTAATTCATTGCTACATTAACGGCATTGATTAACATACGGCTGCAGACACACACACACACACACACACACACACACACACACACACACATCTGGGGGAAACCCTCGTCATGCCTTCAGCTGTTTTTTCTTTTTCTTCTGACAACCAGGTTGGTCTGTTAAGACACAAACGATATTTCTACTCTCAGTGCTTTTGATATTATATACTGTGATGATTAAACCATACACTTCTACTAAATTAACCCCAAATATGCTCAAAATGTACATCCAGGAGAAAAAAAAAACAGTTTTACTGTTGAGAAGAATTATCGTAAAGATAATTTTGTGCCTCTGAATAAGGGGAGTTATGTAACTCTACTTAATGATTCCTTCGGGGACTTGTGTAAATAAATGTAAACTATTGTGATTACTTACATTCAGATGTTGCAGCTGCTCTGACATCTAGCATATCAATTTCTTGTACACTAACCAATAGTGCATATATAATAGCACACAATATAGTGTATATCATATGATGCAGTATGACATCAGAGTTGGATATACAGTGCTTTATGCTGTTTTCTTCAATACATTTAGAGTCAAACAGACCTTAAAGCAGAGGATGATTTAGGGCGGGGCTACCTGCTGATTGACAGGTCGTTACCATGGTGATGTTTGTCTTACAACTTCAACCCTTTCACAGTGTGTTTTCACTTAAGTTAAGTCAGTTATAAACTGTTTTCAGTGCCTTCTCCTTTCATTTCCGGTTGCAAAAAAACAACATGGCGATGGACAAAATGGCAGACTTGAGGCTTCAAAACAGCAGCCCACAAACCAATGTGTGACATTACGGCGACTACGTCCACTTCTTATGTACTGTCTATGATTGTACAGTGCTAGTACTCAGGTAAATGTGTTTGGTTATATACAAGAAGTGACCGAGATGGATATTCTCTTTGTATCTGTTGTTGTTGTGGCAAACAGGAAACTCCCACACAGAGAGTTTATATATATATGTGTGTGTGTGTGTGTGTGTGTGTGTGTGTGTGTGTGCATGTAAGACGGAAAGATAATGATGTATAACTGTCTGTCTCACTACAGCTATTGAGCCTCAGTGTCCCACTGTGACAAGAGCCAGGTGCTGCAGACAGAGAGAGAAGCTAATCAATAACATCTTGATTGGAGATGATTGCACTCTCTTCCTGTGTGGATGTCGAAGTGTGTGCATGATATTTTCTGTCGCCATGATCTCCTCTTGTCTGCTCCTTCTGCACAATCTGTCCAATCACACTCTGGCTTCAATCAACTCTTTCTCTGAACCGTATGTAGAGACGTACGCAAACGACATATAAACTCTCTCTTTGTGTTGTACAAAATAAATAGAAGATGCTTTGGCTAAGTCAAGGGATGTTATGTATCTAATTTTGCAGCAAAATTGGTGAAAGTATGACTTTTGGGCACAATGAATCTAGATGCAAATGGATGATATGGATGGATCCCACTGGACCAAACCTCCCCAGGAGGTCCTCCATGCTTTCCTGTTTGTTGTCTGTCACTTCATGCCCAAAAAGGCTTTTCTCCATACACTGATACTGGGAAAAATCCATTTTTCCACTTCAATTATTGAATCAGTAGGTCCCTAAAAGTGCGATGCACTAATAAGCTATGGGGTTAAAAAGTAACGTTACTGCACATATGAACGACGAACTCTCATAGGAGCAACTTTCCATTTCTCCTTCAGGCTCTGGACCCTCAAAGTCCAAAACAAAAGCTTAGTTTCCAAGACTTAATTCATGGTAGTAGCGCCACCATCTGGCCAAATTTCTCACTTTTCTATTGGAGGGTTCACTATTGGAGTGAAATTGTCCTGATATCTAAATTGAGTGCTAAAGCTGTTTAATTAAGACTTTCCCTTGAAATCCAGGCTTTTCTTGTGAAATAATGACCTTGGTCTCCTCCAGATTTACAGTCAAAGTTCAGTTTGATCGCATCAGACTTAAAAGGACATTTCTGCCTTTGTTTGCTGTGATTTTAAAAGATCTCCTTGATATACTTTGAATGTAAAAGATTGGGAATAAAATCCAGTCTGGGATAGCTGATATCTTCCAAGTTCAAAGTGCTTTTTTCTTATATATTTTGTTGCATTGGCTTGTTTTGTTTTTTTTTTTTGTCAAAAGCAGCTCCAGCAATCACAAGAGCGTCATTATTTACACATGAAAGAGACCGAACTGATCACTGAGTCATCTACAAACATAAGGACTTTAATTTGATTATCTAGCAGAGATCACTCTGGTGATCGGAGTTTTACGTCGTTCAGGAGCTTTATCGGCATTGAGAAAGCAGGAAGAAGTTGACGTTTGGTGGACGTTGGTATCGATCTTTGTCTCTGACGCTTTCTGACCTCGGTGCTCTGCTGACGGCCCTTTGAGGAAAAGAGAAATTGAAATAGAGAGGATCATTGTTGATTTCATTGACCCGGCAGTAAAACAGCTATTTGCATTTCTTTCTCGTCTCCTTTCTCTTCTTTCTCTCCTTCTTTTCTTCCTCCAGCTGCCTGTTTATGACTCCGTCCCTCTGTTGCTTCTTATCTTTTCTCTCTCAGAAACCGAGAATAAAATCAGACAATGATGGAGGTGAAGATGGAGGTAAACGCTGACAGACTGACAGAAGAAATAAGAGATAGGAAGACACGTCTGTGATCTCGATGTGAAGCTGATCCCTGCTTGGCCCAATTCTTTATCTCCACACCTCTCCATCCCTTTCGCCTCAGTTTGTTTATTCCTCATCCTGTCGTACGACATTTCTTCATTTATGAACTGTCAATTGCAACTTAAAGACTTTAAGGTTATGACCTCAGTTGCGTTTTATTTTAGCAGGATTTTCTAAAACTTTACCTCCATTCTTTGTCATCCTTTCATCCCCCTGCACTCCATAATTCCTGTCATGGCAAGATTAAAAAGAAGCGAGATGATGAGCAATAAAGATGCAGGTTTGATCAGGTATTTGTTCGCCTCCAGCAGATATTTTCATTCATGTCAGTTTGCCCCCAGGTTGCCCTTTCTTGAAACTTTTGGTTGCTCCACTTAATGCCTGTTTTTTTTTGTTTTTTTTTTTAAATACAGCACAGTGCTGCAAACGAGCAAACTGTGCAGCAGCGCAGGAACACAAACAGCAACCAGTTGCCTCAATTAGGATACCCACACTCAAGCCAGACAAGCCGAGTTGTTTCGAGTTTAAAAATTGGTCATTTCTCCCCATTTCAGTGACAGTCTGGAGGTGAACTTTGCGGCGCCATTGGCTGGAGGTAAATAATAAAAAAAAAATCATTCCTCTACACATTCAGTTACTGACAATTTAAAAGAAATCATCAACATTATTGAGTCACTCTGAGAAAGAAATGGCTTCAAAACAGAAATAAATGCCAGTGCTTTGCTCAAGGGAGCCTCAACAGCTAGTTTACTTGTTATTTGGTGCAGAGCAGGTGGAGTTTTGTGGGTTTTTAGAGGCTTCTTGTGGCTGGAAACGACCACGTAAGAGCAGAAATGTGAAGGAAAGCAGCGTCACGATGAGCTGAAACTCACAGTGAGGCTCATTTCTCTGTTGCTGTTGTTTCTTATTGTTTGTTCTCACAACACTCTGCAGGGATTTCTGTTATTGGACCAGATCTTCTCTGATATGGGTGTGTGTGTTTTTAAATGAAATATCAGCAGAAACAGCAGCTTGCTGCCCTCCTCCACCTCATTGTTTGACCTTGTTGCTGCAGAGCCTGAGGGGTTTTTGGGGGAAGGCGATCAGGTCGAATCTCCTTCTGTTAACGAGCTGTCATCTGCAGACCGGAGTTCCCACACATCCAAACTGGAGGCTGACATTTTGATTTGGAAATCTGGTGGGAGTCGCTTTTACTTTTTGTCACATGACTGAGAATCATGACGACAAAAAGTATTTTTTATGTTATATACACCCTGTGCCAGGTGTTTACCACCGCTGCCCTAAATGAACAGGATTACTGATCACCAGATTTTTTTTAATGTTTACTGCTGTGACTGTTGACTAGTTAAAATACTGTATTCTATTATTTTGATATGAAAATAGATACGGGGTAAAACACTGAGAACAGGATTTGGGAGGGTTTGTTATCCTAGAAATGTGTCTTAACGTCAAAATAATGTCATTAATGTGGTGTTGGGGGAATAAAGAGCCACAAAAATGAATCATTTTACTGTGTCCTTTAAGGCCACATGTGTGCAAACTTACTTTGCTCTAAACTTCTTATTCTGAGACGGTTGGGAAAGTGATGGGACGGATCCAAACCTGCTATTCACTTTGACTATATAACCATTGATGCATTAAAATGAAAAAGGATTGAACGTTAAAGATCTAAGTCAAATATCCAGAGTAGCATTTGCTTTTACTTCACCACCCCGTCCTCAGGGTCACAGTTTTGACCTTTGTGACCTTTGGTGGTCAGAGGTCTCGGCCAATCAAGAGTCTAAATGTGAGCAGAAGGGGCGATGGACTCCCTCGGCTGTTCATTACAGCTCTCTCTCTTTGTGTGTCAGCAGGTTAAGAGCCTTTCCATTGGCACCATAGAGACCGACTGAATAGACACTAATGACAGATTTTATCCTTTCACCGCTCCCCCATCTCCTTTTCTCCCAACGTCAAAGCTGAAATCAGAGTCGCAGAATCACAGACAGTCTGACCTCAGATGCTTCAGGTGTTCCTGCTTCCAATAAGTTACTTATAATAAAACCTTTATTTTTCTCCTTCTCCTACGTTTTCACTCGACTTTGCAGCAAACAGCCGGCGTATCATCAGCTGTTTTTGTTGCCGTGTCTCCTGGTAATGATCTTGGGCTTTTATTTTCCAAGCCGAGGTCTATTAGTTCCCTATTTAAAACCCCCTGATGGGGGAGGAGACCTCAGTGTGTGCAGCTATCAGCGGGGAGCACATCGGAGTCTCTGCAGGTCTGACGGTCGCTGATAAGAGCTGCATCATGATTAACGCATGCAGGCACAGAGGCTGCTGCTGGTCGCCTATTGTTGGGGGGACAACAGACGTCTGGGAGAGCGCTGATAATCAACCATCAAACCAGATTTTACAAAGCGTTTTCTGGTAAAGCGTGACAATGCTCTGTACTTCAGCTTGACATGACTATCAACGAGGTGAAAACATCAAACCACAGTAAAAAACTCAATAAAATGTCAGTTTAAATAGCTAGTGTGTCAATAAATATCCTCGTTTTGGCTATTGTTGCTGTCAGTAGGTTGGTTAAACATTTGGGATGCTAATGCTGCCCTTCTTTAGGCCTTGCAGATTTTTCTGTTTTTTTTTCCTCGTGGCTTTCTTCTGGCATCAGGAAGGATGTCTACTGTAAAAACTATCAGATCAATATGTAGTCCAAGCAGCTGAAAGACAAAGAGCGATACCGTTGTTCTTAAATGTAAAAATTAAAGGTCCCATATTGAGAAAAGAAAGCTTTCAATCCTTTTTTCATAATTATATTATTAGATTGATGTAAATACTGTGAAAGTATCTCCACATATCCTCACATATATTCAGAGACTGAGAGATTTCTGTCCATACTTTTTGGCTCACTGGAGATGTGGGATAATGCCAGAACTTCTGCTAATCCTTTCAAAATGAACAGAGTCGCTGTTTATGAGTATATGAGATGTTGAAAGGTAAATGTCGTGGTGAAGGCTTTGCTGCACCCTTCAGACAATGACAAAGACGGATTAAAATTGTGGAAGGAGGAAATAAAAAAAACCCCACAAAGTTAAGGATGACTTTGGTTGTTTGAGTTGACTTTTGAAGGCCAAAAGTCGGTTAACTGGTCCATGCAGCCTCCTTTTAACTGAGCAGACCTTAGCGGACTGAGCTTCCTCTGAGCTGAGAAGTGCTCAACCCTAAAACCATTAAAGCATGTCTTTCTAAAACTTTCCTGTCATTTATTCCTCGTTTATCCTCTGATCCTCTCTTCTGTTGTCTGGACTCCTCTGCTGGGTTTTCCTAATTTATCCCGTCCTCCCCCTCCTCCTCCTCCTCCTCCTCCTCCTCCTCCCTTCGATCCCATTCGGGGCCCCTTGTGTCGTGGAAATCCTTTGTTCCTCCTCCGTCCTTTAACACAGATGGAGCGAGTCGGTCTTTTCTATGACGGGCAGCTTTTGTTGGAGAGTTTGTCTGAGAAACGAGGAAAAAAACCCTGTTACGAGTGAAACTTAAGTATTTATTTGTGAAAATGTGATTGATGAATCAATTTCATTTTGTATCTAAAAGAGGGATGTATAGTTTGCGTGTTCAAAAATAAACCTATCTATCTATCTATCTAAATATAAAAAAATTAAGAAATTATTTTTACCCAAAAGTCAACTTTTTATGGACAAAGACATGACCTTTAATCCCCTGGTGAATACACATCATCGTACAGAAGGAACAGAAGTTTTTCTTTTTGAATTTAAAAACCGTCACGGTGGTTCGTGTCTTTTACCTTGTTTCAAACGCAGACATGATCCAGCTCTCCTGCACCAGACCACATGGAGTTTAACTGGATGCAATAACTGCATTTCTCTGCAACTCTGCAACTCTTGAATCAGCAGAATCACCAACGAGAGCACGAAAAGTGATGGAGAAAAATCGGCCGACTCATGTGTGCATTTATTTGAGCCAAACCTCCATATGATATTATTCCCCTCTGATCCATTTACTGTCTTAGCTGACCAAGAAATTCCTGTGCAATAACCCTCCCGCTCCGGGGAATATAAGTTTAAAATTCAATATAAATAAATTGACATTGACGGCAGAATATGGTGCACCTCCATCATCGGTGAGTCGCTTTTCAAACTCATGCAAAAATTCTTTTATGCGTGTCGTGTTTGTAAGTTTTTCCTTTTTTTGTCTGACAAACACATTTGTATACAGTACATTTAATGTCACATTTTTAAAGTTTTTAGCTCTGTAACAAACTCCAGGCAAACAAAACCAAACAAAAAGACAAGAAGGAGAACCAGTGGCGTCAATATGCATATTTTGTGGAGGCCGAAGCCCCCATGAAATATTTTACCCCCCCCCTAAAAAAATTGGTGTTGGTTTATTTATTTATTTATTTGTTACAAAAAAATGCAGATAAATTCAATATAAATTGGCCAGAATATGAGTTTAAATAAATAATTATATAACCTTACATTATTCATAATAATTCTTAACGTTGCCCCCCCCCGTGGACGATTGTTTGAAAATGTGCGCTAAATGGAGGCAAAAACATGCAATTTTCTTTCTTTTTGTTCCTGCCGTTCAAAAAGTCTTTGCACGCCACTATATATAAATATATAGCCAATTAGCCTCACCTGGGGGTTTAGCCCTGCGTTTTTAAAACCTATGACGCCCCTGAGGAGAACAGTGAACGGATATAGAGTCATGTGATTAGTTATGTCAGGAATCCAGCCTTTCCAGCGTGACAGAAAGTTCTGATTTAGAGTTATTATACATAAGCCCTGTTTTTAACAGAAAAAGGTACTCGTGCACAGAGCGTCCAGTCACCATGTTCATTTTTGTTTCTCTAAGTCACCCATAAATTCAGACTGCAGGGACTCAATGCATGAAACAGCAAAGTGTGAACAGAGAGGAAATTAACTCGGACCGCTTCTTGTTGCTTCTCTGAGACAAATGGAAACCATAGTTCACTTATTGTGTTGACAGCATCTTTCAGTGCTCAAAGAATAAAATATTCAGCCTCAGAAAAAAACAACAACAAGACAACGATGAACAGAAAGGGGTAAAGGGTTTGTTGGCTGTCTGTTTTTTCTTTGTTTTGTAAATGGATGGTTCGTTGAGTCAGAATAAACCTTTTTACAGTAAAAAGAAAGAAACAGTTTTAATATCGACAGGTTATCATGCAAAGGTTTAATGACCCCCTTGGGATCAGATCGGGTTATTTATATGTACTGAGTGACTTGACTTGTCCTGCAGGACGTAGATCCTATCTGTTGAGAAAGGTGCTGAATTAGCATGTGAGGAGGAATGTGAGCCGCTGATATGAACTGACCTGATTTGAGCATTTTGTCTGTGATCACTGAGCTTCCCGGAGGTTTTACCAAAAGACACACTTCTCTTTTTGTGCAGCATTACTTCATCACACTCAGTGTTTCCCTCACTTCTTCATCTTCAGTACAAACCACCTCCATTGTGTCCAAACTGTGTAAAACTGATGACAACACAAGCCTGACGACGCCTTGGTTGCTTGTTGCTGAGATCATAAAACCTGCTTCTGGATGAAAACCTTTTTTATGTTTCCAGAAATACCTCTGTGATTTTAGGAAACTCTGGCTGGATTATAACCTTTCAACTTCATTCGCTGTAGCCTGAATCCACAGATTATACTCTTTGTTTACTGACATTATAAACAAAAACCTCACACAACATAGATAGTGATTAATCCCAAAATAAATAAAAAAAAAACTCCCCAAAAACAGAACAAAGGCTGTGCCCACAGAGTTTCATTATAGGGACTGCAAACACACTGTTGCTCTCTGCAGACACAACAACAACAGCTTAACAAGATAGCGCAGGAGGTTTAACAAGCAGGTTACTTCCTCGCCTCTCGGGCTGATAAAGAAATGTTTGTTTCCATGGCAACGAAGCTTTGTTATTTCACAATCCACTCCTAAATTTCTCCTTGCTTCCATCGCAGCATCCCTTGCTGTTCATCCTTTTATCTCGACCTGCATCTTGGCCTCCTTCTTTCTTTCTCTCTGTCGTCTCTCCATCCCTCCGTCGTGTTTTTTTTTCTCCTCCACCCATCTCCACTCTCTTCATTAAAAAGTTAAGAGGATTTGGTGTGTGGTGGAGTGTCCCTAGACCCAATTAACCCCCCTGAATCTCTGCTGAATTTGCAGAAAATAAGAGAGAATTTGAATACCATGCTTCAGGTGTGACGTTTTCCATGTCCAGTGGCGTGATGATGAGCATCATGTCGACGCAGACCTGAAGAGATGAAGCAGATCTGCATGCGGCTTCACTTCAAACATCCCAGTCTGGTATCTTTTCATCACTGCCAATCAAACACCGGCTTTGCTTTGCTTGTTGCCTCTCTAATTTTAGCAGTTCCTCACCTTATTCCCATTTGAATTTTGGAGAGGCGAAGTCTGAAGTAACTCTGGTGAAAAGCAGCCTTTGAAGGAGTCTTAATTAAACATATCACCGGCACTCCTGCTGGTTGTCGACATTCAGAGGGAATTGGAAATATTATTTAAATGGATGCATTCAAGCAGAAGAGCTCCTGTTGAAAATAATAAAGGAAATGTGCATTAAACGTCAGTGGAGCAACAAATTACTACCAGTGCAGGAATATTGCTTTAATGGGAAATTAGATCTCATAACAGTGAGATTCAGTCTTTTGTCAGTGGGTCTGAAATCCACCAATATTAACACATGTTTGTGTTTACGTGCTGTTCTGCCACTTTTCAGTGTTTGAGTGTTTAAATTTCACTCATTTCAGCAACTCCTTCTCATTGCCAGCTCGTCAGGCTGCATACTAAACTTTCAACGTAGCTGCAGCAAAACTACTAAACTCTGCTTGTCATATAAACATAAAAGGTGTTGGTAATTTCTGTTACAGCATGAAACAAAATCAACTGCAGTAAAAATGATGAATGCAGTGAAAACAGTCATTATTTAAACACTCTCATTATTCTGTGGACACAAAAAAAAACAGCTTTCTTTACATTTTTTTATTTAGTTTTCAAGGTTTGGTCAACAAACTTATCAAATGAAGCTGAAAAATTAAGTAGACCCTTACAACTACCAGCAGGTTTTAACATTTTGTGCACTTTAGCTTTCTGAACTGTATCTAGCATCTTAACTCTGTGAAAAACACTTGAGCGCCACTGACTTAATAATACCTCAAAGTGGAATTTCGGCAGCAGGTCGCCCATCACAGCCTGTGAGTAATGTTGGGGCTTCTGGGAGATGTAGTCAGAGCATAAAGAGACGGTATACACCACAGAGATCAAAACAGGAAGTGGAGACGATCGAGATTAGAGAGCAAAACAAACAGAATCTGGAGAAAAAGTGTTGATTTTGGTGAAAGTGTCCTCTACTCTACCTCTGATAAAACAAGAATGGAACAAGGTAAAAACAAACATTTTTTTCATGATGAAATAGAGAGTCTCTTCTTTCATTTGAGCTATTCAGTGTTTTCAGAGACATAGTACAAAATATTCTGTGGGTCTAGAAATATGACTGAAAATGGACAAAAACACTGGAACAAGACACTTTGTGTTTTATAAAACAGCTGGCACTCAGTGAGTTTATGTTTAAAATGTTAGATATATGTGAGTACGTAACTCTGTACCACCACAGAATGAAGAGTGAAAGCATTTCTTATCATTTCATGTCAACACGACACCAGTGATCACACATAGCGGCTCCTGAAGGTATCAGGTGTGAACCAGCTGTGAACACAGACTGGTTAATAAGCCGCCTTTGTTTGAATTAATGACTCATAAAGCTGTCTATCTATCCATCCCTCTCTCTGTCGGTGAACATGTGTCGCCCCAGACTTGGGTTCAAAAAGGTGGTTTTCACACCCAGGAGGGAATAATAAACACCAGCACATGTTAAACTGAGTGTTGATCAGCTCTGTGTAGCATGTTGTCAACAGAAACAGTCCAAAAACCTTCCCAAAGCAAGTTATTATTACCAGTTAATGGCTTTTCTTGAACTTTTCAAATGTCAGCGTCTGGTAGCAGCAGTAGATTATTGGGACAGGAATCCATCAGTGATGTCATAAGGTGTTGGGATCATTGTGTAATGGCAAACTCAATTTAAGGTAAAGAGATAAAAAAAAATGACACTGCAGAGAGTCGAGACGCTCACAGTTTTCCCAGACAGAACAGAGACTTTAATCACTGAAATATGAACATGATTGTTCAAAATGAATCCTTAGAAAATGTTCCTATAGTTTAGAATAATCTGATTTGCTGCTGTTCATCCATCAGTCTAACAGCCAAGTGTAGTATGGAACATTTCAAGCAAGAAAATGTCTAAATATGACACTATTTATGTATTTTTAGTCGTGTATTTACTCATTTTTTTACATTACTTTGAGCAAGTTGAGCAAACGTTAGCAGCAGCTTGTCTAAGAGCGTCAGAAAAACACAGATTTTTAACGTGATTTTTACTGGTTTTGTTTTAGATAAACTCTAGAGGAATCCCCCATGATCTTATTGTTTTGAACGTGTTTGTATGTTTGTTTTATCACTCATTATTCTTCTCATTATCAGTCTGATATCTATTGAAATGGTATGTTTTTGTTTAAAACCGTAAAACTGAGTAGTGAAGACTGACGACGGATCGCCAGCAAGTTAAATCAAAGTGTTGGGAACTTTTCACGCAGAGCTGGGAGGTTTCATTACGAAGCTCCCAGTTTTAATATCGAGACATTTCCTGCGTTTTGATTGGAGTGGTGTTTCATTGTCTTAGATGGAAAAACTGCAATATTATTCTCTTAAATCTGCAAATTTACCTATGACATTTTTTTTTCTTTTAACAGAATTATCTGACTTTAACATTTATTCTGTCGCTGAGCGTCTCGAAGTCCTAAAGCTGAACACGAACACATTATAAAGAGCGCTGATAGAAGCTGTCATATAGCTCTACACCCCTCCTCCTCCTCATGGTATCAGCTGCCTTATATCAAGCTGCTGTAATGACACACATGTGCCCAGTTAATATGAACCCAACTGTCCGTCCTGATGCTCTCCTCCCACCTCTCCTCTCTCCTGGTGTTTATTTAGATTTCAGCCACCAATTACTGACAAAGATCATGCAAATATTTAGCTTATTTCCAGTTCTGATGAATTTATTGAATCTCCTCTGCCACAGTAGAGTCACTCCACCAGAGTCCAGGAAGAACATCTGCAGCTTCAGTCCAGAAGTAATGAACATTTTACCCAGATGTTGACTTTGTTGTTACCATAACTTCTCTACTTAAATAATGTTACTTCTACAGTTCTTTTAATCCAGATGTTCACTTATTAGTCTCTTAAATTCACTTCTTAACCTTTTGTGTGCCAGCCCTTTCTTTTAAAACCAAAAGTGCCTTGTTCTAGTATAGTTCATGACCCACAGAATATTTTATACTATGACTCTGAAAACAGTGAATAGCTCAAATGAAAGAAGAGACTCTCTATTTCATCATGAAAAAAATGTTTGTTTTTACCTTGTTCCATTCTTGTTTTATCAGAGGTAGAGTAGAGGACACTTTCACCAAAATCACCACTTTTTCTCCAGATTCTGTTTGTTTTACTCTCTAATCTCGATCGTCTCCACTTCCTGTTTTGATCTCTGTGGTGTATACCGTCTCTTTATGCTCTGACTACATCTCCCAGAAGCCCCAGCATTACTCACAGGCTGTGTGAGGGCGCCCACTTGTGCCTGCTGCCGAAAAACCACTCTGACGTGTTAATACGTCTTTGGCACTCAAGAGTTGGATTTTAAATGACGTACAAACTCGTCAAGGCACTCAAAGAGTTAAGCCAGATGCAGACTTATTGTCTCGTAACCTCAGTTCTTAAAAACTGTCTCTTCGGTAATTATTTTCACCCAATGATGATGATGGTTCCTGCCGTTCGTCAGAGGTCAGGGTCAACGATGGGAGCAACACCCCCCCCGTAAACACTTCCTGTCAGATCACACACCTGTCATATCACATCCCAAATGTAGGTTTTTCAGAATAAAACAGATATCGCTCTGGATCTTTCTCGGGGTGCAGAAGTCATCTTGAGGGTATCAGGTGTTCTCTGTGGCCCTAAACTAATGAGCCACATGTGACCAGTTAAGAAGGGCCCATCTGATCTGCCCATTCGCCTCATTACCGCCCAATACATATTAATGTCCAGGGTCACATCTTATACATACAACATACATATTCATAGCACGCATGCAGGGTCATATATGTATCTTGGTTTTGCTGCTTCTTTTCCTCTCTGTTTTGTTTTATTATGACCAGCTGCTCCGTCTTTTCTTGTACTTCCATTGTGTTTTGTTTCATCACGTCTCACTGTTCACATGTTAAAGCATCACACGTGATAAATCCATGGTCACTGTTGTACTGGGCTGTCCTGAGGAGGGGGTTTCATTGAATGATTTCCTCACTTTGAATAAAGGCCGTTGTCCTTAAATCTTTTTAAACAGAGAAGTTTAGAGCGGTAATTTCCCCCCTTCGAGACTTTTAGAGGCCTGAAGTTAAAAAATATCCAGTTTTTCATGAGAAAAGAAAAAAATGAAGTGTTACAGGGACCGCATAAGATCACTGGTTGCTTTTGGGGGAGAGGTTTGAAGTGGAAAAACTCTCCACCAACATCATTAAAATAAAAAAAAAACAAGGGAATAGCTTTGGTAGAATATATGACAAGGAGCACTGAGAGAAAAAGAGAAATTCAGCATTTTAAGGGGCGATCTCATCTTTGTGAATCATAGCTATTGTTTGTCAGAAGCACAAAAAAGTTGTTTTAAACCCTGAAAATGTTGTTTAGGGAGGAGAGACTGTCTCTGACCTCACACAATCAGTTTTTAAAGGCTCTGGATGCTCAAACAATGTTGTCAAGTCAATTTAATTTGTATAAATATCAGAAATTACAGGAAGCTTTACCATCTGCACCTGTTATGACACCAAAAACAACCTTTTAAACCACTTATATGGTCTGTTTTGGAGACAAACAACACGTTTGACAGTCTTAATACAACGCTTGACGTTACTTTTTGTGTCACCCATCAGTAACAGCTTCCTCTTACTGTCAAGTATTTCAAACAAATGTTTAATTGGAAGGAAAATGTCTGTTTTTCCCTGCAGTGTTATGGTCATCCATTAGTGCCTTTATCTGTGTGCTCTGACAGTTTATGTGATCTCTCTCTCTCCTTACATTTTAAACCCTGTTTGACCTTCTATTTGTCCTCTATAAGTGCCTTTTCCTCTTTGTTTTCCTCTGTTTCCTCTCTTTGTTTTTCTGTCTGCCCCCATCTCTCTGTCACTTTTTGTTTACAAACCCTTTCATCTGGATTTTGCTTTATATGTTAAAAAAAACCCTCTTTTTATTTAAAACCTTGTCATTTAAATAGCTCTTTAAAAAGGCAGGAATGAAAAGTCAACAAGGAGCCTTCGATTGTGTTTCCTGACAGGACTGACACACACACACACACACACACACACACACACACACACACACACACACACACCGCCTGCCTGTCTACATGCATCCGTGTCTATTATTATGCTAATGAATCTCCAGTCTCCACATGTTCCTGCACACACACACACACACACACACACACACACACACGCACACACACACACACATTGCATTTCGCTGAGCTCAGCAGTAAAGCTTCACTCGTCGGCTTGCAGCAAAAATAACCAGGAGTGGACAATTTCGCCGTTCGTAGAAATAAACTCAACAGACGCCTTTCAGCATCTACCTTGTTTCTCTTTCTGCATTCGTCAAGATTTTATCACGTTTTATTTGGTTATTTCACTCAGTACTCGGGCGTCCAGTTGCAGTTCATTGTATTATGTAAAATTACTTGTCTACTATTGAAACCAGCTGGAGAAGTGAAGTCAAAGGTGAAGAGCCTTAAAGCTGCAGTCTCTCTCTATCCTTGGGTTAATAAACAGACAATGGTCTGTCTGGAGTTTAAGGTCTCAGTTTCTAGTTTCTAGTCTTCTTCAACACAACTTGATGTTCATTTCGTAAATTATGGTCCCATTTAGAGTCAAACAGACCAAAAAAAGGATGCTTTAAGGTGAGGCTACCTGCTGACTGACAGGTCATTACCACATCAAATTTAACCCTTTCACAGTTTGTTTTCAGGTCATGAAAGCAAATTATATCCTTTTTTGGCTCCACCCACTTGTGTGACTTCTGGTAGCAAAAAACAAACATGGCGACAGCCAAAATGCTGAACTCTGGGCTTCAAAACGGCAGTTCACAAACCAGTAAGGAGTGATAATTAGTACAGCCGCTAAAGGGCTTTAAAGTAAATGTGTCTCCCTTCACGCTGTGTACCTAGTGTACAATACATGGACCAGACCACCAAAACCATGAGCTCAAAAAGATGCATGAGGCTGCAGAGTCAGCTGTTGATTCTCAGTCTTTTTCACTAGAAATGTGATGCATTTAGGAAAATCCCTTGACTTTCGTAACCTCTTTTTCACTCAGAAACACTGTTAGCGCCTGTATCTGATGCTATAAAGAGTAAACAAGAAACCCCTTCAACACATGAATGAATAAAGCAGCCATGTTAAGTGACGACAGACACTGAGTTAAGAAGCCCAGTTTCAGAAAAGGGCACACACTCTCCATCTGTCTGACTCCAACATTTATCAATGAAGTGTTAAAATAGGTTAAGTCCAAGGACCTCGCTGAATAGACGTTACATAAACGCACACGTCACCACATTACATCACACACCATCATCCTGGATGTGTGTGAATGGGGGTTGGGCTTTGCATGAATATGTGTGTGTGTGTGTGTGTGTGTGTGTGTGTGTGTGTGTGTGTGTGTGTCACTGTCTGCTGGCTGGAGTCTGTTTGTTTGTGTGTAAACAACAAACAAAATATTTTTACCCAGTGCAAAGCAAACTTCCTGTCTGAAGCTCCAACACTGACTCCTTTCCTCCTCTCTGTGAACGACCATTCACTAAACACTCATATAACACTCAGTTATACGAAGTGAGCTCATTGGCTGATGCTGAGTCTGGGATTTCAGCACCGACGATCTGATTGGCCCTCGGAGGGAGTGCTCATTTTCATAAAGGAAACTCAGTTGGTTGACTGCAGTGTAAAAGCATTTTCAGGTTGATCTGGTGGTTCTCACCCACTGATGGAAAGGCTGGAGTTAGGTGGGAGGGAGATTTTTTTTTTATTTTCCCCTTTTCCGTTTTCTCCTCTCCCCTCATACCGTTTGGTAGTAAATGCAATGCTACTGCTAATGCCAATGCAAGCAACAACAGTTCGTGCAGAACCTGTTCAGGCAACAAAAGTATTTACTTGGGTTTAAGAAAAGACTCTTATTTTGGTTAAAATAAGTGTGTTTGTTACACAGCTTGCATACTTGGTGTTGGTGAAGTACGTCAGTTTAACTTGAAATCTGTCTGTAAAGAAAGCTGCAACAGTGTTTATTCTTAGTTTGCTGTGAGTTAAAGTTAAGTTTTTATTTGACCCACAATGAACACAAACATATTTATTATATTTCAAAAAACAAACATAATCTAGGGGAAAATACTTCAGTGGCAATGCTGTTTGTTAATTTTTGGAGACCAGGCTGGTGCGTTACTGAACAAATGTAAAAATAATAATGTATATATATAATAATAAGTAAATGCTAACTTTGTTTCATGCAAGACTTTTGCTGGGTGGAAATCCTCTGTGAGCTCCATTGATTTCATCGGTTATGTTAGTGATGTTATCCCTTCACAAAACCTTAACCAGGCTGAACACTGCATGTGTTGTAGTGTGAATATAACCCGTAGAGTATGTTTTAAAACCTAAAGGATAAAAAAAAAAGATCAAAACAATGCTCTCTCTGGTTTCCTAAAATATTTGCATGGATCTGTCATTAACTGCATGACTTATTGCAGATAATTTCTGTCTCTGCATTTTGCTTTTTTTTTAAATAAGCAAATCAAATGATCCAGAGCTGCTTGTACCGAATTTTTAAAGGCAAAAGGTCTTTTAGAGCTAATTTATATTCATTTAATAAAAGTGTGAGCGAGCAGCTAACCAACTAATTAAATCTGGACCCACAATACAAGGTTTTTTTGATTTCTTCTGATGAATAAAATTCTCTCTCTCTCTCTCTCTCTCTCTCTCTCTGTACCTCTCTCTCTCTCTCTGTCTCTCTCTCTCTCTCTGTCACTCTGTCTCTCTCTCTCTCTTTCTCGCTCTCTCTCTGTACCTCTCTCTCTCTCTGTCTCTCTCTCTCTCTGTACCTCTCTCTCTCTCTCTCTCTCTCTCTGTACCTCTCTCTCTCTCTCTCTCTCTCTGTACCTCTCTCTCTCTGTACCTCTCTCTCTCTCTCTCTCTCTGTACCTCTCTCTCTCTGTACCTCTCTCTCTCTCTCTCTCTCTCTCTCTCTCTCTCTCTCTCTCTCTCTCTCTCTCTCTCTCTCTCTCTCTCTGTACCTCTCTCTCTCTCTGTACCTCTCTCTCTCTCTCTCTCTCTGTACCTCTCTCTCTCTCTCTTGCTCTCTCTCTGTACCTCTCTCTCTCTCTCTCTCTGTCTCTCTCTCTCTCTCTCTCTGTACCTCTCTCTCTCTCTCTCTGTACCTCTCTCTCTCTCTCTCTCTCTCTCTGTACCTCTCTCTCTCTCTCTGTGTCTCTCTCTCTCTCTCTGTACCTCTCTCTCTCTCTCTCTGTCTCTCCCTCTCTGTACCCCTCTCTCTTCCTCTCTCTCTCTCTCTCTCTGTACCCCTCTCTCTTCCTCTCTCTCTCTCTCTCTCTCGCCTATAAAACCTCAACAGCTGATCTCGTTCATCAGTTAGAGCCGCAGCTCGAGGAGAGGAGCTCATCTCTTCTGGTCTTCCATCTCTAGTTTTATACATATTTACACATTTTTAATGAGCAATATTTTTTAAGGAACTGTGACGTTTTCTGGACTCGTCTGTTTTCTCTGTGAACACCTTTGATACCGCCTCACCTGCACATCCAGAAAACATCCAGGGTTGACTCACCTGCGTGGGAATGTTCGGGAGCGCACTGACGGACGGAGCTGTCCGGTGCTGAAGCTTCATGTGAAGCAACGGAATAAAACAACTCAACTAGAGAAGGAGCACAGGAACTGATTTATAGCATTATTATTTCATATTTTTGAGCTTCCAGTGTTTACAGGGAATGTTTTAAATGGTTTATCTGATCTTTAAAAATGTCTGCTCTCCACTGCCCAGGCTGTTTGACTGGAAGCAGCTGAAGGCTTTATAATTAAAGTCAGAGCGACTGAGAGCTTCAGCTGAAGCGTTTTTAGTTTTGTTTTTCTTAAGGGGGGAGGTGAAGTAAGAAGTTTTTTTGTAGCAGCAGAGGAGCATCATCTGTCCCATCATGCCTCGGTCTTTCCTGGTGAAGAAAGTCAAACTGGACGATTTTTCGGCTGCAGAGCTGGAGAGCTCCTACAGTCACAGCAGAAGAGAAGCTCTCAGTCTGCGGTTCCATCATCACGACAAAGGTTAGTCGTACTATATATGTGCAGTATATCTCTATATATGTATGTATGCCATACATGATCCAGGGGTTTCCTTTATCCCCTGCGTTAGTCATGACTGCTTCACAGTGATAAGGGAAGAAAAGGGAGTTATGGGGTCAAACGTTGGTCACAACCCAAAAATATACCAATCTCAGGCATTGAAAATGTCTTTTTCTCGCAAGGATTATATCCATGAAACAGCATGAGATGGAGAATCAGGTCAGAGAGAACATCTGAGAAAAGAGAAAAAAAGATTATTTAAGTACATGTTGACCCTTAGGGCAGAGGTCAGACATACTTAAATACTGTATACTTCATCACAGTGGATTATTATAATGATCACACATACATGCTTTTTTTTTTTTATCCCAGTGTTTTTGTAGTTTAATTGTGACTTTTCATATTTCCCATCGCTCTCATGACACTGAAATTAATATTTTTTCTCTACATGATGACGACAAAAAGCTCAAAAGCACCACCTAAGCAGCACAGTGACATCAGGTTAAATATTTATCCTGAGAAAAGATATAAAAACAGCTGATCAGCAGCAGGAAGTTGTGCCTTATGCCACCATGCAGAGGGATTCTCCTGTCGTCCTGCAGCCCATAATATTCAAATCAGGGTGTTTCCAGCAGCTGTGAGTGTCTCTGTGAATTCAGCAGTATTATTGAAGCTACATTGATCCTGAACGGTTCCCACGAGCAGAATAATCCTGGAAGCTCTCCTGGAAACACAGAATACAATAGAGAGTCAGTGAGACATTCAGGTATTGATAAAACACTCGCCTGCCATTGACAGACTCATCACTTATAAGGTTGTTGTTGTTGTTCATTCTGGTGCAACAGGAGCTTTGTGCACTTATTGTGTTTGGACATCTTTATGTTATTAATATTTGAAAAAAGGATACAGATCAAATGAACTGAGCATGAAAGGAGTTTCTTTGACTCAAACTGTGCACCTTCGTTCAGCATTTTAGCCTCTTTTAGCTCGTCGTTTGGGTTTTCACTGGCAATTTATTTCAGAAAATTAGATGAACTTGATAAAAATCTGGTGGAGAAACCAGGACGCCTGGTAGCTGAAGATGTTCTTTTCAGGCGTCAACTGAGACCAAAGCAGAGCAAAAAAAAAAGACAAAGTGAATATTGTTGCATTTATCATGGCTGAAGAACATGACTCCACTGGGATGATTATGTTTATCTGCGTCAATGTGGGTCACATGTTATATATATATATATATATATATATATATATATATATATATATATATATATATATATATATATAATTTGCCCTGGTTGTGTGTCCCTTCAGCTTGTTTTTGCCCCCTAGTGGGGAAAGTGTACATCAGTTACTATGTTTACACATTTATTAACCTATAATAACAACATTATGTTTGGACATATAGCACATCAACAATATAAGTTACAACGGGGGTTTTACATCCAATATTCATGCTATATGAACAGCGTGGGAGGATATATTGTCTTATTTGCAGAATATTTGGTGCATAAAATGGTAATATTAGTAGAAAATCCATGGTATATGAACAGCTCTGTCTTTTTTTGGAATCATGTGCAGAGAGTGGAATATTTTGGTTGTAATATGGAAAATATTGTGGAATATTGCTGGAATATTTATGCTACATAAACAGATTATTAGGAGATATTATTATTATTATTATTCACACTTAAGCGTGAAAGGCAAAACATTTGGTGCAAACACTGATTTTAATGGAATATTTATGCTACATAAACAGCTCAGTAGGACATATTGTCTTATTCACAGTTAGGTGTAAAAAGCAGAATACATGGTGCATGTAAACGTCAGTGCAGCCAACCAAGGTCAAATGTGAGATGAGGAGATCCCAGGTGCTCTGATGACGACGCCATCAGGAAACAAGCAGCGGCAGCAGCAGAGAAGAGTCTGTAAAGACGGTGCTATAAATATAACAAGAGTTAGACTGAAGCGACTGCAGCTTGTTGCACACATGAATCCACACGAACGTCCACGCACACTGCTGCGTTTCTGTCAACTCGGCACATTTCCCAGGCAGCTCGCACAGCTGAGTGCACACCATCACACACATGGAGGACACATCCAGTGACCTACAAGTGTCCAAAGCACACAAGTGTGTGTCACTTACTGCTGGTTTGGATCAAAAAATGAAACTGTAGCTTAAAGCTTTTCTCTTTTCTCTCTTAACTTCCAGCGTCTCGTTGCCTCCCTCCATCTTTTCTACCTCTTTCCAATCGTCTGCATTTCAAAGACACATAGGAGAAGTGTTTTAATCTTTAATAAGCATTTAGAGCAGCTATCGGCTCTAATGCTGCTAAAGTGCTTTGAAATGAATATAGAGTTGACACAGACGGAGACAGCCAGAGAGAGACAAAGACAAACAAACAGAGACAGACGTTGAGACATTCGGCAATTATGGCTCAGAAAAACATTTAAAAAAAAAAAAAAAGAGGATACTGAGTGATGTTTAATTGGCAGGGATCACAGAAAATACTTCAATGTGTTTAAAACTTAAAGTTAAGAGATGGTTTTATTTGCTGCCTGTCAGTCACAACTCACAGAAGCAGCTACAGACGAGGTGACATGATGCACAGCGAGCGCTGGAGGGGAATAACTCTGGATTGGAAGTTATTTTTTTCTCACTGTGCGAGTCAATCACAGAGTCCCTCCATCCGTGGATGAATCCAACACAAGACACGTCTGAATGTATTGAGCATGTTAGCATCATTTACTGGAATTTCTATCGCCTGCTCTCAACATGCTAACAGTGCTAACAGCGCTAGCAGCAAAAACAAAGGTGTTTTTTTTTTTACCTGAAGAGGAACCACAGGGTGGGCGCTACGTTTCCATGACGACGCTGTGGGTCGGGACGCCGTTAGCGAGCAATGAGACCCACTGACATGGACTCAAAGCATGTTTGAATGGACGTAAACAGTGATTTCAACACACACAGAGGGAGAGCAACTTCACTCTCTTCTGACGGGATGTTGTAAAAGTTTGCAATGACATCATAAGGGGAGATCTAAATAAGATGCTTTAATCTCTTTAAATAGAAGTTTTCTGTTATTTTTTCTCAGTAAATTCTGCTCAGATGGTATCATTGTGCAAGATTTTAGAAGTCATAAGAATTGGCCATCTTTAATTAGTAGCTTCAACAGAGACGAGCAAATGTAAAGTGGTTTATTTGCACTTTTTAAACTGTTTATTTTCTCACATTTACCACATTTCACAGAGAAATATTGTGCTCTTTTCTCCAACTAACACTGCAGGCTGTTCTCCTCCAATATTCATACAAATCACTACGTAAAGTATTGCACTATAAGTCGTATATAACCCACGTACCAGAGTTGTGATCACGTGACGTTCGATGCAGGCTGCTCTTTCTATGAAAACATGGCGTTTTCACAGAAAACATTCTCAGTGGAGAATGCAATATTTTAAGATAACTTATGAGTTCAAATGTGTTTTCATTACATTTCTATTGGGAAAGATACATTTTATTTCCTAACCCTAACCCTGTAACCCTGTCCCTAACCCTAACCATCAAAGCATATTTCAGTGCAGAAACTTTATTAAAATAGTGCAGTTTCCACTGAGTATGAAAGAAATATCCACCATTTTTAAGGCTCTCGCTTCAGGGCTTGTGCGTGTGCGCTGATCGCTCATGTTGCCGGTCATTCGTAGAGATATACACGAAAACCTGTGCCTAACATTTCGTATGATGTCATACAAGTCGTTTCATGAGACTCCTTTGAACACTGGCCACACACTGACAAATTACATAAAGTAATAACATCCAATAAAACAGTGTGTTATTACTAATGTCTGAAATACATCTGCTTTTCCTCTGAGTTTGAGTGATTATGAGACTGGAGCTGCTCTCTTATTAATACAGGTTCAAAATGAACACTGGTCATATTTCGTAGTTACTCATGCTCTATAAAACAGGACAAACACTTTGTTCCACAGTGTGGTGATTGAATATTCATTATTCATGATTTTTTTCCTTTCCCTCCACCTCTTTGCCTTCTACTTTCTGTCCTCCTCTATGACTCCATCTTTATTTTATTCGAAACATTAAATCGACAGGAGAGCTTTCACCAACATTGCCAAACCTCCACATCTACCATACTGGATGTACCACCGCCCTTCCCCTCCATCTATCTGCGTCTCTCGCCGTATTATCGACCGACTTCTGAGCTTTTCTCAGAACTGCATCATGAAATTATATTACCAGCAGTAGTATCTCCTCTGCTGCCTGTGTCTAAATGCTCGCAGAGTGCTAATTGAAATGGAGAGCTATTGATCGGCATCGGAGTCGTGGCTGAGGCGGTATCAGCTGCCAGCCTCTCCTTGTGTCTGTCAGCCTGTTGACTGTAGAAACCAATAATAGACATAACGAAGCAGCTGACATCACAAGACGGCAGCAAACAATTGATCAGATGGGCAGAAACAGGGAGTGAGATACTCCAGGAGACCGAGGGGTTACGGTCAGTGGGTAGTCATCAGGGTCAGGGTGCCCTTGAGCAAAGCACTAGACGCTGTAATAGAGCCAATCTGAAGGCTCAGAGGTGTGACCGTGCAGCTGCAGGCCTGTCAAACTGTTCGCTCACTGCACAAAATAAAGATTTCCCACCGAGAGGAAAGTGTCTCCTCCATGCTGGCAAAGACATAAAAGCACTTTTCCACCACTATAAATACCTCAGCTTCTGCTGCGTCTTCTTCCTCTGCGTTAAACCTCCTACAAAAATGGTTTGAGACAGAAACAGGGTGTGGGCGTGTCTGAAGAAGTGTTAATGGGAAGAGTTCATCTTAAAGCGTCATGCACATGTAGCTAATGTGATATTTAGAAACCAGAGGCTGTAATCAGTAACATCATCAGGAGAAGCAGCTCTCTGAATAATGAATGAACTGTGGTGAATGACTGTGATGTTGTGGCCTGTGCTCTTACATTTACATTCAGGCCAGTTTGTTTCATTTAACTGATAACAAAGGAAGGAGGAGATGATTCCTGCCTCCTCCCTCTCTGCTTTCTGTGTCGCTGCCTCTGTAAAGATTTTCAAACCGATCGGCTGCTTATTTCCAATCAATCATCACGTCAAGGTCATGTGATTAACCTCTTCCTCCCTGTCTTCAGGCTATGTCAGCGATTATCTGAGTCCGTCTCCTTACGATGACGTGGTGGGAAGCGACTCGTCGGTCATCTCCAAAGTACCGTCCCCTGGCCATCCATCCATCATCTACAGTCGCATCGATGACACCTACTCTGGTATCCATGGTGATTCAGACCAGCCAGACAGCCCACGGTCCGAGGTGTCATCTTCGGCAGGTGGATACATCAACGGCGACGCCGCTGTGAGCGAGGGTTACACGGTGGACGCATTTTTCATCATGGACGGACGGTCGAGGCGGAAATCCACGGAGAACCCCAAAGGGAGCATCCAGAGGCACACCTGCAGCGAGTGCGGCAAGACCTACGCCACGTCCTCCAACCTGAGCCGGCACAAGCAGACGCACCGGAGCATCGACAGCAAGATGGCCAAGAAGTGCCCCACGTGCGGGAAAGTGTATGTCTCCATGCCCGCCATGGCCATGCATCTGCTGACCCACGACCTCAAGCACAAGTGCGACGTGTGCGGCAAAGCGTTCAGCCGGCCGTGGCTGCTGCAGGGCCACATGCGCTCGCACACGGGCGAGAAGCCGTTCGGCTGCGCTCACTGCGGCAAGGCGTTCGCCGACCGCTCGAACCTGCGCGCTCACATGCAGACGCACTCGGCCTTCAAGCACTACAAGTGCAAACGCTGCGACAAGACTTTCGCACTCAAGAGTTACCTGAACAAGCACTACGAGTCGGCGTGCTTCAAGGGGGCTTTCTCGCCGCTGAGCTCGCTGGGGGAATGACGCACTCACATTTCACTTTGACGTCAGATTTCCCTGCTTTCCTTGACATGCAGCGCTTTGTCTGCGAGGATCGCGACGCAAAGGACATTTTTATCCAGACCTTCAAATCCCTCCTTTGTCTCCTCTTTCCTCAACAGGAAGTGGAGTGAAAAGTTTCCGATGTTTGATTTAGATCGCCATCTGCTTCGATAAGACACTTCTGAGGCAGATTTGAGCATCTGTGAAGATAAAAAAAGCACAGCACATCTAGCTCATCGTTTCTGAAGATACCTAGATCTATTTAAGTCCAAATCTATCCTTGTCCCTCTTTTCTTTTTTCTTTGACAAAAAGACACTAAAGCACAATTCCTCTCCGGTCTTTCTGTCTTGCTGTGACAGGAGTATCACAGGAGTTTAAAGCACCAGTCACATCTTCAGTTTCCTTACAAAGACATTCAATAAACTTTCATATTTAATGTTTTTTTTAAAATAATAATAATAATCTGAGGATACATGATGCTTTTGGTGAAGCTGACCTCGGACTGAACTTATAAGGAGATGAAGCATCAAAACAAAGAAAGCACACAGCGTTTGTTCTCTGCAAGTAAACACAATGCTTGTAAAGTTTGTTTCCTTTACACCTTGACATGCTCTGCTCTGTTTACTGTGCCGGCTGCTGATGCATGAGGAAATACGACGTACCAGGAACGATGGAAAAGTACGCCTTTGTCTTGAAGGGACACTTTTCGTCAAGTTATTTTTGGCATTACTTGACAGTAAACAGTGGAAAGTGAAACTGGGAGCGAGTTTTTTTTATTTTAAGTCGTCGGTGTCGAGGATTCAGACGTTAAAAATGTCCCGATTTTTCCTCACGAGGTCAAACCTTTCGTGTTCATTGCCAGCGAGCCGCGCAGTATTCAGCTTATTTTTTATTTAATGTGTTTATTTATTGCTTTATTTATTTCATTATTTATTCATTATTTATTATTAATGATTTTTTTGTAAATGTATTACTTTTGCACTTTACTTTGTTATATTTTGCCTTCGTTACAAATATGCCAAAGCATTTGACACTTTCTAATTACCGAATACCTTTTTACTTTTGTCTGCCACTTTAATTATAAGAAAAAACTGCATGCAAAAAAAAAAAATAACAATAATAGCCTAATAATGGAATCTATGCCAACTTTTATGAATCTTTGGGATATTTTGCCAAACCTCTTAGACAACAGGCAAATTAAGCAAATTTCTGTCTTGGGCAATATTTCATTCATATCCAATAGAGCAATAATGCATGATATTTTTGGAAAGTCATAACTGCTTGTAACATCTTAATTTCCTTGCCAAGTACCACTATTCTATGTGAAGAAATGAAATTTCAGGGAGTTTAGCAAACCAAGCTGGTGTTAAATATGGACGGTTGGGTTAGGAGTCTGGAGGGGATCGCGAAGCAGCGAATACAAAGTGTTTGAGCAGAAATTAATGTGTGATATTATCTAAAAACAACCGCCTTCTGGTTGTTATTCTGTCTACGGCACAACTCCTTCAGGTGGAGGGCTCCGGGTCGGGTCGGGTCGGGACATTTTGTACATGGTTTATGCACTGCCTGCCTCGTATTATTACTCTAAAATATCGTAGAAAGTAGAAGGTACTACTGTAGGCCTCTGGTGCTGAAACAAACCAAGTTTTGGTGTGTTGTATCTTTGAGTTGTTGACTGCAGCAGGTGAACGTTTTTTAAGGTTTGAATCAGCGATAAAGAAGAAATCGGCCCCTCTGTGCGCTCTCCTCTCAGTTTGAATCCCATATAAAAGCTCAGTTTTGCTGCTCTGAGCTGCACACTTTCAGGCTGTTGTTTTTCTCTCCATCATCTTCGGCTGATGTGAAGATCCCCGATGCAATTATGAGGATTGTTGGGGAAGAAGAGAAGACGTTTGGTCAATATTTCAGCACCAGAGTGCATCGACAAACACTTAGACTCTACTACTGTAGCCTACTATAGCCACAAGCTAGTTTACCTATTCTTATATTAAAGCACTTCCTGTTATATCTTACAACTTGTTTTTTGTTTTTCAAAGATAGTAGCACAATGAAAGAGTTTAGATTCAGGTAGACAATGCCTTCCTTGTATGTAGAAATAACCTCTTTCTCCTTTTTCTACTAATCAAAGGTCATAACAGTGACAGAGATGCCCTTAAATATGCTTTAGAAATGACGCATGGTGTAAATGGACTCCTTTGTTACACGCTGTGTCATTTTTCAACATATTTGCCTGAAAGCTACTTCACCTTTTTTTTAAAGTGTGAATGAAAACTTGACTATTTTTTGGCAAAAGGCTTTGTAAATAAGCATCGAGGTGGTTTTGGAGTATTTCTATAGATCAGTGCACAGAGACAGTGATGGTGATGATGATGATGATGATGATGATGATGATGAATTTTTCTGCGCTTCCTGCTTTGTTTGAGTTCTTCCTCTGAGTTTTTTTGGGAACTTTGGGGAAATGTAAAGCACAAAGACAACACTAGGCATTTTGTTTCACTTCCTAAATAAAAAAAAATAACTAGTTTGAAAAAATACTGTGTTTTCGTTCATTGAAACATCCACATCTCTGTGGTGTATACCTTCTTTTTATACTCAGACTACATCTCCCAGAAGCCCCAACATTACTCACAGACTGTGTGAGACCGCGATTGGCGAGCCACTGCCAAAAAAACACTTTGACGTCAAAATACGCCAATGACACTCAAAGAGTTTCCACCACCGTACTAAGAACTGATTGTTTGCACTGCCATGTCTGTTTTTACCTCATTACGACGGAGCAGAGATCAAAACATGACTTTGTGTGTGATTTTAATATCTTGTGGAATTTCATTCAGCATTTTTAACCTTATGCCACAATGTGTGTGTATGTCAGTATGTCTGCATCATGCACTTCAATGTTTTGGTAGAAAAAAGAGGTTAAGGTTATAATTATGGACATGAACTACAATATGATCCGATATATTTGGCAATATGCGTGTTTTATTGCTGTGATAAACCTAATGAGATGTTGCTCCTGTTGCTGCATTAATTCACATGATCATAATAAACCTTCAAAACCATGTACGTTAATGAAAAACCTCTACAGTAACATTACAAGCTTCCAAAAACAAAATGCGTGTATTAATTGCGAGCACAAATAACAAAGCGCCTAAAACAGCATAGAAAATGTCCAGTGTGAGCTAGAAAACATCACAAGCTGCGAGGTGTGCACGAAGCGTTTAAAGAGAACTTTCATTTAATTAAGCATGTGCATGTTTTCCTGAATTGGAAGTGTGGTTTCAATCAATTAGATTGAATAAAAAGAAAAGGCAAACAGTGAGACACCAGGGACGGCAGCCAGAGACTGTGAGTGTTTTTGATTTATTGTAATTTATTTACACTGAACAGCTTGTTTTCCCAAATAAAATCAGAGTAGATATTTTTTCAAACCAGGATGTTTTAGTTTCCTCTATTTTCTGCCACGTGAGTAAATTTACCTGTAAAATAAACCTGTAAATTTGCAGGTTTGTGAAGGATATTGTGTGAAAAGACACCTTCGTGCTGTCGTGTTGTTAAGATATACAGTCGATGTAACGTCAAAACTGCAGTCTTAAAGCTGCATTCTTTTTATCAGCCAGCAGGGGGCGACTCCTCTGGTTGAAGCAGGGGATGATTTAAGGTGAGGCTACCTGCTGACAGGTTGTTACCACGGTGCTGTTTGTGTCTTTAACCCTTTCACAGTGTGTTTTCACTTCATCAGAGTTAATTATAACCCTTTTTGGTTGCCAGAAAAAGTATCTTATCCAACGTTTAGTTTTACTTAGATCCACCATTACATGTCAATTGGCTTGCAAAGATGGCGACACCCAAAAACCAAGACGGCAAGGCTAACTGCTGATTGACAGGTCGCTACCACGGCAACAGACACTCTGGGAGTTCTTGACTTTTCATTTTGTGAATATTTGAATTTTCAGTTGGATGAAATGTCTTATTCAGCTCAACCTTCTTATGTCACGACTGGTTGCAAAAACCAAGATGGCGACGCCCAAAATGCTTCAAAACTGCAGTCCATCAACCGATCGGTGACATCATGGCGACGATGTCCACTTCTTACATACCGTTTATGCTCCCAGTGCTGTAATGTATGTCAACCATTTAGCATGTTAGCATACATTTGATTAAAATCAGAGCATATTTTGTTAACTGTTTCTCTAAATCCATTCTAATCCAATAATCACACAACACATTAGCTTTAGCTCCAGACTAAATGTAGCGTGACTGAGCGTCACACGCTCTCAACAGTGATTAGCATTACAGAGGCTATCTCCAATCACTTCCTGTGATTGGCTGCCCTCCACCAATACTTCACCTCAAAAGACAAATGACCTTCTATAAAAAGGTGATTGATTTTCTCCCATTGCTACTAAAGATATTGATTTTCTTATATTGCATTTAGTCCACTAATGATAGTAATTCAAATATTCACTGGACCTGAAAAAGGCTTCCTAGTTACGGTCACTGTGTATGTATGTGTTTTATGAAATCCATGCTCGCATTACATCACTTTGTGTTATACTCTACATCACATTACAGCAGCATGGACCAGTATGGATCCACAGCCACAGATGGAGCATCACAGTTGGGTTTGATCGAATGCCTTAAAGAAATTAGAAATATCATAAACACAGAGTGAATCCATGCAGGTCTTGCTGAAGTATCAAACTATATGTTGGATTTCCATGAAAACATGTACGGGAATCTGACTTCCCGGCTCGTACTGTCGCACAAACAGCAGGAAGCCGCTTGTGGTTTTGATTTGAAATCTCAAAATATGAAATCAGGTCAGCGATGCCAGATCAGAATAACAGTTTCCAGCTCCATCACAGCTTAAAAAGCGGCCAAATTTGAGTCAAAACTTTGCCAGAAACCTGTCTAAAACATTCACAAAATAAATTGCACAGAAATTCATTCCTGCATCAAATAACCAAAGACAAGATAAACACCAGCAGCTCCTCTTTTATCCATAACAACAGCTAAACACGACTCATGGAGATCAAACATTTGGCTCATTAAATGAGTAAATATTATAAGTGGACTTTTTGATCATAAAATGACAGTTTGTTTGGTAATTTTACTTTCACTATATTTTTAAAACTCTGCCAAACAGTAATCTGGCTGCACAGAAGCTGGCACACAATACTCCAGAAACAAACAGGCAAAATGAATAAATATATATAAATATGGTGGGCTTTATGTTTAAGAAACAAGGAAATGAGAAGACAAGTCACAGATAGAGAATAATTTATTTATTTATTGCCTCAAAGCATTTAAATATGCAAATTCCTGTTTCCCATGATACCTGACCTTTTAGTCTGCAGCAGGCGATGAGTTTAAATAGTTCAGATTTTTTGTCCCTGATGCAGTTTTCACCTTAAATCTTTCATAAAGCAGAGCGGTGAAACAGTAATGATCAGACGGTCTGAATGAAGTTCAAGATGAGTCACTGCTTTATTGCGTGTCTGGAAAATATTATTCCTGTCATTTTTATGAGTTACTGTTTTATTTTGTAAATGCATTTCCCTTAAGTTTGACCTGTCCCTCATTTGAAACTCTATCTACTCCCTTTGCTCACTTTCTCTTTTTGTCTTTCTGCCTCTTATCCTGTAAAACATGTTTTTTTTTTTACATGCTCCTGTACAGCTGTAAGAGTAAAATGAGTGTTCACACCTGTAAGATCCCCTGTGGTTAAAAGCTGAAAGTGTAAAGAGTTTCAGGTGATCTCAGGTGTATTTGTCTCAAGGTGTGAAGGAGACAAGAAGTTTTATATCTTACTTAAATGAAGATTTCCCACTGGATCCTGTGGATTCAGGTCTTGTACAGCTCACTGGAGTTTTAATCGATCAATACGATGTGTTTATTAGTAACTTAAAACAGCACTATGCTGTGTATGTTGTCAGACACACTGACACTCTTTCTAAAAAACCTCCAGAAACTTTGAGACTGCATGCCAAACAAAACTGTTCGACATCAGATCAGACAGATTTGTAAAGTTTGGAGGGTAATTACATTTCTTCTTGTAAGATTTGGAGGATTTGCAGGTTAATTTTTATGTTGGGTACAAACACGATCAATTCAATCATTTTGTTGTTTGGAGAAAACTTTAGCATCACACTGACTTACAGTATTTGAATAGAAGCAGTGGCGTCAGTAGGCCCTCCTAAATAATTTGCCGTTGGCTTTTACAAAAAAGTGCTGACAAATTCAATATAAAGTGGCCAGAATATGAGTTTAGATCAATAATCATATAACCTTAAGCTAAAATGTACTCTTGGGAGGCAAAAATGTGCTGAAGTGCTCCTCTGTTTGGAAAAAAAACATGCTAAATTGTCCTGTTGACTGGTTAAAACATGATAAAGTTTCCTGTTGGGAGGCCAACACACACACACACACACACACACACACACACACACACACGTATGAGCTTTGAGTGTATATCACAGTGTCTACAGGTGTTTTTGTACTTCCTGATCACCTGCGAAGGGAGGCGGGGCTTAGGAGACAACCAGACATGTTTGTGCAGGAGGGAAATGGAGGAGAAAGGTCTGCGTTGGAGGTCAGAAAGGAAAGAAAGTGTTGTGTTTATGGTGAAGGAACCTGAGGACTGTAAGTGAGAGAAGACGACCAAAAAAACTAAACAGAATTGTGAAGGGGAGGTTTTGTTGTTTTGTTTTTTTTGCCTCTTTTGGACTCTGAGACTGGATTGTGCAAGTTTGCAGAAGAGTTTTATTTTTCCCTTTCACGGACTAATTAAAACCCCCTGGACATTTAAGTGGACTTTAATTGGTTTGTGGGTTTATAAATGATGCTTCCCTGGTGGTAAAGCATAGCTGACCTCAGTTTAATCCCAGAATCTCCTCACCTTAACAGGTATTAGTAACATGAGCTCCACAAGCACTCATTTAGTCAGTGTTAGTGTTTGTAAAAAACGCTCATGGTCCAAGAGGACTGTGCTGCAACTGAACACCATCAATCACCAGAGCGAGAACTGTCTCAGCAATTAGCCCAAACCTCCCCGGTGTTAAGTGAAAACTCACACAGGCTGCATAATAAAACACCGCCTGCTATTTTATTTTTTTTTATTTTTTAAATATCCTGCATAATTCAGTCGGAAACTCTTAAGATGGCCGTCCATTCCCAAAGACTGTGCAGCGTGAAAAAGAAAGGCAGAGAAAGAACAGAAGAGGAGACAGATGGAAAGAGAGACGAGGATAATGAGACAGAGATGGAGGAAAGATGGTGGAAGTCAGAGAGGCAGCGAGGAGGGAAGAAAGTGTCAGGAGGGGCTGACGAAACTCAACCTGAGCTCTAAATGGCTCCTTAACAAGAGGCTGAGACAGCAAAATGAGATCACACACACGCACACACACACACACACACTGTACTTCACCATGTTGCTTTAGGGTCGCGTGCACATGAAAAAATGTGCAAATTATCTGGTGCATTTGTTTATCGGCCTGAATTTAATCGCTGCAATCAGGCTGCATGCAAACAGGTACGACCCTGCTTGTGTATGTAACACACACACACACACACACACACACACACACAGATGATAGGTCTTTTAAAGGGGTGTTTCACACCTCATCGCATTTCAATTAGAAGGTAACACACACTCACACAGCTTGACAGTCTGTCCTTTGGGTGAAGAAGATTCATTTGGATTCTCATCTCTTCTCCTCTCTTCGCTTTCCCTCCATCTCTACTCATCTCCCTTCTGTATATTCACTTTCCTCTCTCTCTCTCTCTCTGTGTGTCTTTCTCTCTACATCACTGTGAGTGACAGTAGTTTGACCTCCCAGCTTGTCAGGGGGATAATGTTGCTCAGACGGCCTGAATCCAGGAGTTTTTCCCAGGGTGTGAGTCTGCAGACGGCTTTCCTACCAGCCAACAGTTTAACAAAATGCAAAAATAATAACCTAACAGCTGGACTAACGTGCCCAAAAATCAACTATAGCAACGTCTCTCAAACTTTTCAGACCAAGGGCCACTTCACACGATTTCACATAACTAATTTGCACTATTATGCAGAGCAAACTTTCATTTTTTAGTTTATGCCTATTTTTATTCAATTTCATTATTTTTAAAATTAATTTAATTATAATTTAAGTCATATCCATAGTTCAAATGTTTATATTTAATTGAATTGAATTGAATTTGACATTAGAATCTTTTTTTATTTTTACATACATATAAATATTTTAAATATTATATATAAATATTTTATTTTAAATTTATTATTATTATTACTTATTCTATTATTGTTTTGTTTTTGTTGTTTTTAATAAAACTTTTTACTAAAATTATTTGATTCTATTCTCTTCACCACTTAAAAAACAAAACTTACCCAACTTTCCCCAATATCCCTAAAAACAAAAAAGAACAGCCTAATTCGATGACAAAAAATGATCTCTTTCGTCGTCTTAATGAAAAAAATGGTGAAAAATCTGAAATGACTTCGTCGCTGTGGCATTTTCGTTTCACTTCATCGCTGGATTTTCCACATTTGTGTTGAATCTCGTGACTTTGAGGCGCCTCATTTGACGGGACTCGACTTAAATTCATCCTGAGTTTATTTTATGACAATGTGAATGTGTAAATGGGACAGTAAACCAAATATCTTTGAGTTGTGGACAAAACAAGACATTTTTAACAATTCATCAACAAGAGCTAACTAATAATGAACGGATTAAAAGACAGTTAGTTGAAGCCCATGTTAAGTTTGTCTGATGTGTGGGTTTATTTTAAATTGCTTCAGTTTCTCTTCTTTATAGTGACATTTCCAAAAGAAATGATATTGAAAACCACTGAAATAAGCATCAAGTTATAATAAATAAGCCTCAGTCAGATCATCTCAGCTCGGACTCTTATATTTCACAGAGAAACAAAAAACCTGTGATGATCCGGTGCAGCGATTGGATGGCGAACAGGGCTGTGATGTCATGTGACTGACATGCAGGTAAGAGGAAGCAGACAGGGGTCAGACAGAGGTCAAGAGCCGTGTCATCGAGCGTTTGTGAGAATGAGAAGCAGGCGGAGGAGAGATGGGGTATAAATGGAAACCAGAGCTGCTGTCTGTTCATCATCATCAGAAACACGACAGCAGACAGGCGTCCTTTATCTCTCAGAAACCATCCTCCTCTCGACACTTCACACAGCTGACTGATGCTTTATTATATACAAATACATTGATCCACCACCAAATTCAATATTTAAAATATTTTCCCATAATGGTTAATCCACCAGTATGTGCAAGCTCTTTAATCATAATGATATATTTAATAATAATTTTTGTAAAATAGAATTTTACAGAAAAGCATATCAAATACCATATCATAGCATTATCATTATTATTATTCGACTGAGATGTTAAATTTCACTTATTCACTACACTGTTTTTTTGGGGTTTTTTGTGCCTCGGTACGTTGACTGATTTTCTGTAAAGTTGCTGTAAATATTTTAATTTCTAGGATTTTTTTCCCCCGGCAGAAGCATCATGTGAAACTCTGCTCTGTTGCTTCTCACACCCACAAAGATTCATTGTTTTTTCTGTGAGAAAGAGAAGAAGAAGAAGAAAAAACACATTTATGGGTGATAATGTTTTTTTTTCTTCTTCTTCTCTGTAATCTGTCTCTTCCTGTAATGTGTCTTTTATTGCACCAGTACAGAACAAAGCCCTCAGGCAGGCACACACACACACACACACACACACACACACACACACACACACACACTCCCTCTTTCACACACATTTATACATAACGACATGGCTCATGCTAGCATAGTACAGTACGTTTGGCTTCATAAGAAAAACCACACACTGTTGCTGTCATATCACTAATTCGGTGTCGTTTGTCACTTTGCTGAACAATAACTGCCTCTGTGAGCTTTTATGAGCGAGCAGCTGTATTAAACCTTTAGCCGTCGGCAGACAGGCGAAGGAGAAACCAGACGTTGATGAGAAGGTGGCTGTGTGTGTCTGTCCCGTTGCCTATTAAAGTTGTATTGCACAAGGCTTTTAGAGCATCGACCATCAGCCAGGCAACTTTAGTCAATAATTTTTTAAAAACCTCAGTGCTTTGTGCTCGTCGGTGCTTCTCCCTGATGTGAGTGGGTGGTGTAACAGTTGGGATGGTCGGCCTGTGTTCATATAAGATGTTTCCCATCATATACTGTAGTCTCAGGACGAGGTGTGTGCCGTTGATTGCATTTGAAAACAATTTCATGTAAAATTTGTTCTGGTTGTGTCCTCTACTGACTGCAATGTGAACACACTGTGTATTAATCAGCTAACAGGAAGTAAACATGGACCCAGTGTGTTGCCTAGCAACATCATTCCACTGACATCCACTAAAACAGTCAGGATTTTTGTGCAATTTGTGGCCTCACTAATCTGCAATATTTGGAACATTTTTTTGAAGTTTTTAAAGATGAAATTTTGTGTTTTGAAGAGTCAAGGCTGGACACTGGACTCAAGCACTGCAGTCCATTAAAGGGCCTCTATTGCAAAACTGCATTTCATATTATGAAGCTGTTTTTAGCACTGTATAAATACTATAAAACATTTTCAATGCACATTCAGCAATTCAGTGTTTAAAACAAGCTGTCAAGACTTCTGTCCAACTGTGACGTCACTAATATTTAAACCATTTCACAGTTTTAAACGGTTTAAATGTGTCCTGATGTTGACAGGAAGTAAACCTGGACCCAAGCCGTTGCCTTTTAATGAATTGATTTGAAATGCACTAAAACAGCAAATGCAGGAATATTAAAGTAAAACATGAAAACATCTTCAGGTAGAAACATGAAATACAAGAATGAACCTGAAAATCAGCAGCTTTAAAATGTTTTAGAGGCCAAAAAATATGATGGAAAGTGAAGTTTACAGTAACAATAGCAGCATGTACTCATTCATACTGCCATACTTTCCTGTGCTGATGTCCAAAATAAACCCACAGGCGAATCACTCAAGGTGACTCTGTCCGAAAATGAACAACTGATGCTTTGAGAGTGAGGTAAAGAGTGAGAGGATAGAAAGGAAGGAAGGAAGAGAGAGATTAAGAGTGCGAGAGATGGAAGCAGAGAAGGACAGACTGAAGTCATTCAAGCTTTTCATCCCCCTGAATAATCCCAGTTTTGTCCAAATTTAGTTGGAGGAGATTGTGGAACATTCAGTCCTTGACATCAGGCGGAAAGTCACGCCACAGCAATTTATATTCACTCTGTCAGTCAGATTCAATATTATGTTTGTGTCTCAGCCTTGATTTTATGTAGGGTCATTCATAAAATGCAGGGTCATTCATAAAATATATTGTATAGATTCATAAAAAAAGGAGCATCGAACATGTTGCAGCACACAGCTTTAACTAGTTTTAAAAAAAAACCCTGTATGAACAGCAGCTTAACCTGTTAAGCTCCACTGCGAGGGTAAGGGGTTAATCTCAAGACCTGTCCAAGTTATTGCCCTTTGAAGATCGTGGGAGGGGGTTGCACGACTCGTTGTTATCCCTATACCCTAACCCTTTAATTGGATTAAACACACACACACACAACAGGTTTGGAAATTAACCCTAACCCCAGGGTCCCCCGATTGGGGGACCTTGGAGTTTTTATTTTTGGTGTTTGGAAGAATCTGCCAACTCCAACTAGTCCACCAGATCCAACGAGTCATCCCCCTCATCCAGCAGCGGCAGGAGGTCACGCGGTGTGACGTACTCTGCCATGTTGGGCAGCCCGGAAACAACGCAGCAGCTCAGCGCGCTGCGGAAAATGTCCATGGAGCAGGCCTCAGTCCACTCGTCGGTCGTGCCGTCGTAGTACTCGACATGGGAGGAGGTAGTGAAGCCGTTGAAGCCTCCGACGGCGAAGAGCTTGTCATCGAGCACCTCAATGCCGAAGTTGCTGCGGGGGGTCAGCATGGGCGCCACCTCATGCCAGGTGTTGCTCTCGGGGTCGTAATACTCAGCGCTGTGCAGGCGGGTGGTGCCGTCAAAGCCACCGACCTTCGAGAGGAAAAAACAATGAGTTGAGCGTTTGAATGGAGATTGAGTCGGTTTGAAAGGTTGGTTTCATGCACTTACTGCATAGACTTTCCCTGCGTATGCGATGACGCCGATCCCACTGCGCCGGCAGGTCATGAGGCCGATCATCGTCCACTGGTTGGTCTCTGGGTTGTAGCATTCAGCTGTCTGCAGGCACTCAGTCCCACTGAAACCACCGCAAATATAAACCTGTGCAGAACCAGAGGGCCTTTAAAGGAAAACGCCACCGTTGTTCTATACTGAAACATGTTCTTCCCTGATCTTCTTTGTTTGTGCACTCAATAGCTCTGGTGCACAGTGCTATTTTGTTAGCATTTAGCATTGCCCAGTACTTTCCTTGGGATCCAAACAAAGGTGAGGTTAGAAGCGACTAAGCACTTCTACTTTTTCCCTATTTAAATAATATGGTTGCACAAAATAAAATGTAGCAATTTTGTAAGTGGATAAAAAGGATTGACTATAATGTATGGCGGAATTACACTATGGCAGAAATATCATCACTCCTGAGAAATCAGAGCCCAGAGCTTGCTACGCCTATCGGCTATGGTAACGCCTGCCGTAAAGCAAGTCAGACCTGTAGTTTCTTAGGTCTCATTTGAACTAAAAATCCGCTGCCTGATCTGGCAAACTTGCATAGTGCAGTTACAGCCGATAGAGGGCTACAAAGCAGAAGTGCCGCTCACCCTATTTCAAGTTGATGAACCACTGAAACGATTTTGGAAACATTATTTTAAGGTACAAAATAGTCTTTGGTGGGGCGTCAACAGTAGTCAGAGTCAGCCAAATTACAAATAAGTGTATAACGCTAGCTTCAAATGAGCCTTGTGCTCACAGAGCTTATGTTGAATGTCTCCTGATAGCACGTTAGCTCTGCAGCAATCGCAGCTCCGTTAGCTGCACCCTGATTATTATCTTATAGGTTTGTTCTCAGCTTATATTCGTCTATTAAATGAGCCTCACACCTTGTTGTTGAGTGTCGTGCAGCTGGCGTCGCTCCGTCGTTCGTGCATCAATGCGATCAGACTCCACTGGTTGGTTTGTGGCCTGTAGCACTCGGCGGTGCTGAGCCTCGTGTGCCCATCATAACCTCCCATGGCGTAGATGCACCCGTTCAGCAGGGTGACGCTCACGTAGCAGCGGCAGTAGTACATGGGCGCCACCTCGTGCCAGGTGTGAGTGATCAGGTCAAACCGGCGCACACTGTTGAAGTACTCCACCCTGTCGAAGCCGCCGATGCAGTAGACGTTCCCGTTGAGGAAGACGGTGCCGTGGTAGGCGCGAGCCCGCTCGTAGTTGTTTGTGACAGTCATCCAGCTGTTGGTGCGGACGTCATACACCTCAATGATGCTGGACGGGTTGCCGCTGCTCCAGCCGCCCGTGGCCAACAGGATGGCGTTGGGTAGGCGAGGGCGGGCAAGAACGTTGGACAGGCTGATCACCAAGGTCCTGTTTATCATGAAGTGATCAAAGATTTCCAAGGTCTGTGTGACCAACACCTGGCACTCTGCATTGTTTTTCACCAGCTCATTGGACATCACATTGTTCGTCATGTAGGTCTGACTCATCAAGGCCAGCCGGACCTGAACGGAGGAAATAAAGGGGTCACAATCTGTATTTAACTTAAAAGAGAACTTCGGCCGATTTCTACATGCAGCTGTAATAATCAAGCTATGTTAGACTTATCAGTAGCCAAGACATGTCTGATTTTAGTCTGACCCTGACGGTGTTCTTGAGCAGCGCGTTAGCCTGGACAGCTAACCCATGGGGGCATTTTTTTCATATTGTTTTTAAACGTCTTAACACACTCCAAATATCACCCCAAAAGATATGCAACATCAGCAGCTAACACCTAACAATGCAGCACCGTAGTGTGTCTGATTCAAAATGAGAACATTTGTCCTTTGTTCTCATTTTCCATATGTTTTCCATGACTGGAAAATTGGTCAATCATTTTCCAGGTTTCCAGGATACATGGGAATGTTGCAGTCAGGATTACACCGTCAGTGAAATGCTGGATACGTAAATCTAAAATGTAGTGATGGGAAAGTTCTTACCTTGGATAAAAGTAGACCGATGTGCTCTCGGCGCTCTTCAGGTTTGTGGTCGATCCAGCGAAGGACGGCCTCGAACAAAGTGCTCTCCTGTCTCACGCTGAGGTCGTCCCTGGCGAGGATGTCGGAGAGTTCCTGCACAGAGAGCTCCAGGAACTCCTGGCAGAAAATGACCTCCTCGAAGTGGTCGATGATGCAGCGGTAGGCCTTGTTCTGCAGCTCGGGGTAGGGGCAGATGTTGGTCAGCTGAAACATGCCGATGCAGTTCTCCGGGCAGAGATGCTCCTGCAGGAAGTTGCAGCAGATGCGCACAACTTCCATGACGTTGAGCTGGTCGGCCGCCATCAGCAGCTCCTGCACGTTGTCCTCTGTCACGAAAATAGAGTCGGTGTAGGCGAACTCGATGATGAGCCGCATAATGTCGGCGGAGAGGCCTGGTATGACGAAGACCTTCCGGTCTGGAGTGGACCATCTGAACAGAGCTCTGTGAAAAACACACAGCAGAAAATAAACAATCATTAAATCATTCCAAAACAGCAGAAAAAGTCACTTTTAGTGTATCTGAACACGCTGCATGGTTTACAGTGATACACTTCACATGACTAATATTCAAAAACTTAAATCCAACTTAAATTATCTTTAAAATGGGAGCAACACAGTGGAAGTGGCTGGACGTTGGACATTTTTTTATGTTTTTTTAAAAATTAAAAAAAAATTTTAAAACCTGATTATTTTACACTGAATTTATTTCATCATTAAGAAAAACGTGTCAGAAATAAAAATGCATGGTAGAAATTCAATGGTTTTGAAAATTCAAAGTCTGATTTTGAAGCTAAAAAATAAAGAGCTTCACAAATTCAAATTCAAAATCAGATGGCACAGATATATTTCCATACAACACACCCAAAATTCATGGACGTTGATATTTAGTTGTAAACAACTTTATTTTCAGCTGAAAATACACAAACTGTGTGAACTTTCCCCAATGGTTAATATTTAATTTACATTTTATAATAAATTGTCCATCCAGTGTTTTTATGTCTTCTCTTTATCAATTTACTACTATTTTCTGCTCATTTTGAAGGTATAAGTGCATCAGCTGATGTCAGGAACTCACAGGAAGTACGGACTGCATTTGCTCAGGATGACCTTGTGGATCTGAAAGTCGACGCCGTCGACTCGGATGACGCCGTCGCAGAACACTCCTTCCAGACGGAGGTCGTTGAACAGCGAGCTTGACGCGTACGATTCGCCCCTGTCGCTCATCTTGATTTCCTGAATGTGAAAGCTGCTGGTTTGCCTCAAGTCTCACCAGGTTTGTTTATTCTGTCATTGATTCTATTCTATTCACTTCTATTCTATTCTACTTTGATCTATTCTAGAATAGAATAGAACAGATTCTTATTGCATCTTTTAAAAACCAAGGATCTGACAAAAACATCCAGTTCCATCTCTCTCAAAAAAAGGTGCAATTGTTTATTTTCACAACAGTTCAGTTCATCAGTGACACGATGAAAAAATATCATGCACATGCATACCACTTTTCTGTTTTACTGTACTTATTGGACTAAATGAATCTAACTTTTATTGTTTTTGTGTTACCCTCTGCTGTTAATGTTACTTCTTTTACACTTTATATTTTATACTGTGCTTTGATTTTTTTTATTTCTTATCTTAGAAAAATAATTCCATTCATTAATAACAAAGTTGTCACCTCTCATATGACTCTTTGGGTCATGGGTTTCATGCACTTCCCAATAAAAAAGCCTCACCGACTGGGGCAAAGGTTATGTTTTCACCAGGGTTTGTTTATTTGTTTGTTGGTTTGTCGCATTGCAAAATAACTCAAAAAGTTTTGGACGGTTTTGACGAAATTTTCAGGGCTAACCCTGAAAATGTCGTCAAAACCTTCCAAAACAAACCCCACAAGAAAAAGGTGAAGAGTTTGGCACAAGCTATCAGAAATGTGCAAATTATTGGTTTCCAGTGATGCTTCGTCACCACGGCGACACGTTGAGCATCAGTATCAATGCCAGTAATTTATATTCACTCTGTCAGATTCAATGTTACTGTATGTTTTTGTTTCAGCATTGACTGTGTGAGAGCGGGGTCATTCATAAAACATAAAATACGTTGTGTAGATTCATTAATAAATGCGTTAGGAGCGTTCTTGCGGCATACAGCTTTAGTGCTAAAGAAACCTCTATAGGAACAGTAGCTTAATGCTCAGGGATTTTATTTTTTGTTCAGGGGTGTTTGGAAGAATCTGCCAACTCCAACTAGTCCACCAGATCCAACGAGTCATCCCCCTCATCCAGCAGTGGCAGGAGGTCACGCGGTGTGACGTACTCTGCCATGTTGGGCAGCCCGGACACGACGCAGCAGCTCAGCGCGCTGCGGAAAACGTCCATGGAGCAGGCCTCGGTCCACTCGCCGGTCATGGCGTCGTAGTACTCGACGTGGGAGGAGGTGGAGAAGCCATCAAAGCCTCCGACAGCGAAGAGCTTGTCATCGAGCACCTCGATGCCAAAGTTGCTGTGTGTGGTCAGCATGGGCGCCACCTCATGCCAGGTGTTGCTCTCGGGGTCGTAATACTCAGCGCTGTGCAGGCGGGTGGTGCCGTCAAAGCCACCGACCTTCGAGAGGAAAAAACAATGAGTTGAGCGTTTGAATGGAGATCGAGTCGGTTTGAACGGTTGGTTTCATGCACTTACTGCATAGACTTTGCCTGCGTATGCGATGACGCCGATCCCGCTGCGCCGGCAGGTCATGAGGCCGATCATCGTCCACTGGTTGGTCTCTGGGTTGTAGCATTCAGCTGTCTGCAGGCACTCAGTCCCACTGAAGCCACCGCAAATATAAACCTGTGCAGAACCAGAGGGCCTTTTAACTGGTACCAGAAATATTTCCATACTTATGCAAGATAATAATCTGGTCTTTACATGAAGATGCCAATATTCTTTAAATTATCATTATTGTTAATAATAATAATAATAATAGTGCACATTCTCCTGTCTCTGAATTTTTGATGTCAAAACCACTTAAGTTAGGTTTAGGAAAGATGGTTTCACTGTAGTGAAAACGATGCTGAATGTTGCAAAAATGTTTCTTATTAGCAGTTTGTCCTGGAGCAAAATGTTCTGTTTGTTGTCACCTCATTCTCTCTGAGCGTTTGTGGGTTTACGTCAAAGTTAAAGGTCCCAGACTGTGATTTTTTTTTTGTTTGTACTTTTATTTTGTGTTTTAAGGGACCGTGTTTTCATGCATTCCCTGTCAGTCTATGTGCCTGTATGAATCATTTCAATTGAGTTTTAAAAAATAATAGCATGTTAATAGCGTGTTGCTAGGCAACAGCTTGGGTACATGTTCATTTCCTGTGCATGTTTCACACTGATACTGTTAAAGGCTGTTTAGTGCGGCCTACATTATAAATTGTGCACCCTGATTATTATCTTATAGGTTTGTTCTCAGCTTATATTCGTCTATTAAATGAGCCTCACACCTTGTTGTTGAGTGTCGTGCAGCTGGCGTCGCTCCGTCGCTCGTGCATCGATGCGATCAGACTCCACTGGTTGGTTTGTGGCCTGTAGCACTCGGCGGTGCTGAGCCTCGTGTGCCCATCATAACCTCCCATGGCGTAGATGCACCCGTTCAGCAGGGTGACGCTCACGTAGCAGCGGCAGTAGAACATGGGCGCCACCTCGTGCCAGGTGTGAGTGATCAGGTCAAACCGGTGCACACTGTTGAAGTACTCCACCCTGTCGAAGCCGCCGACGCAGTAGACATTCCCGTTAAGGAAGACGGTGCCGTGGTAGGCGCGAGCCCGCTCGTAGTTGTTTGTGACAGTCATCCAGCTGTTGGTGCGGACGTCATACGTCTCGATGATGTTCGTTGGGTTGCCGCCGCTCCAGCCGCCCATGGCCAACAGGATGGCGTTGGGTAGGCGAGGGCGGGCAAGAACGTTGGACAGGCTGATCACCGAGTTCCTGTTTACTGCGAAGTGATCAAAGATTTCCAAGGTCTGTGTGACCAACACCTGGCACTCTGCATTGTTTTTCACCAGCTCATTGGACATCACATTGTTCGTCATGTAGGTCTGACTCATCAAGGCCAGCCGGACCTGAACGGAGGAAATAAAGGGGTCACAATCTGTATTTAACTTAAAAGAGAACTTCGGCCGATTTCTACATGCAGCTGTAATAATCAAGCTATGTTAGACTTATCAGTAGCCAAGACATGTCTGATTTTAGTCTGACCCTGACGGTGTTCTTGAGCAGCGCGTTAGCCTGGACAGCTAACCCATGGGGGCATTTTTTTCATATTGTTTTTAAACGTCTTAACACACTCCAAATATCACCCCAAAAGATATGCAACATCAGCAGCTAACACCTAACAATGCAGCACCGTAGTGTGTCTGATTCAAAATGAGAACATTTGTCCTTTGTTCTCATTTTCCATATGTTTTCCATGACTGGAAAATTGGTCAATCATTTTCCAGGTTTCCAGGATACATGGGAATGTTGCAGTCAGGAGTACACCGTCAGTGAAATGCTGGATACGTAAATCTAAAATGTAGTGATGGGAAAGTTCTTACCTTGGATAAAAGTAGACCGATGTGCTCTCGGCGCTCTTCAGGTTTGTGGTCGATCCAGCGAAGGACGGCCTCGAACAAAGTGCTCTCCTGTCTCACGCTGAGGTCGTCCCTGTCGAGGATGTCGGAGAGTTCCTGCACAGAGAGCTCCAGGAACTCCTGGCAGAAAATGACCTCCTCGAAGTGGTCGATGATGCAGCGGTAGGCCTTGTTCTGCAGCTCGGGGTAGGGGCAGATGTTGGTCAGCTGAAATATGCCGATGCAGTTCTCCGGGCAGAGATGCTCCTGCAGGAAGTTGCAGCAGATGTGGACGATGTCCATGACGTTGAGCTGGTCGGCCGCCATCAGCAGCTCCTGCACGTTGTCCTCCGTCACGAAAATAGAGTCGGTGTAGGCGAACTCAATGATGAGCTGCATAATGTCGGCGGAGAGGCCTGGCATGACAAAGACCTTTTGGTCTGGAGTGGACCGGCATCTGAACAGAGCTCTGTGAAAAACACACAGCAGAAAATAAACAATCATTAAATCATTCCAAAACAGCAGAAAAAGTCACTTTTAGTGTATCTGAACACGCTGCATGGTTTACAGTGATACACTTCACATGACTAATATTCAAAAACTTAAATCCAACTTAAATTGTCTTTAAAATAGGAGCAACACAGTGGAAGTGGCTGGACGTTGGCTGATAGACCCAGGGATCAAATTTTTTACACTGAATTTTTAGATATAAATTTTTTATATTGAATTTTTAAAAACGGAATATTTTACACTGAATTAATTTTATTATGAAGAAAAAAATAAGTGTCAGAAATAAAAATGCATGGTAGAAGTTCAATGGTTTTGAAAATTCAAAGTCTGATTTTGATGCTAAAAAAATAAACATTTTTTTGAATCACAAACTCTCCATGAATCAATTAACACCTCTCTCAGATTTAGATTTATTAATTTACTACTAGTTTCTGCTCATTTTGACGATATAAGTGCATCAGCTGATGTCAGGAACTCACAGGAAGTACGGGCTGCATTTGCTCAGGATGACCTTGTGGATCTGAAAGTCGACGCTGTCGACTCGGATGACGCCGTCGCAGAACACTCCCTCCAGACGGAGGTCGTTGAACAGCGAGCTTGACTCGTACGATTCGCCCCTGTCGCTCATCTTGATTTCCTGAATGTGAAAGCTGCTGGTTTGCCTCAAGTCTCACCAGGTTTGTTTAGTCTGTTATTGACTGTGTTCAATTCAATTCTGTTCTGTTCAACTGTCATCTAGTCTAGAGTAGTCTAGAGAACAGAAAAGATTCTTATTGTATCATTTAACTCTAGAACTCCCACAGCCCAGCCATTTAGCTTTTCTACCTTCAACTCCCAAAGGGCAGCCAAATGGCTGGAGGCAAAGCTCTCTACTCAGTTACTGAAGATAAGATAAGATAAGATAATCCTTTATTCGTCCCACAGACGGGGAAATTTGCACTGTTACAGCAGCAAAGTGGATAGTGCAACATTACAAGGAGGGCATATAAAAAATAAGAATAATAACAAAATGACTAAGTAGAAAAAAAAACATAGCATCATATATACAATAAGTGAATAACTAGGCATGTCATATATACAACATAAATGACTAAAATGAGTGGACAAAAATGACTGAACACAGCAGATGGAGTGGTGTGATAAAGAGAGCACAGTGAATGGTATGGCCAAGGAAGTGGAGCTGCACATTAATAGATGAGAAACAGTAAATATATCAGGATATTGCACATTACATTATGTATATTATGAGTATTCTGAGAGAAGGGAAGTGATGTTCTCCCAGAACCAAGAAAAAAACTGAAAGAAACCCCATGTTTGAAACTGTGCATGCCATTTTTTTCTTTTCTTTTCTTTTTTACTGTACTTACTGGACTAAACGGATGTAACTTTTATTGTTTTTGTGTTACCCTCTGCTGTAAATGTTACTTCTTTTACATTTAATATTTTGTACCGTGCTTTGTTTTTTTTATTTCTTATCTTGGCAAAATAATTGCCTTCATTAATAACATGACTCTTTGGGTCATGGGTTTCATGTACTTCCTGAAACAAAAATCCCCACAGACTGGGACAAAGTATTATCAAATGTGTGTTTGTGGTTTAATTTAGATAGTGATAGATGGAAAGATAGATGTTATATGAAAGTCAGAAGAAATCTGTGTCAGTTTGGGGGTCCTTGATGGGAAAAAGTTTGCTCTATAAACTCATAAATGCAAAGAAAAAGGTGAAGAGTTTGGCACAAGCTATCAGAAATGTGCAGATTATTGGTTTCCAGTGATGCTTCGTCACCACGGCGACACATGTTGAGCATCAGTATCTATGCCACAGCAATTTATATTCACTCTGTTAGTCAGATTCAATATTTTGTTTTTGCCTCAGCGTTAACTGTGTGAGAGCAGGGTCATTCATAAAATATATAAAATATGTTGTGTAGATTCATTAATAAATGCGTTAGGAGCGTTCTCGCAGCATACAGCTTTAGCGCTAAAGAAACCTCTGTAGATTCTTTATTGTCATTATGGATGCATAACAAAAGACATAAATATAAAAATATAAAATATAAAACACCTGAATTTGCAGAGAAGTGATATATATATATACAATAGAAATGCAATTTTTAGGGCAGAAATGTAATGCTAAGAATAGGAATAAAATATTTATAGCAAAAATGTAGTACTTGCAACAGAAATGTCGATTAACAGCATAAATGTGATATTTGCAGAAGAAATGTAACACTTGCAGCAGAAATCTGATATTTACAGTGGAAATGTGATATTGCACCATAATTTAATATTTACAAGAAATGTAAAATTGCCAAGACAATGTGGAGAAGGAGTAGATAAAGTGCATCTTAGTGCAAGAACTGTTGGGCTATTGATTGCCAGCAGGGTGTGTGTGAGAAGAGGTGTGGGGGGATGGGATGTATAGATGTCAAACTACAGGGGGGCTATTGCTTTCACAGCTCTGGGGAAGAAACTCTCTTTCAGTCTTTTTGGGATTGGTTGCAATGCGTCTGGCCATCCTCTTCCTGCACCTTCTTTTGTTTTTACTCTGGCTTTTCAATATCCATTTATAGATTTAAACAGAAACGCTGCAGATGTGCTTCACCTCTGATTGATCCCACTCAGAGAAATTAACGCTGTTTCATATCTCAGAGGGCTTAATAGGTCTACAGACTGTAGGTCTGACCAGAGGTCACAGCTCCCCTCATGTACAATAACAGTAATCTCTCTCTAATCTCTCTCTTTATATGAAATATACAGTTTCAACAGCGTTAAACTGAATATTTGACCCGATGCCACAACAGGTTGCTTCTGGGTCATTGAAGGGGGAATAAACTACCAACTGTTAACAGTTTCTTTTATATAAATTATCATCCTTCATGGAGTGAAATAAGATTAGCAATTGCCAGAAGTGAAAACTGGTATTTTAACACCAATTTATCTTTCAAATCACCATTTTTCAGCATGAAAGAAAACAATGGCTCTTCTTCCTGAGAAAGAAGAGCAGTTGTTGGGCCTTCTTCACCAGGTGTGAAGTGTTCCCAGTCCAGGAGAGGTCAGAGGTAATGTGAATGCCCAGGAACTTGATGTTGTGCACACACTCCACTGCCTCCCCACGTATGCAGAGAGAAGCGGAACAGAGAGGAGTAGGAACAGTAGCTTAATGCTCAGGGATTTTATTTTTTGTTCAGGGGTGTTTGGAAGAATCTGCCAACTCCAACTAGTCCACCAGATCCAACGACTCATCCCCCTCATCCAGCAGCGGCAGGAGGTCACGCGGTGTGACGTACTCTGCCATGTTGGGCAGCCCGGAAACGACGCAGCAGCTCAGCGCGCTGCGGAAAACGTCCATGGAGCAGGCCTCGGTCCACTCGCCGGTCATGGCGTCGTAGTACTCGACATGGGAGTAGGTGGTGAATCCTTCGAAGCCTCCGACAGCGAAGAGCTTGTCATCGAGCACCTCGATGCCGAAGTTGCTCCGGGGGGTCAGCATGGGCGCCACCTCATGCCAGGTGCACTCGGGGTCGTAATACTCAGCGCTGTGCAGGCGGGTGGTGCCGTCAAAGCCACCGACCTTCGAGAGGAAAAAACAATGAGTTTTTGAATGGAGACCGAGTCGGTTTGAAAGGTTGGTTTCATGCACTTACTGCATAGACTTTGCCTGCGTATGCGATGACGCCGATCCCACTGCGCCGGCAGGTCATGAGGCCGATCATCGTCCACTGGTTGGTCTCTGGGTTGTAGCATTCAGCTGTCTGCAGGCACTCAGTCCCACTGAAACCACCGCAAATATAAACCTGTGCAGAACCAGAGGGCCTTTTAACTGGTACCAGAAATATTTCCATACTTATGCAAGATAATAATCTGGTCTTTACATGAAGATGCCAATATTCTTTAAATTATCATTATTGTTAATAATAATAATAATAGTGCACATTCTCCTGTCTCTGAATTTTTGATGTCAAAACCACTTAAGTTAGGTGGCTGCTAAATACAGCGGCATCTCATTAAACGGTAGGTTTCATAAAAACAGGAGAAACTATCTGAACTCATTCACAGAGGTCATTTGGCCTGTTAACTAAGCCTCAGCTGAATATGTTTTTAAGCCTCACAAGCAACAGAAATGTAAATATAAGTCACTGAATGATGGAGATAATTTTCCAGTTTTGTGAGCGGCCTGTTTAAAGACTCCACTGTGTGATCGTCTCGTTTCACTATAAAATATAATCACCTGTTGGACTCATTTGAAAGTCACATTTACAGAGTTCATCTTTGTGTCTGAGCTATCGGCCGTCAAACAGGATGAAAATTATTGCCATAAATTTTACTTAAAGTCAAATGGAAATAGTCTTATTTGTCATTTCTGTTTCTCGCTGCCGAGAGTTTCCTGCGTGAGGTTAAGCAAGCGTGACCGCGATTAACTAGAAATACGACTAAACAATCCTCTGAGCGTCTCTCAGTCATTACGGCCCGAATATGACAGAGCGTTAATATTTTAACATTCATGAGGGAGAAACAAAGAAACTGGAGGCACAAAGTGAGAGCAGAACGGAGATATGACTGGGCGCTAATGAAGATGTATGTCGCCAATACACTGCCTGTGTGTGTGTGTGTGTGTGTGTGGATCTATATTACCTATAAAAGATCTTGATAAATGCCAGCAAGAAAAAAAATAAATTACACTTGTCAGTTACAATTTATTCTCACAGTAAAATGTCTACTGCTCTATCATCCATGTCATGTCTGTGAATCTATCTGCCGTTAGCACATCCTACTGATTCATAAATTATCCTCCTCTGATCTTTTTCTTCCTGAGTACCTCACTGTGCTGCTGCTCGGGTTTAAACTGGGTTCAAATGAAACACAGTAAATAGTATATATATATATATATATATATATATATATATATATATATATATATATATATATATATATATATATACATATAGGTATTTCATGTGTCATGAGGAGGCATTTTTGTGTCATGTGTATGCTGAGCAAAAGTCTGAAAATTTAGTTAGTTCTGTCTCCGTCTGTCTGGTTTGGTTGAGTTCACCATTTTTGTCTTGTGCCTGCATGTTGTCTTGTCTCTTCCTGTTTTATTTTGAAAGTAACCCTGTCTACCTCTCATTTTTTTCTAATTGTTTCCACCTGTGTCCCCTTACCTCGTGTAAGACGTACAGTATGGTTGTTGTGGCATCGTCATGTCCCTTGTCCATCTCCTGTCCTGTCTCCAGTTTCAGTGTTCCAGCAATCGCTGTATCTCCAGTGCATTTTTGTTTAGAAGTTTCATGGCCACAGTGCCCGTTTTTGGTTTCTAGTTTGTCTCTGTGTTTCCCGGTAGATCCTCAGTGTGAGTAGAACCTGGTAGTTTGTATTTCTGGTAGATCCTCAGTGTGAGTAGAACCTGGTAGTTTGTTTCCTGGTAGATCCTCAGTGTGAGTAGAACCTGGTAGTTTGTTTCCTGGTAGATCCTCAGTGTGAGTAGAACCTGGTAGTTTGTTTCCTGGTAGATCCTCAGTGTGAGTAGAACCTGGTAGTTTGTATTTCTGGTAGATCCTCAGTGTGAGTAGAACCTGGAAGTTTGTATTTCTGGTAGATCCTCAGTGTGAGTAGAACCTGGAAGTTTGTATTTCTGGTAGATCCTCAATGTGAGTAGAACCTGGTAGTTTGTTTTCCAGTAGATCCTCAGTGTGAGTAGAACCTGGTAGTTTGTTTTCCAGTAGATCCTCAGTGTGAGTAGAACCTGGAAGTTTGTATTTCTGGTAGATCCTCAGTGTGAGTAGAACCTGGTAGTTTGTTTTCCGGTAGATCCTCAGTGTGAGTAGAACCTGGTAGTTTGTTTTCCGGTAGATCCTCAGTGTGAGTAGAACCTGGAAGTTTGTATTTCTGGTAGATCCTCAGTGTGAGTAGAACCTGGTAGTTTGTTTTCCAGTAGATCCTCAGTGTGAGTAGACCCTGGTAGTTTGTTTTCCAGTAGATCCTCAGTGTGAGTAGAACCTGGTAGTTTGTAGGAGGGATTTTTCTTTTCTTTTATTTTGTGAATTTGTCTCAGAGCTTTTGCATTTGGCTTCTTCCTTCTTGTGTATGAAGAAGCTGAATAAAATCATGTTTTAATATCATTTTTCAACACTAAAAAAATCCTGCTGTGAGGCAGAAATGTGGACACTTTCAGGGTTTTTTTTCTTTAAATAAAAACTAGAGCTGCTAAAGACACCAAATCCTTCCTCATGGTCTCAGACTAAAGAGGATACATGAACTGTTGCTTCAGATAAATTGGTCTTGTGTGCGTAGAGAAAGCAATGAAAAAGAGCACGTTTCAGCCAGATGAATAAAGGTTAATGAAGAAAGAGCCCTTTGAGGGAACGTGTGATTTCTGCAAGAGGCGGTGTGCAAAGACTCACCTCAGCACACGAAACCCTGTGAAGTGACGTCATAATTATGCAAAAGAAAACACACAGCACACGCTGCTGAAGACTCTTTAAAGTGAATCAACAGTTTCAGAGCTCCTGCTGAAATGAATGGAAACATGAATGTGGATCAGGGCTCTGCCTTTTCTGCATCGTCAGCTTTTCTTTTTGCAGCAGACCTACTTTTTCCTGCAGATTGCAGCTTTTGATACGGAAGAGAACATTAGTGCTGCTGTTTGTTCATCGTTTTAGCGCACTTTCTCATCACTGTCATGTGTGTTATTGTACTCGATTACTATTTTACGTACATGCACTGTAAACCCTAATAGGTTCACACAACTCAGAATCTGATTGGATTACACAAAAATATTTTAGTGATGTTTTTAAGTGTTTTAAGTTTACAGAACATAAAAAAATACATTTACAGTTACCTTACATTATCTTATAAAATTAATATTCCACAACTTATAATTTTGGAGAAATACACTCAAAATTTTCAATGTTTCTCCACTCATAGTATGTGGGATATACTATACACTCATAAGTGCAGTAAATAGATGTACTTTATGTCTGTGTTAATTCACATATATATGATACATCCATGAAAATATAATAATAATAATATATTTTATTTTGTCAGAAATGTCTTGCTGGATATCATGTTTGTAGACATTTTAGCCTCAAACTGTAAAAAATATAATAAGTCATAATAAGTTGTCACATGGCTGGTTTTGTTGTCTTGTTCTTTTATTTATTTTATTCACACGTTGTTTTTGTTTTCGTTGCTCCTAAACTCTGAAACAGTTTCTGTGAAAACAAATCAGTGCAAATCAAAATCAAACAATGTTTTTTTTTAATTTTTGTTTTTATGTGGTTTATTTCTCCTTGTTTTTCCACCATCTTCCCTCTCTTTTGTCGTCCTTCTTTTTAAAAGTCACCTGATAACTTCCACTTTATACATTTCTACACCAGTAAGGTAAGATTGTTTGTTTAACAGTGCGTATTTTCACTTTTACAGAACCAAAATCTATTTTACAGCATTGCTTGGCTGTGCTGCTCAGTCAACGACAGTAATGACGTTAAATTGGGATTTGTGAGGACAGCGACCCTCAAGCACAGGAATCAATAAATAAAACTCAGAGAAACTGTAATAATAAAGATCAATGGATAATAAATGAAGTAATTCAAACTTGATGAAGGAACCAGGAGATCTTGGACAAATGTGACGATAAATTTCAGCAAAAATGTCCATCTTATACACTTTTTCTATTATGCTAGCTCTATATTTATTTCTTTTTTCTCTATAATTTCACTTAAAACTTAAAAAACACCGAAGTTCTCAAAATGAGAAGATACTTAGTACTTTTAATTTGAGTAAACAAACAGGCTTCATCACCTGGTTGATGAGCATGAGATAAAATGATCCTTTATCCGTCCCACAAAGTGAGCAGAGCAACAACGAACAAGTAGAGTAAGGAGAAAAATATGTCAAAGGTAGCTAGAGTAAAGAAGTTAGTAGAAACCAGTAAGAACAGGAAGTGAAGAACCTTCAACCAATTTCCTGTGTAATGATTTTTCAACGCGTCCTCGTCCCTCAGCGTGCTAACAAAGTGTTCCCAGGCCAGCTGAGAAACTGTAACTCTGGCTTAACAGGCACAAAACAGCTGACACATCCACACACACACATACACGCACACACACACACACACACACACACACACACAGCGGCACATTACCAGTCCACCAGGGAACTAAACTGCTTACAGGACACACTGCTAGAGTCCTTAATGACCAAGGTGTGTGTGTGTGTGTGTGTGTGGACACTGAGCATCACTTTTTGTTGCATGCAGGTGTTGTTACAAGAAGCTAGCCCGTCCCCCTGTGTGTGTGTGTGTGTGTGTGTGAGTGTGTGTGTGTGTGTGGATCAATAAAGCTATAGCTGTAATAAGCCAGCTAAGCTGCTGTGACAGGACTGCAGTCGTCTCCAGAGGACAAGTATGAGAAACTGTCGTCTAATTTACCTGAACAGCAAAAATTCAGCAGCGCTTCTCGTACATATGAACACACACACACACACACAGTCGTTACGGGATAATAGATAAGATAACATTAAGATAAGGTAATCTTTTACTCGTCCCACAAACGGGGAAATTTGCATCATTTCAGCAGCAAAGTGGAGCAACAGTTCAAGAAGGGCCTATAACTAAATGAAACCAGTAGAAAAAAGTGGAAAAAACTACAGTAAGACATCATATATATATATATATATATATATATATATATATATATATATATATATATATATATATAACATTATACACATCATCCAGAGGGTTTCTTCAGCTCCAACTGACTGGTCGAGAGTTCAGATATTTATGCTGCAGAAAAACAAACAAACAACTTTCTTTCATATTTGTATATTTTTTTTATTTCTTTTGCACTGAACAGGTCTGCAATAAATTCCATTATATTTCTCTATAATGACAATAAAAGAATTCTGATTGTGTGATTTTTTTTGTCAAATCCAGAGTCTAAAGTACTAAAAACATGTGATTAATTATTGGTCAGCCCGTTTTTTGTCTCACGCTCATGTTGTCTCGTCATTTACTGTCAGAAAGAATCCAGAATAACAAACACATTTTTCTGTTCAGGAATGACAGGAAATAACTGGAATTTATTTTATTTCTTAGTCAAGTAATAACAATCACTGATTGATGGATTAACCATGGTGAAAACCTTAAAGATATTCTGGTAATCAGTAATACTGTTCATTTAGGGCAGAGGTGGTGAGCACTGACACTGAGTGGAGGACACGGTATATTTATTATA